>OX030963.1:1924430-1954430 GCA_943735955.1 Piscicola geometra
AACATCACCATTCTATTTCTTAATTACCCACCAGCCTTTTTTTCTCTTATTCAACCACCACCCTTTTGTCTCTTTCCCTCATTCACCTTCTCTTCCCCCCTCTCCCACAACCACCCTCCTTCATCCCCATCCACCTTTCTTCACCCCCATCTACCCTCCTCCATCCCACATCCACTCTCCTCCACCCCACATCACCCTCCTCCACCCCCATCCACCCTCCTTTACCTCATCCACCCTACAAGACGAACAAAACACTAACTGAACTCCACCTACGCAAACACGACATCAAGCACCTCGGAGCCGTTTCCATTGCAGAAGCTCTCTTCGGTAACAACACCCTTACCCACCTGGACCTCAGCTGGTTTGTTGAGGCTTTGTGGTCTCTGTTTGTGGTTGTTGTTTGTGGTTGTTGTTTGTGTTCTCTGTTTGTGGTTGTTGTTTTTATTTATGGTTTGCTTTTTTTATTTTGTGGTATATGTTTTTGTTTGCATTTTTTGTTTTGTGGCTCAAGTTTTTATCTTCGAGTAGTTGTTTTTTTGTTTAATTTGATTATTATCATTATTTAGGTTTTCTCAAACCCACCCACACCCTAACCGCCCCTCCTAACCATGCACTCCACCTAAAACCCATCCACCCTTTCATGATAAACCCCCACCCTTTTCAACCACCCTTTTCAACCACCCACCCCCCCCCCCTCCCCAGCAACCAAATAACCCTTGGAGGGGCGACCATGATAGCCACCCTCCTTAAACAGAACACCAACCTCCAAACCCTCGACCTCGGCAACAACTTGATCTCCGACGAGGGTGCCGTTGGCATCGCTTCCGCTTTGGCGCTGTATAATACTAACCTTATAAGGTTGATGGGTGGGTGGATGGATGAGATTGGTGGGTGTGGGTGAGATATGTGGGTGTGGGTGGTGGGTGAGATTGGTGGGTGTGATTGGTGGGTAAGATTGGTGGGTGAGATTGGTGGGTGAGATTGGTGGGTGGAATCGGAAGAGAAGGGGATAAAAAGATGGATGGAATTGGATGGTTGTGAAAGGGATGGTTAATGGATGAGTGTTGGATAAGTAGATGGATGGTGAATGGATTGGCGGGAAAAGTGGTGAATGAAATTAACCTTGTAAAACCTCATGAAAACATTAAATCTGTCCACCCCTTTCCCTCCCACTCTTCCCCTAAGGTTAAGCGTGGTTAAGAATGGTCTAACAGGAATTGGTTTGTGTTCACTGGCCCATTGTCTCTTCAACAACATGATTTTGAAGGAGGTGTATGTGTCAGGGAACAAAAGTGACCAGGCCGCTTGCATTGTATGTCTGTGTTTTTGTGTGTATTTGTGTGTTTTTGTATGTATTTGTGTTTTTATGTTTTATATGTATGTGTATGTGTGTATTTTTTTTTTACCTATGGGTGTTTTTGTGTGTATGTGTTTTTCTTTGATTTGTGTGCTTTTATGGGGGAAGTTTTATTTTCTTCCATAAATAAACCTATTTAAGCGGGTTGGCTTAGATGGTAAGTCGTTAGACCTGCAACTTAAAGGTCGTCAGTTTCGAATCCCTGTTCAGCCAACCGTGAGCTATCATATACCTAGTGTATATGATGCGGTGTTTCACGACTTATCTCGTGTGAGTGGCGCCTTAGTTGCGTGCCCGGGCGCTATACAAAACTGACATTTATTTATTTATAATCATGAACTGAACAACCATTTTAAACGAGAACCTATAACTGTAGGTTAGGACCTCCAACTTGTAGCTTATAAGTTATAAGACATTAACAACTTATTAGCAGTCATTAAGTCATTAAAACACGCAGGCGTTCAAGAAGTTAATTGACGCGGGAAGGCTAGACCTGGAAGACACAGACGTTATTCCATACAGTCTGGAAGACGGACAAATAACCATGGCAACGTCTACCAATGGTAGGTATTTGGGGCGTGTAAATGGGATGGGGGAAATCTTGAAAAATGGGTGTTGAGAAGGGAGGGGGGGATTTAAGGGAGTGAAAGTGACTCCACAGGTGGGAAAAATATTAAATTATGAATAATTGGTTTGTTGATGAAGTTATTGTCGAATTGAAAAGTTTCTGTAAAGTGGGGATGCGATGTTGAAAGTCATATGGTAGGTAAAACTAAGGTAAAAGAGTAGAATAAGTTGGAAAGAATAATTTTTTAAAGCACAATAAATATATCCAAATAATGAAATGTCACAAAAACGTCAGGTATCAACCCTTTTTATTATTGGGCACCCACGTATGGCGACAAAGCCCAGCCAGAATTGTCAAGGTTACAAAACTTATAAATTTAAGATATAAATGATTCAAAGATAAAATAATATTATTCAATTTACACATTAATAATAATAATATTATATAAAGATATTAATATATTATGATTACTGATTATTATTTTTTTCTCATTCATTATAATTATTTTTCCTACAAAAATTGGTTTTTTTTCTTCAGGTATGTAAAATTTCCATGCCCAACTCTGTCCCCCGGGAAGCAAGAGAATATCGCAAAATGATTTAATAGAATATAAAATAATATTTAACTATCAAATACTTTCAAGCTTTTATATCATAGTTTATCATTTTATGATTGGATTTTTATGAAAAAAAAACATTATTTTCCATACTCAAAAGACTGAACTTTTTACTTCAATGATAGACGACGTATTTTCATAACTATTGTGAATTAATATTTTTAATAAGCAACTTGCTCACTAGAGCATGAAAAGTCTTTATTCTCTTATAAATAATTTATAGATTTATATATTTTTTGAAGAATAACTTTATATTAATTTTCGTATTTTATATATAAAAATAATAATTTCACATTCATTTTACACTATAAAGTACTAAAAAGTTAGCAGACTTTTAGTTCAAAAAGGTGTTTAGAAAATTTTAAAAATATAAGATTTAAACTAAATAAAAAAAATGATAAAATAGAGTTTTAAAAACGATAAAAATTAATGTTATAATTAATATATAATATCAAATAACTAAAAGTCGCAAGATACATTGATTTTCACGTCGAAAAACAAGAAAATGAGTCAATCTCCCTTTTATGATAAAAGTTTTATCATTCTAGCAACGTGTCATGACCTGATTTAAAAGCACACTATTGGTCGATCTAATCACCTTACGGTAACAAAAAGACCTTTAATATATAGGTTCCGGTTGCAACATATATATAATGGGTGTTTTTTTTAATTTACTGATTTCAGCTTAAATTGTATGTCGTTTTGTCACTTAAATTATTTTCAAATAGTGTTGGCAATGTGGTAAATTAAGTGATTTGATACTGTTACATTACTTTGGTATTTGAAAGGAACATTAGAAATTGAGTTGATTCTAAATTAAAATAAATTACTTTTTTTAATTGTTTCTCAAAATGGCTAGATGTTTTTTAAGGAATTTAGTTTTGTTTTCTCTGGTTCTTCTTGGATGTGGAGAGGAAAATGGCAAAGAAGAAGAGGAGAAATATGAAAAATTCATAAATTACAACACTCCTCAGAACAAGAGGTTTTTGTTAATTGAGATTGTTTTGCTATAGTTGACTAGAAAATTTCAGTTTTTTTTATTCAAATAAATGTTTCAAAAATGCAGTTAAATTATTTAGTTTTTCAGCCAAACCTCAATATTTGCATTAATTGAAGTTGATTAACCCACCAAACTCCACATCAGTCCCCTTATACCACTTCACATCTCTCCATGACACCATCCTAAATCAACCCCAAAACACCACATCCTCCCACCCCACATCACAGACTGTTAGTCCTCATCAGCACAATGGATGGGGAAGTTTCAGCCATAGATGGGTTGACGGGGAGGTTGAGGTGGTCGTTGAACGTAGGGGATGGTGCTCTACTGTCTTCAAGTATAAGTGACCTCAACAATTTGTCGGTCTGTTTGGGTTTTTTGGTGTTTCAGGGGGGGGGGGCTTGTTTGTGTAGGGGTTTTTAAAGGTATTGTGATGGTGAAGTGTAAAACAAAGGAATGCAATACAATAAAATCTAATCCATTCATACATCCATCCATCCATCCATCCATCAGCTCATGAAAAACGGTATCCCAACCCGGTTAGTACCCTCACTAGATGGTGGTCTGTACCAAATGGATAACGAGGGAATCGAACCCGTGCCCTTAGCAGCCGATACGTTGTTAACTTCGACGTTTAAACTAACGGACGATTCTTTCGTGGTTGGCGGCAAAAGTGTTGAGTCGCTCGGATTGGACATTGAGAATGGCAAGGTGTGTGCTTGGTTGGCAGGGGAGGGTGGCTGGATGCGGTTGGATGGCTGGTGGGATGATGGATGGATGGATAGGTGGTGAGGGCTGGATAGATAGTTGGAGAGGAGTGGATGGAGAGATGGGGAAGGGTGGATGGATGGATGGGGCTGGCAGGTTTGAATGGGTAGATGGGGAAGGGTGGATGGATGGGTGGTGGGTGAATGGGTGAATAGGGGAGTGCTTCACCACCCCCCAATCCTCTTTTCGCCAGATCAGGTACGTCTGCTCAACAAAGGGTTGTGACGTCATGCAGGGTTTGAGGAGGAAGGGTGGTGCTGATGATGATGACGAGGTGCTGGTTGTGAAGAGGACTGATAGAACTATTAGGCTGATTGATGCCCTGGATGGACAGGAGAAGTGAGGGGGAGGGATGTGAGTGGAGGGGAAGTGAGGGTGGGGTGGGAGGGGGATGTACTGAAAGTGGTAGTGGGGCTAGGAAGAGGGGGGGGGGGGTGTTAATTGGTGGTTTTGTTATACTGATGGAGGAGTAGAAAAGGGACAAAGGGAAGATAGTGGATTTTAAATGATTTCTTTTCACCCATCTATCCTTCATCCATCCATCGACTAATCCATCCATCCATCCATCCATCCATCCATCCATCCATCCATCCAGATGGAACTTTAGTGTGGGTAAACTGCATGTAAGCCATCACAAAAGGAAATTCAAGCCTACTCATGGTGCTGATGATGATGATGATGATGATGATGATGATAATGATGGTGATAATAATAATCATAATCAAAACCCACTCGCAGAGTACAACAGAAGCCCTAAATTCAACGGCATTGGCAGCAGTGTGGATCGCCAATCAGCCGAAAGCGCAATAATCGATAAATTATTAATCGATAATGATGATGATGATAGGAAGAAGATTAATGTTGAAAATTATAATAATATCAATAATAATAATGAAGATTCAAATAATAATAATAATAATAATAATTATAACTTGGTAATAAATGATAATAATTTAAATAATGGTAAAAATAAAAATAAATATAGTATAATTGATAAGAAGGATGATGGTGCCGATGATCTTGATGATGATGATGATGATGATGATGATGATGATGATGATAGAGGGCTTGATGATGGTGATGTTAAAAAAGACAGATTGATTGAAGATGTTGAGTTCAAGATTAAGGTGGAGTTAACTGAAAAATTTAATTATCAAATTAATCTGTTGGGGAGAGTGGATGGCTTAGATGGTAGACGTCGGACTTGCAACTCAAAGGTTGCCTGTTCGAATCCTTGACGAGAAACCGTGAGCTATCATATATCTAACATATATGATGCGGTGTTTGCGACGTATGCATTGAGAGATGTGTACGTCGTGTGGAGTGGCGTCTCTGGCGCATAAGAACCATGGTTCTCAGAATCATTGTAACATGGCCTGCGTCTGTCAGGCTGTGAATAATACAGACCATACAAAAATCATCATGATAATTATTATTTTAATAATAATAATAATAATCGTCATCATCATCATCATCATCATCGTCATCATCATCATCATCAGGTTGCAACTGGCACAGTGCGTGGAATATTCAAAACATCAGAAACTTACTGGGAATATGAGGTAGATGATAATGATACCCACCTTCCATTTTATCCATGCATTTATTCATCCATCCATCTATCCATCCATCCATCCATCCATCCATCCATCCATCCATCCATCCATCCATCCATCCATCCATCCATCCATGCATCTATCCATCCATCCATCCATCCATCCATGCATCTATCCATCCATCCCATCCATCCATCCAGTCGGGATCAGCGATAGCAGGGGCTTGGTTGTTGAGGGGGGATGAGGTGGATGAGATGGATTTGTTTGAGGATAAAAATATAATCCAACCATCACCACAACTAGGATCGGCACCATCCTATGCACCTAAGCTTATGTATATTGGTGAATGGGGGTGGGTTGGGTTTATTTGGATGGGATGGATGGGATAGTTGGGTCTATTAGAGTGAAGGAGGGGAGTCGTGGATGTGTGGGGGAGGGATTGGTGAGATGATGTGAGGAATATCACCACAACAACATTTACAACAACAACAACAGGTATTTTCAATGACATGTTGTACGTTCAGACGTCCGATAACTTCAACAACAACATCCACAACATCAACAACAACAAGAACAACAAAGACGACAAACAACTGCAACTTTTTATACCGAAAGTCAAATGGAAACCCTACTTAGCCACATGTGAGCCCTGGCTTTGTATTCAGTGCATTATAACTTTTATTTATTTTAATATTAAAAAAAATATATTTAAAATATTGTAAAAGATTTTCATTGAAATAAATTAAAGTAAATTGATTTACATTCATAATTAATATTTTATTAAATTCATAATAATTTTGTGTGTGTGAATACTTCAATATATTTATTATTAATGTGGATATTATAAGTATTGAATATTAAAATTTTTAATAATTATATGAATTCTTTGAGAATATAATTTTTATTTATTAATAATTTTTTCGCCAATTTCGCAGCCCATTCACGTACTCCAATACTCAAGAACACCAACACCTTTTCCTACCTTAACATAAAGAAAAAAAACAAAAACAACAATAATGATAATAAAATTCTAACCATTGATAATAATAATAATTTTAATAATAATAATAATATAAACAATAATAAAAATAATAATATAAATAAAAATGATAATAATGGTGGTATCAATAGAGGTGGTATTGGTGGAGGTGATGACGATACTATTGGTGATGATGATGATGATATGGGAGGTGTTGATAATGATGAGAAAAAAGATTCCATGACTAAGGACTTGGTAGCATTAGGCCAATATCCGTTTGGTGGGTATTTCAGTCTGCCCATACATTCACTGCTGTATGGATATCATTTATTTTATTATTATTTCATTTTTTCATTAAAATTATATAACGAAAATGTAAAAATATGTTAAAAGTTTCATGTATACTGTAATGTTATTTATTCATTATAGTAATTTTTTTTAAATTAAATATTTTGCACACCTGTAAATTACATTTGGCATGGACGCCACAACCAACAGACGGCGGTTACTACCTACAACTTGACTTTACTCCCTTCCTTAACAACATCAACAGCAACAGTCCCTACTACAACAAAAACAATAACAACAAAAACAACAACAACATGTACAACAGAAGCACTAGTGAATTTTTCTACACTATTTCATTCAACTTTTTCTTTTCTTATTGGTGAATATTTTTTTATTTTTCCTTTTGCATGATGTTGATGATGACGATGATGATGATGATGATTAGGATGTTGATGTTGATGATGATGTTGATGATGATGTTGATGATGATGTTGATGATGATGTTGATGATGATGTTGATGATGATGTTGATGATGACGATGATGATGATGATGATGACGATGATGATGATGATGATGATGATGATGATGTTGATGACGATGATGATGATGATGATGATGATGATGATGATGATGATGCAGGAAAGAGTTCGGCTTCCTGATAATGGTGAGCATGATGACACTCCTTAACGCCAAGTCGCTCTTCAAATACTTCTTCCACCATCCCATCCATCCATCCTTCTCATCCTATTCTTTTTCTTACTCATCCCTGACACCGGTAATTAATTAAGTGCAATTCATTGGAAATAATTATAATTTTCTGTAATTAATTCTAGTTACTGGTAGTTAATTGTAGCTTAATGTAAGTACTTGTCATTCTGGTGGCGATTAATTGTTAAAATGTTGAAAGGAAAAAATTAATTACACCTACTACTACTACTACTTCTACTACTACTACTACTTCTACTTCTACTTCTACTACTACTACTGCGACTACTACTACTACTACTACTACTACTACTACTACTACTACTACTACTACTACTACTACTACTACTACTACTACTACTACTACTACTACTACAGACAGAGCGCACTTCATCTTATTACGAGGTGGAGAGGATTGATGAGAGGAAGAAGGATGTGGAGTTTGAATCCAGGTGGGATATCCCAAGTGGACATCTCATCCTTCAATACCTCATCCATTTTTACATTCCATCCACTATCCCATCCCATTCAAGATAACTTTCCATGCGTCGCATCCATACCCGCTAAAACTACACTACGCCGTTCACCAAGCACCACACCACCATTCAAAATACCAACACAACTACCATTACCACACAATCACCCTACCCCTATCCCAACAACGTATCCCCTCCCCCGCCCCACCCCATCCACACTCCCCCAAACTCCCTCCCCACCCACAACAACCCCTCCAAACCCCCTCCCCACCCACAATAACCCACCAAACTCCCTCCCCACCCACAACAACCCCTCCAAACCCCCTCCCCACCCACAACACCCTCAAACCCCCTCCCCATCCACACTCCCCCAAACCCCCTTCCCACACACACTTCTCCAAACCCCCTCCCAACCCACACTCCCCCAAACCCCCTCCCCACCCACAACAACCCCTCCAAACCCCCTCCCCACCCACAACAACCCCTTCAAACCCCCTCCCCACCCACACTCCCCCAAACCCCCTCCCCACCCACAACAACCCCTCCAAACCCCCTCCCCACCCACACAACCCCTCCAAACCCCCTTCCCACCCACACTCCCCCACACCCCCTCCCCACCCACAACAACTCCTCCAAACCCCCTCCCCACCCACACTTTCCCAAACCCCTCCCCCCCCCTCAGGTACGCCACGGACTTCGACGAAGAGGATCTGCTAGGCAAGGGCGGTTTCGGGGTGGTGTTTAAGGCGCGAAATAGAACAGACGACATCTCGTACGCCGTCAAGAGAATTTCACTGAATGATAGGTTGGTGTGGGGGGGGGGTGGTGGTTAGTAGGGGAGGGTGGTGAGGGGTTGGTGGTGGTGGAGGGTTGGTGGGGGGGGGGGGTGCTGGGGAGGGTGGGGTGATGGTGGTGATGATGTTGATGATGATTCATGGTAAACAATTTGAGATGAACATAAAAAATGTTTTATACTTATATTACAACTTAATTGAATGATCTTAATTAAAGTATTAATTATTGGAATAATAATAATTAGTTGCTTTAATTATTTTATAAATCGAACCCTACCCCCTTGAATTCGACAGTCTGACGGCCAGAGAGAAGGTGATGAGGGAGGTGAAGGCGCTCGCAAGGCTGGAGCATCCTGCCATAGTGAGGTTGGTTGGAGCTGTGGTGTTGGCTGTGGTTGGTTGGGAGCTGTGGTTGGAAGCTGTGGTTGGAAGCTGTGGTTTCTAATATGATTCACTCACTAATCACCCAAGCACCAATCTACCCATCAAACCACCCATCTATTCAACTACCCACCCATCTATTTACCCACCCATCCACCCACTCACTCACCAACCGACCAACCAACCAACCGACCAATCACATTCAAGATACCACCAAAGCTGGGTCGAGACTCCACCAATGGGGTGGCAGGAGGCGAGAGATCTGGAGCGCTTTAAACTCTACAAAGGTCGCCATGACAACCAACTAGGCTCTGACTTTCCGTCCACATTCACGAACAGTACGCAGTTGAGTAAGCAACAACAACAGCAACAACATCAACAAAAACAGTTATCGTTTGGCGTTACCACGTCTAAGGAATTGCTTTTACAACAAAAGTTTGTTAATTCTCAAAAAATGAATAATATAAATAATAATAATAATAAGAATAAAAATAATGAAAAATATTATGTAAATAAATTATTTAATGAAGAGAGCCTATCTATTGTCTTTGAGAATTCGCACAGCACTGCTTCCTGTAACAAAAACAACAATATTAACAGCAAAAAGATCGAGCATAGTTATAGTAATGATAGTGTTGATGACGTTTTCACACCCTACAACAACAAAAACAAAAACAACAAAGATGATGACGTAACGGATGATTCTGTTGTTTTCTTGAGGGATGATGATGATGATGATGATGATGGAGCAGATAAGTCACATGGTGTTGGTGATGAAGAGGGTACCACAGATGATGATGATGATGATAGTGGTGATGATAACGATGTCGTTGTAGGCGGTGATGATGGTGGTAGTGGTGATGATGATGATGTTAGGGGTTGTGTGACTTTCAGGAAGTATGATTTGGGTGGGGGGTTGTTGAAGGGGGGTGAAAACAGTCTGGACTCTATCAGGAGGAGGGCCCATGCTAAAAATAAAAATAACAACAACAACAACAACAATAATGATGATGATGATGATAGTAATAGTAATAGTGATTTTTGTAAAGGTGTTTATGCAAATAAGGTTAAAAATTCGAATTCTCTACCTGTTTCTATAGTTCATAAAAGTGGCAATAAAGATAATAATAAAATTAATAATAATAATAATTATAATAATACTGATGATGATAAATTGAATAAAAACAACAGCAATAATAATAATGATGATGAAAAAAGTCTAAATAAGATTTCCAAAGTGAATAACAAAAAGGGAAAACATTTATTATTTAAAAAATCTAAAAGCAAAAACAACAAAAACAACAAAAACACACAATCATCTAGCACCGACACAGAAACACACATCAGTGACTTTTCAAACAGCAACAACTACAACAACTACAACAACTTTGAGCATTTATCGTCGTTCACAACAACAAGCAACAACAACACTAACACCAAAAACACAACCACCAACACCACCACCAACAACAACAAAAACAAAAAAAAACAAAAGATCTACTTATACATACAAATGCAATTGTGTCATAGAGAAAGCCTCAAGGATTGGTTACTAACAGAACCATTTGACCCACAAAAAACCCTCTTAATTTTCATCCAAATCGCCAGGGGGATATCCTACGTTCATTCATTATCGCTCATGCATCGAGATCTCAAGGTTGGTCAGAGGGGGGGGGGGGGAAGGGAGGAGGGGAAGGAGGAGGGTGAAGGTGGATGAGTGAGTGATTGAGTTGCTAGGTAGGTGTATGAATGGATAGATTGGTTGGTTGATGATTGAGTGGATGGAAATAAAAAGATGTGAGCGATTTTGAATCATCATCACTATCACCACCTCCATTACTATCACCCCCAACATGATAACCAATCTCACCATAACCACCCCAAGTCACCACCATAACCACCCCCACCACCATGATAACCAATCTCACCATAACCACCCCACCATCACCACCATCACCCCCACGACCACCATGATAACTACCACCATCACCCCCACCAGCCTTCCAACATCTTCTTCGCGATGGACGGGTCTGTCAAAATCGGAGACTTTGGCCTGGTTACAGCGGTCGAAGAAACCTTCAATGAGGAGGAAGAGAAGGAGGATGACAGCGGTGTTGATTATAGTAGTGGTGGCCGTGGTAGTGGTGGTGGTAGGGGTTTTGGCGGGAAAATTGGTGGTGGTGGGGTTGATGGTGGTGGTAGGAAGGGTGGGAAGCATACGAATAGGGTTGGTACGCAGTTGTACATGAGTCCAGAACAGGTGGGTGGGTAGGGGTTGGTTGGATGAAAGTAGAGAAGGGGATGGTGGGTCAAATTGAGGGGGGGATTTAAAAAACACACATACAAACACACAGGCAAACACACATACAAACACACATACCAACACACATACAAACACAAACATAAAAACACACACGCAGACTGCTGGACTTAGTTACACATACAAGGTTGACATATACGCGCTAGGAGTGATCTTTGTCGAAATGTACCACCGCTTTTCCACCCAGATGGAAAGGTGGGGGAGGGAGGAGGGAGGAGTGGGTGAGGGGGGTGGTTAAATTAATGGTGGGTGGGGGTGGGGGGCAATTTAAACGGGTTCAAGTAAGTGAGAGGGGTGGATATTGAAAAGGTGGGCAGGGGGGAAAGGTGAGTATGCTATGGGTGAAGTGGGTAGGGTTTAGAAATTTAGGGGGGAGAATTTGGATGGTTGGGTGATTTGAATAATGGAGTAGATGAGTCATTAGAAATATCATTAACATTCTTATGCACCGCCACAACCATCATCATTACCATCATCATCATAAACGATCACCACTACCATCATCATCATAACCACCACCACCACCACCACCATCATCATAAACGATCACCATCACCATCACCATCATCATCACCACCACCATCATCATCATCACCACCACCAGGCTCAAGGTTCTTCAGGACGCGAGGAATTTGAAGTTTAGCGACCACTTTGTTGAGAACTTCAAACAGGAGGTGAGTACATCATCATCATCATCAGCATCATTACCATCATCATCATCATCATCATCATCATCATCGCTGCCTATAATTCCATCATAATCACCACTACCAATATATCCATCATAATCATCACCAATATATCCATCATCATCATCACCAACTTATCCATCATCATCATCACCAATATATCCATCATCATCATCACCAACTTATCCATCATCCTCTTCTTCTCCTTCACCTCCTCTACTATCATATATTCTATCATTCCACCTTACCATTTCTTTTTCTTCGCATCACACCTCCTCCTCATCAACCTTCCTTCACCCCCCCCCCTATCCCTTCCCCCTCCCCTTCTCCCAAATAGTATGAATTCGTCAAACCCCTTCTCTCTCACAAGCCCTCTGAACGCCCCGACCTGCCCCTCCTCCTCCACTGCCCCCTTCTCAAGCCCGCCCTTGACTCCGCCCACTTCCAGCCCCTCCACCAATCACGAGACAGACATTGCTCCTCCTCCCAGTCCACCTCGTCCAATGGCAGTGGAGCTTACAATGCGTGCTTCGGTGCTGTTGATGATGATGATGGGGGTGGTAGTGTGGATGCTAATACTACTACTACTACTACTACTACTACTACTACTACTACTACTACTACTACTACTACTACTACTACTACTACTACTACTACTATTAATAATAATAATAATAATAATGGTGGAGTTGATAGTGATAAGCATTCTGTTGTAGTGGAGATGCCATGTTAGCCTAATGTAGCGCTATAATATGCAATAAGATGCAATAAGATGCACTAAGATACAATAACATACAATAACATACAATAACATACAATAGGATACAAGAGTAATGGATAAGATATGATAGGATACAATACGATACAATGCAATACAATATGCTACATTATATTGAATACAAAACAGTAAATTGAATGAAACACAGCACATTGAATACAATACAATTATTAGATTGGTAATGGAAGTTATGTTGTTATGAAGCTTTAAAAATTATGAAAAGTAAAAGATCTTTCGTTTCCTTGATTTTTATTTCCAGTATTTTTTCTATTTTTCACTTAAATTCATTTTGAGGCTACAACAAGGACCCTTCGCCGGAAAAGAGTTTAAATTTGGTCTGAAAGTGTTGAAAAACTTTTTGATAAATCTTCAAGGTCAAAAGCCTGACCTCTTCTCCACCTTCTATGACGTGTACGACGCTAGTGTTGCTGAGAAGTGATTTTTATTTTGTTTTTTAAATAATGTTTTTACTAATTTATTCAAGGTTATTAAATTGACTGAACATTTTTCAAACAATTTTCCAAAAATTGAAATGTAAAAAATTGTTTTTTTTACTCAATAAAGTCTTTTAAACAATTCTTTATAAAAACAAAAATCTTAAAAAACTACCCGCAACTTCGATAAAAACCTATTCATATAAAACTATTTTTTAAAGACAAATGTTATTAAAAAAAAGTGATGAGTTATTTGAAAATAAAAAAATCTCATTCAGTCCGTCTTAAAAAATGTATTGATATAAAAAAATGAATTGTTGAGTATTTTAAGAATGTTTAAAGAATTTAAAAAAAAGAATATAACTGATGTAAATGAAAAAAATTGGGTTTCATCATTTTTCCAATGGTAAAAATAGCATTTCCATTTTGTGTCAATTTGAAAGAGAAGTTGACGAGTGGGAATAGCTGAAAATTGAAAAAAAAGAATAAATATGTATTAAATAAAAAATCGAAAAAATGATAAATGAGAAGGAGATGATGATGAAATAAAAATAATTACGATTTAAAAGCGAAAGCGTGGTAAAATAAATGGTGATGAAGAAATGAAATATGATGATGGAGGTTCGAGCCGATGATGATGATGATAATGATGCTACTGATGATGATGATGATGACGATGATGGGGATGATGATGCTGATGATGATGAGGGTGGCAACCTAATAAAAGTTTGATGATATTCGAGGGAGAGTGACTTTGCCATTTGTCATCAGAATGATTTTATTATAATAATTATATTCGCAACAAGAATTTATTAAAAAGTCGAATTTTCCCAAAGGATCTATTAAAGGAATAAAACTTTGAAAATAATGATAAGATAGAGCAAAATTAAAGTAAAAAAAGAGGTAAGAATGAATGAGAGAAGAAGAGGATGAACGGTTGCGATGGTGACACTAACAACCACGTGCCTGTTTTAACCATGGCAACGGTTGCTATGCACGTGATGATGAAGGTGTAGTGGAGGTGAATGCTTAAGGCCTGTAACAAGTTGAGAAAATGGTGGTAGTGGCTGCGATGGTGGTTGTGGTGGTGGTTGTAGTTGTAGCTGTGGTTGTTGTGGTGATTGTAACGGTGATTATAGGGGTGGTTGTATTGAAGGTTCTCGTGGTAGTAGTGGTAGTAGTAGTAGTAGTACAGGTAATCAAAGCGGTTCTGGTGGCAGCAGCAGCAGTGGTGGTGGCCTCGGTCAGCCGTAGCAGCGTTGTAGCGAAAGCTGAAGTGGTGCTTGCGTTTCTTGGGTGACTTTTGGAACTTCCTTCGCCACTTCACTGAGCCGTCGTTCATGAAGGCAGAGGCTGACGTCATCGTCGTCTCCCTGAAAAGTGACGTCTTTCCACCACTACCACCGCCACTACTGCCGCTGCTACTGCCACTGCTGCTACTGATGATGATTTGTGTGTTGCAGCCGCTGATGACGCTTGAAGCTGAGCTTTTGTTGTTGTTGCAGTTGTTATTGGGGTTGTTGTTGAGGTTGTTGTTGGGGTTGTTGTGGGGGTTGGTTTGAGACCACATGAAAGCCATGTCGGAGTCAGAGCATGAATCTGAAAATTTAAATTTTTAAAATAAAAAATGTTAACTTAAATTTGTAACATATTATTTTATATTTTAAAAGTAACACCAGTGTTATTTTCGTAACGAAAACGAAAACGAAAACGACAATTCTGAATAATCGTTCCACGAAAACGAAAATAAAAACTAAATTTATTTTCAAAACGAAAACGAAAATAAAAACTATAATTATTTCCAATACGAAACTGAAATAAAAACTATAATTATTTTCACAACGAAAATTAAATAAATTTCAAAGTATGCCATAATATGTAAATGTGTAATTTATATAAAAAATATATGTCTATGTTATAAACATTCTCTTTGTGTTTTATGAAAGTAGCGCCATTTATAAAACGTTATTTATTACCGCTTCGCTTTGTCAATTAAATTATCACTTATTTTAATCGTACATTTTTTATTATACTTCAAATTTGTTTTTACTCAATAATTTACGTACTCAATTCTTATAATATTTCAATTGACTGTTAATTTTAAAACTCATTTTTTGTTAATATACAGTTATATTTTACTGTTTCATTTTATGATCAATTAATTTTTTTTAGATATAAACAAATAGTGTTTAAAGTTGTAAATTAATACATTTTCAAAACTAAAATGAAAATAAAAACTTTAATTATTTTCAAAACTGAAACGAAAATAAAAACTCTAATTATTTTCAAAACGAAAACGAAAATAAAAACTTTAATTATTTTCAAAACGAAAATAAAAACTATAATTAATTCCAAAACGAAACTGAAATAAAAACTATAATTATTTTATGAAACAAAAATAACACTGAGTAACACTACACAGAGTTTTTTTATACATTTTTACTCGTTAAACCTCATTAATTTGAAAGGTTTTGTCTTAGTTTCAAGTGTTTACCAAACTTTCAAATTGTAAAAAGATTCATTTTCTTCAAGATTAAAGTATAAAAATTAAAATTTATAGACCTAATAAATAAAGTTTAAATTAAAAATCTCAACTTTGAAATTAAAATACCAAATTAGTTTTTCAAAGAAAAAATTGAAGAAAAAATTTAAATAAATGGGGAAAAAATTTAAATAAATAGGGAAAAAATTAAATAAATAGATTTGTCGATAGTTGCGAAAAAAATGAAAGAATAAAGGACCGAAAAAAGGGCGTGAAAAATGTTTAAAATAATGTATTGGACTAATGTACGGTGATGGAAAGCAGATAAATTAAAGAGAAAATATAAAATAAATAAAATCTAGGATGTAGAGAAAACAATTTTAGACAAAGGATTTTAATGTTTATTATTAGAAAAATAAACAATTATTTAGTGAAGAAGAGATATATAGAATAAGACAAATTGTAGAAGATAAAATTGACCAAATAGTTGAAAGTGTTATAAATTAAAGCAACAAAATAAAAAAACGAAATTAAAGCTTTAAAAAGAGGAAAAAAAGATTAAAAAAGCACGCTAGTGCTAAAAGTTGACAAATAAGGGTAGTTATCAGTAGGCTCGCCTAGTGTGTAGTGGAAATAGAACTTGTTGTTGTTGTTTTTTTTGTGGTTGTTGTTGTTGCCGGATTTTTTTATATTTGAGTTGTAGTTGTTAAGGTTGCTTTCTTTATTAATATTGCTTCGTTCATTGCTGTTGTTTTCAAATGAAAATCGTCTCTGTGATTGCTTTTTATTTATTTGTGGATCTTGTTGGTGTTGTTGGTGTTGTGTTTGTCGTTGGTTTGGTTGTTGTTGGTGTTGTTGTTGATGGTTTGGTTGTTGGGGTTGTTGCCGATTAATTTCTGAAATTATAAAAAAAGAGTTTAATATAAGTTGTAAAATGTTCGACAAAACTATTTAAAAGACCCAAAAAAGTTAAAATCAACTAAAACAATAATATATTTATTTTCTTAATATTTATAATTATTTTGAATAATCTAACAAAAAAAGAAAAATTCAAACCTGAATCTTTTAGATTATTACCGTACATTGATCTTCCGGTTTTGTTTAATTTTCTTTCTTTTTTCTTAAGTTTTTTCTTTTTTCTTTTTTTGAAGTGGCACCATTTTTCCAGCTTAAAAACCATTTTTGATCCAAGCGTTTCAAAACTCTGCATAAATTTTTTGTGTGCACTTGGATGAAAAATAGTTTTGAAAATTAAATTTTCAAATTAGAAAATAAAAGTCGAAAACCATTAATAAATCGAAAAAATAATTAAGATTCGAATAATTTTTTTTTCTCAATAATTTCTAAACAATAAAAATTCAATAAAAATTCTTTAATAAAAACAAAGTTTCGAAGAAAAAGAAAACGAACGTAGCACTGGTAAAAGTTTTCGTTTTTCACAAGCAAGAAAAGCTTTGAGTCGACGCTCCACCAAGATAAACAGCTCAGTTTCAGCACTTGCGGATCAGTATTAACGTTAAATAATAAATAAAAATATTAAATAAAAGTAATTGTTTTAATTTTTCAATGTTTTATTCAATAAAGTTGGACGTTCAAGTAAATTATTTATAAAAATACTTTAAATTAAAATTAGGTGAATTCATTTTATATTACCCTTTTCAATCTTTTCTTTTATTTAATTATTTCAAAATAATTTTCAAACAAGGAAAAGAAACTAACGTATATTGTTCTTTTGTGTTGAGTTTGTATTTCCACCACGAACACCCCCAAACCCATTTGAAACATTTCTAAACTTTGTAGCAATATTAGCAGCAGTAGGGGGAGTGCTCTTAAGCAGGCCACCCAGGTGCTTTTGGTGGTTTTCAGGGCGTATTTTAGTGTCTTTTTGAAGGTGGAAAAAAGAATTTTTGAGTGAAATATTTTGGTGGTGGGATGTTGGAGATTGTCTTGTTCGGGGAAGAGAGTGGGAACTGTTTGAATTTGAACTTTCTTGCAATAATAGCTCATTTTGTGGCTTTAAAGTTTTCAAATTAAGATTTTTGTTTTTAAGTTTTTGGCCAGAAACCTCATTGGTGAATGATGGTAAAAGAGGTGGTGGTTTGGTGTGGTGGTTTGATATTGGATGTATGGGTAGATGTATTGGTGGATGTATTGGTGGATGTATAGTTGAATGTATAGGTAGATGTATGGGTGGATGTATGGAGGGATGTATGGAGGGATGTATGGAGGGATGTATGGAGGGATGTATGGAGGGATGTATGGAGGGATGTATGGAGGGATGTATAGTGAAACGTTTGGGTGGATGCATGGGTGGTTGCATGGGTGGTTGCATGGGTGGATGTATGGGTGGATGTATGAGTGGATGTATGAGTGGATGTATTGGTGAATGTATGGGGGAATTTGTATTCAGACGTGAATCAGAATTTGTGAACGGGTGTTTCAAAGACAAAACTTTAAAAAAGTTATTATTATTATTATTTATGTTATTATTATTATGATGATTATTATTATTTATATAATTATTATTATTTATATAATTATTAATGGATAAAAATGGCTGGTTAATTTCAGTCAACGTTGATTTATTATTGATATTGTTGCTTTCTTTGAACTTTTTATTTTTATTTTCAAAATGATATTCGTAAAACCCAGCACCATCACCACCACCACCACCATCATTACCACCACCACCACCACCACCACCACCACCATTATCACCACCACCACCACCATTATCACCACCACCACCATCATTACCACCACCACCACCACCACCATCATTACCACCACCACCACCACCACCACCACCACCATCATCACCACCACCACCACCATAATCATAGTATGTGATGTAGTGGCCATTGTCTTCTAAATGCTTTTGTGTGCTGTCCTGAATAGAATCACCTTCATCATCCTCATCATTATCATTATCATCATCATCATCATCATCATTATCATCATCATAAGTATTATAACTATTATTTTCATTACCAACGACAGATTCACTCCTAGCTTTTCTAATATTTTTTTTATTCTTCTTCTTATCCTTAAAGATTTTTTTCGTTTTAATAATTTCAGAATCACTACCATAACCTCCATCATCATTATCAATACCCTCATTATCATTATCATCACCCTCATGATCATCATCATCATGACCTTCATGCACCACTTCTACTATAATCTCAGTTGGATTTCGACATCCACTTTTGAGAATGACGTAGTCACGTGTTTGTGACGTCATCCTAACATCATGATCATCATCACCGTGATCATCATCATGATCACCCTCATCATCATCATGGTCACCCTCATCATCATCATCATCACCACCATCATCTTCCTCATCATCATCATCATCATCACGTGGATTGAGTCTTGTCGTGTATTGACCGGTGAATGGACAATGCGTCGCTTTCAAGTTAAAATCTTGGAGGAGAGAAAGGGGGAGGGTGAAGGATGGTGGAGGAGAGAAAGGGGGAGGGTGAAGGATGGTGGGAGAGAGGAAGGGGGAGAAAGGGGGAGGGTGAAGGATGGTGGAGGAGAGAAAGGGGGAGGGTGAAGGATGGTGGAGGAGAGAAAGGGGGAGGATGAAGGATGGTGGAGGAGAGGAAGGGGGAGGGTGAAGGATGGTGGAGGAGAGAAAGGGGGAGGGTGAAGGATGGTGGAGGAGAGGAAGGGGGAGGGTGAAGGGTAGTGGGAGAGAGGAAGGGGGAGGGTGAAGGATGGTGGGAGAGAGGAAGGGGGAGGGTGAAGGGTGGTGGGAGAGAGGAGGAGAGGAAGGGGGAGGATGAAGGATGGTGGGAGAGAGGAGGAGAGAAAGGGGGAGGGTGAAGGGTGGTGGGAGAGAGGAGGAGAGGAAGGGGGAGGGTGAAGGGTGGTGGGAGAGAGGAGGAGAGGAAGGGGGAGGGTGAAGGATGGTGGGAGAGAGGAGGAGAGAAAGGGGGAGGGTGAAGGATGGTGGGAGAGAGGAGGAGAGAAAGGAGGAGAGGAAGGGGGAGGGTGAAGGATGGTGGGAGAGAGAAAGGGGGAGGGTGAAGGATGGTGGGAGAGAGAAAGGGGGAGGGTGAAGGATGGTGGGAGAGAGGAGAAGAGAAAGGGGGAGGGTGAAGGATGGTGGGAGAGAGAAAGGGGGAGGGTGAAGGATGGTGGGAGAGAAGAGGAGAGAAAGGGGGAGGGTGAAGGATGGTGGGAGAGAAGAGGAGAGGAAGGGGGAGGGTGAAGGATGGTGGGAGAGAGGAGGAGAGAAAGGGGGAGGGTGAAGGATGGTGGGAGAGAGGAGGAGAGAGAGGGGGAGGGTGAAGGATGGTGGGAGAGAGGAGGAGAAGGGTGAAGGGTGGTGGGAGAGAGAAAGGGGGAGGGTGAAGGGTGGCAAGAGAGAAGAAGGGGGAGGGTGAAGGATGGTGGGAGAAAGGAGGAGAAGGGTGAAGGGTGGCAAGAGAGAGGAAGGGGGAGGGTGAAGGATGGTGGGAGAAAGGAGGAGAGAAAGGGGGAGGGTGAAGGATGGTGGGAGAGAGGAGGAGAAGGGTGAAGGGTGGCAAGAGAGAGGAAGGGGAAGGTTGAAAGATGGTGGGAGAGAGAAGAAAGAAAGAGGAAAGAGAGATGGTGGAAGTGAAGAGGGGATGATGGTGGGTTGGTATTAGAAACAAGATAATGAGAGAAGAAGAAGAAGAGAAGGTTTAGGTGGTGAGAAAGGTTGGAAAAGTTGACGGGTGTGATGGTGCCCTCGGAAGTTACAAAGAAGAAAAAAAGTCTTTAAAAACTATGAAAGAGTTGAATCGTTACGAACTACGAAATGCAAGTTTGAAGATATTGGAAAAAATGTTTTAATCTTGAATTTCAAAAGTTTGAGATAAAAGTTTGGAAAAAAATCAGTTAGAAAAAGAATAATCTTGATAAATTATAACTGATTAAAAGAAAAAATTGCTTAAAAAAGGAATAAAAATTATTTTAGAAAAAATGCAACTTACTCACTAGAAGTATTGTCTTCTCACCATCATCATCATTATCATCATGATTATATGTGTCATCATCATCATCGTCATCATCATCAGCAACAGCAGCAGCGTCATCATCATCACCTCCACCTTCATCATCATTATCAGGACTCTCATCTGGCTCCTTTTCTCGACTAATACCTGTTTTATTCCGACGTTTATATTCAAAATTAATTCCACTTTTAGTACTACGTCATCATTATCAGCGTCACCAACAAAAGCATTATTATCATTCCTTTAATACCTAACCATTATCATTATCCTCAGCATCCGCATCATCACCATTATCATTATCCTCAGCATCATCATCGTCATCATCGTCATCATCATCATCATCATCATCAGTATACCTTCATCGTCTTCACTATCTTCATCATCATCATCCTCATCTCCATCCTCCACCTTCCTTCTCAGCCCACGCAGAGCTACACTGGTGTCTATTGTAAAGATGAAATAAATGTCTGATTTTAAATTTTTGAAATAATAAAATTATTGAACTTTTCAATCTATTTTGCTAGTTTTTTTCCCATTATTTTTCAATTTTCACTCAATAGTTTGAAAATACTATAAACATTTTCCATTTAATAAATCTTTTCCATTTAATACATATTTTTCATTTAATGAATATTTTTTCATTTTAATAAATATTTTTTCATTTTAATAAATATTTTTCCATTTTAATAAATATTTTTCCATTTTAATAAATATTTTTTCATTTTAATAAATATTTTTTCATTTTAATAAATATTTTTTCATTTTAATAAAAATAATTTTCGTTGACCCTGGTGCCATGAATTATTAGTCGCTCGCTATGAAATAAGTTGGAAGTAAAAAGTTAAAATGCCCACAAATGGTATTGGAGGGGTTGAGAAAAATAAAAAATAGTGGAATAAAAATAGATAAAAAATAGTTTAAAAATAGAGGAAAAAAAGTGTTAAAATAGAAAAAAATAGTTTTAAAATAGAAAAATAATAGTTAAAAAAGATAAAATAATAATAATAACAACTTTAATGAAAATGACGAAAACATTACACCTCAAAACAATTAATACCATTTTAAAAATTAAAAACTAAAAATAAATAAATAAAACATTTGTAGAAAGATCTAAGCTCAAAGATTGGTTTTGGAATGATGGATGGGTTTGCGGGGGGAAGGAGAATGGGTTAATTGAAAATAGTCGAAAGAAAACGAGTGATTTTTTGTGTTTGTAATGGATGGAGTGAATCAATAAATAAATTGAAGTTCAGAGAATGGATGAGTTCAGAGAATGAATGAAAGAAAAATGGTTTAACAAATAAATAAGTGAATGGATGGATGGATGGATGGATGGATGAATGAATGGATGGATGGATGTATGGATGGATGGATGGATGGATGGATGAATGAATGGATGGATGGATGGATGAATGAATAGATGGATGGATGGTGTATCCACAGATAGGTTTCCGTGTCAGACAGACGACCAATGATTGAGTGTTGAACTGAATGACTGAAAACGTTGTTTCAAGATTCAAAAAACACTAGCATTGTCAAGAATTTCATTTTTTCTCAAGTTTTGCCTATTTTTTAATCTTTTTTAATAAGGCATCGCCATTAGATTAGTATACAACTTGTATTTTTTCAACTATATTTTAATCTTTATATTAAAAGAATTCACACAAGAACACTAAATTAGTATTTCATATACGACAAACAACGATCAAATATCAATAAAGAATAATAAATAATTAAATAATAATAAATAATTAAACAGCCTAAAAGCTATTCGCAATAAACGCTCAAATCATACAGGTAACTGTATTTCATGGTTTTTATAACAAAAATAGAATGAATGAAGAGTGAGTGGACGAGGTAAATCAGCGATTAAGTAAAGAAGAAAAATAGAATCATTAAAAAAAAATATTTTATGGTTGTTGCATAAATTAAATAAAAGAAAGTATGAAAAATCAATGAAGAAAGTATTGAGGAATACATTTCCTGAAATGAAGTAATGTATTGAGTGGAGGAGTCGCGTGAAAAACAACATGTGTTGAGAGGCCATTATTCATCCACGCTCCAGCTTACGAAGAAAAAGTTCTTGGTCATTCATTCACTCACTCATTCCCTCACTCATTTATTCACTCATTTATTCATTCATTCATTCATTCATTCATTCATTCATTCATTTATTCATTCATTCATTTATTCATTCATTCATTTGTTCATTCATTCATTTATTCATTCATTCATTTATTCATTCATTCATTTGTTCATTCATTCATTTATTCATTCATTCATTTATTCATTCACTCACTAATTCATTCATTTATTCATTCACTCATTAATTCATTCATTTATTCATTCATTTATTCATTCACTCATTTACTCATTAATTCATTCATTTATTTGTGAATTTGTTCCTTGAAGAATTAAGTTATTCATTAATTTTTTTATGTATCCACTAATTCATCCATCTGTTAATTCCATTTTGTCTATCTTTTCATTCATCCATTCATTTACTCATCCTTCAACATGCCCACACTTAAAATGCATCAATCCATTTCCCAGAATCAGTTATTTAATAACTTTTAAAATTATTTCAAAAGCTTTTAACATTTAAATTTCTAAAATCTTTCATTCTTCAAAAACTTGCTTAAAATATTTTTAGCTAAAAAATTGTGTTGAAAGATTTATACTTTTTTTTTAGTTATTTTAAAAAATATATTTGAAAACGAATATATATATATATATATATACGACTTTATTTTATTTATATTTTAATTCAAATAATTTAATTTTTATAAACTATTTTTAAAATGCCATTAATCATATTTCATTGAATCTTTCGGACTTTGAAATTACAATATCACAATGATAAATTATTTCGCAGATAAATCTTTTTAATATACACCCCTATTTTGTCTTTTAAAATAGACAAGTTTAAAAACAATTTTGTATTTAATTTTTTTAAATGCATTTAGAAGTCTTTTTATCATTTAAAAGTTGATTCTAATACCCTTTTTGGTTTTTAATCATCAGAATAGATAGTAAAATGGACAGAAAGCTTTTAAATAATTAAAAATATATAAATAGATTTTAACTTGATAGTTTAACAATTAATCGCTCATCTACTCACTCACTCTTCTATACTCTTATCCATCTAGCCATCCATCTAACCATCCATCTAGCCATCCATCTAACCATCCATCTAGCCATCCATCTAGCCATCCATCTAGCCATCCATCTAACCATCCATCTAGCCATCCATCTAGCCATCCATCTAACCATCCATCTAACCCTCCATCTAACCATCCATCTAGCCATCCATCTAGCCATCCATCTAACCATCCATCTAGCCATCCATCTAGCCATCCATCTAGCCATCCATCTAACCATCCATCTAGCCATCCATCTAGCCATCCATCTAACCATCCATCTAACCCTCCATCTAACCATCCATCTAGCCATCCATCTAGCCATCCATCTAACCATCCATCTAGCCATCCATCTAGCCATCCATCTAGTCATCCATCTAGCCATCCATCTAACCATCCATCTAGCCATCCATCTAGCCATCCATCTAACCATCCATCTAGCCATCCATCTAGTCATCCATCTGGCCATCCATCTAACCATCCATCTAGTCATCCATCTGGCCATCCATCTAACCATCCATCTAGTCATCCATTTGGCCATCCATCTAGCCATCCATCTAGTCATCCATCTAGCCATCCATCTAGCCATCCATCTAGCCATCCATCTAACCATCCATCTAGTCATCCATCTGGCCATCCATCTAACCATCCATCTGGTCATCCATCTAACCATCCATCTGGCCATCCATCTGGTCATCCATCTAACCATCCATCTAACCATCCATCTAGCCATCCATCTAGCCATCCATCTAGCCATCCATCTAGCCATCCATCTAACCATCCATCTAGCCATCCATCTAGTCATCCATCTGGCCATCCATCTAACCATCCATCTGGTCATCCATCTAACCATCCATCTAACCATCCATCCAACCATCCATCTAACCATCCATCTAGCCATCCATCTAGCCATCCATCTAGCCATCCATCTAGCCATCCATCTAACCATCCATCTAGTCATCCATCTAGCCATCCATCTGGCCATCCATCTAACCATCCATCTGGCCATCCATTCAACTATTCGTCTGACTATCCATCGATTCATCCATCCATCCATCCATCCATTCATTCATCCATCCATCCATCAGTCCATCCATCCCCCTCCAGCCATCTATCTAAGCATTGACCCAACATCAATTCAGTTTCATATTGCAATTTGTCTTTCTAAGATTAATTACAGACTTTACAACAACATCCTAATCATATTTACTTACACACTTGTTCAATCTTAAACATATGCACTGGCGTCTAAAAAATAATATTAAATAATTATATAAAAAATTTAATAATTTTTAAAATAATTTTTAAAGTAGAAAAATTTGTTTATTTCACCAAAATAAATATAGATTAAACAATTTTTTTTTCATAAACCAAAAACAATTTAAAAGTTAAAATAAGTATAACGGTTAATAAACTTTTCGGTGTAAAGTAAAAAAAATGGAAGATGAAAAATGAAAGTGCACTCGTTCAAATGAGTTTTTCCACCCGGTTTGGCACGTTTTTGTCAAACGATTTTGAGATTTTCTTCACATTATTTCAACTACCCTCACAACCACAACCAGCATCTCTCTCTTCCCCCCTCACAACCACTAACACCACCATCTATCTCCTCTCCCTCTCCCTCCTCACTCACCAAGCCTCATTAATATAACATGATCGCTTTTCTTCTTCTCCAAGCTCAAGTAACTCAACTGAGACGAGCTGGAGTGGGGAGGATGGAAGGATGGAGTGGTTGGATGGGAGGATGAAGTGGTTGGAGGAAAAGATGGATGGAGTGGGATAAAAGGATGGTTTAAATAAACAAGATGAAGGTGGAGGAAAAGTTTAATTTGAGAGAAGTAAAAAAGTTTAAAAAAAGGTAAAAAGTTGTGAAACATTAAGGTGCTTAATTCAGGATAGATTGGTTAAATGATGCATAAAAATGAAAGGTGATCAATTAATAAAGTCATTTCTACTGAATACTTGCAAAAAGTGAACTTAACCACTCACCACCGATGTAGAACATTACATAAATAAAAATGGCCAACTGACGTCACGTCTTTATTGAAGCCTGATTGGCTAGGGGAAAGCTCTTGGAGGCATTCAATATTGGAATTATTCAAATCCAACCAATGGGGATTAAGTGTGGAAAGTGGTGGGTTCAAAGTAGGCCAATCAAAATTGAGGATTAGGTTAAAGGAATTGTACCCGGGAGATGATTGGCCCAATCGTTTATCGCCCCCCGGAAACACTTCCTGGATATTTTTATTGGTTGCATAATCACTGGCTAGGTGGTTCGAATTATTTATCTTTTTTTGTATTTTCCAGTGTTTATTAGTTCTTTGTTTGTTGTTTTTGCCTTCCCAAGATGGCTCTTTTTTTCCAAGATATTTTCTTGTATGTTTTAGTTGTGGTTGTGATCGTAGGAGTTTAATGAGAGGTTGATTATTTGGTTTAGTTAGTGTTGGTTGTTGTTGCTGTGAAAATTGTTGTTGTTGTGAGAGTTGTGGTTTTAAACTTAAAATTTCATTTTTGAAACTTTCCGTTTTTAAGTTTGTTTGTGAATTTTGCTTTTGCATAACTACGTTTGATATTTTATGAGTATGTACCACTGTTTGGATGTGTGGTTGTATGTGTGATTGTGTGTGTGGTTGTGTGTGTGGTTGTGTGTGTGGTTGTGTGTGTGGTTTCTGAATTAATTTAAGTTTTCCATGGAAATCCACCCATTCAATCGATGAAAACCAATTGGGAAAAATGCATTTATGTGGTTTATTGTTTTTATTTGTGGCTTTAATTTTATTTATATTATTGAAAATATTTTTTTCTGCACTTTCATCATTGCAATCATCATAATCACCCTCACCATCACCATGATTATCACCCTCATCATCATCATTATCATTATCACTACAACCATTAGCATTATTATTATTAATATTATTATTATTTTGCTTTTTCTTCTTCTTCTTAAGGGGGTTATTAGCGCGGTCAAAAACAAGCGGCCAGAATTTCAGATCTTTGGAAGAAAAAGGTTGCATAGACATAAAATAAAAACTGATTAAATGAACAAATCAAGTGCACTTTGCGTTACACAAATTAATTGTTTTTGTTAATTTTTTTTTGCGATTTATATAAATTAATTTTTTATTGTTCAATTATATAAATTTAATTACAAAAAAATATGAAAAAATATTTTAACGAAAATCAATAATTACTTCGCCACCCATTCACCTTCCGTCATTTCCATCTCTATGACGTCACGGTCACTTCTTCCGGAAAAGGTTACAGCACTTCCGGTTGCCGCCATTTTGAAGTTTGCGTACAAGATCGCATTGATCTTGCTTGACGTCTGTGTGGTGGTGGTGATGATGATGACGCTGGTGTTGATGATAAGGATGGCGCTAGTGGTGATGATAATGATGGTGGTGATGATGATGATGGTGGTGATGATGATGATGATGGTGATGATGATGATGATGGTGATGATGATGATGGTGGTGATGGTGATGATGATGGTGGTGATGAAGGCGGTGATGATGGTGTTGGTTGTAAGCAAGAGTGGAAGAACGAGGAGAGGGGGAAGACGATGTATTCAAAACCAAATGTCGAATGATGATTATAGTAACTTGAGTAGTTGAAAAGTTTTTCTAGGTCAGAAAAAACCATTATTAAATACAGTTTGAAAACTTATTCAAAATTATTTAGTAAAATGATTGATTTAATTAATTTATGATTCAAATAAATATTTAAATGTTGCCTCAGAATACAAACTAGCTTTATCTAAATATATATTTTGGAGTATTTAAAAAATAAATATTTAATTATAAATATTTTTTTACACGAGCTGAAAAGAATGACAAACCTATGGATTTGTTACGACATTTCTCTTTATGCGAAAGCAGAGAAAAAAATCGTCAAAAAAATTATTCATTTTCTTTTTACATTGTACACATTCTGAAATATTTTTTCACCTAATTGTTTTTTTATACAAAATATTTATTGAAAAAAACAAACAAAATGATACCAAATAAAACTAATTTTTCAATTTAGTTTTTTTTCTAAATAAATTTGTTCAGCTGTATACTAGTTCTGACTCTGAGTAGATCTGAACCGTTCATTACCAAGTTTTGTTTGTTCACGGCCTGAATTGTGTTTTAGAACTTAATTCAAGGCAAGTTTATGAATTCCTTGTCGAATAAAACACCCTATATTCGGACATACGAACACCACAAACTTTAAAGTCTTATTTATTTATCAATTATACTGCTCATTTCAACGGTATTTCACAAATTTAAATTTAAATTTTAAGTACTTCATAGACGTTCTTTTCTCTTTCTTTTTTGTCAATTTTCTATTTATTCAAACCCTGTTTAAAAATCTGTAATAATAAAAATACTAAAAATTGTTTTATAATAAAGCTTTTAAAATATAAAAAAAACATTTTGCTGTTTTTTTTCTTCCAGAATCATCTGAACTATCTCAACTGTGACATCATTAAATTGTATTTTGTATTGATTTTAATTACTGCCAGGGGCGATTTATGGTTTTTGTTAAAATTTTTGTTGAAATTTATTAATTTATTTTTATTATTTGAATTTTTGTTAAATCATTAATTTCGTGATTTTAATTTAAGAACTAAATGTTGAGAGGGAAAATGTTATTTAAATATTTCTAAACTTTAAGACACAGAAATTAAACATTCAAATTTAACACACAAATACCACGCTTTAAAAAAAACAAAGAACAAAAAAACATAGAATAAAAAAGTAAATAAGAAGAGAGGGTTGCAAGAGTATCTGTAAGAATGGCGGCATACAGCGCAATTATCTTCTTTCATCAGGGATGCTTTATAGGCAGGTACACCCGTATTGTGAGACTTCCACTTCATGAGACAATCTTTTTTGTTTTCGATGGAATCATTCTATTTGCTGGTGTTTTTTAAAGTTTTACATTGTAAAAAAGTTTGTGAAAAAATTAATAAAGTTTTGAACAATAAAAGTAGGAAATAAATTTTATGATTTATTTATTTATTTATAAACATGAAAAAAAACTGTTTTTAAAGATTTTCAAAGATTAAACTTTTCAGTTTTGAGGTTTGGCAGTTTTTAATATTCTCTTTTCAAGAAATATTTGGTACGCTTGCGTGATTGGGAATGTGTGTTTGTGTGTGTGTGTTTGTGTGTGTGTGTGTGTGTGTTTGTTGTGAGTGTTTGTGTGTGTGTGTGTTTGTTGTGAGTGTGTGTGTGTATGAGTTTGTGTGTGTGTGTTTGTGTGTGTCTGTTTGTGTGCTTGTGTGTATGTGTTTTTGTGTGTTTGTGTGTGTGTGTGTGTTTGTGTGTTTGAATTTTCGCATACGGGTGTTTTTATGCATGGGTATCTACATGAACCTATGACTGTGTGAGTGCTTAAATGTCAGAGAAACTTCCAGAAAACTTCCAGATTTTTCCTTAAAAAACTCTTGCAGTCACTTGGCTAATAGACACAAAGCCGAATATATACACATTTTATAGCGCTAAATGACACTTTAGAAAACATTCCAGCCTTTTGTGAAGAATAAAATCTCTTAGAAGGTCTCTTAAAATTTTATTTGCTTTTATCTTATTATTAAAAACCTTTTTAATTTATTAAAAAAGTTTTTGTACTTTTTTTCTTTGTTTTAAACTGTATGTTTTTTATAAAACTTTTGAAAAACACATT
>OX030963.1:1959430-1994430 GCA_943735955.1 Piscicola geometra
CAAAAGATGATGATAATGATGTCCCAAAAGATGATGATAATGATGTCCCAATAGATGATGATAATGATGTCCCAAAAGATGATGATAATGATGTCCCAAAAGATGATGATAATGATGTCCCAAAAGTTGATAATGATGAAGATGACAAAGAAGATGATACTCAAAACCCCACTTTCAAATCAGTCACTTTTACCATTGGTGCTTGAGCCCAAAGAGCCCAAAAATTCTTTCCATATTAAGATTTTAATTGAAATTTTCCATGTGATGTCCCTTTGTGAGAATCATTTTCTCAAAAGTGGCGTTTCACTAACCGTCAGTTCAGCTTCAGATAAATTTTGTTTTTTAGTTTTCAATTTTTTTATTTTTCATTAAAACGTTTTCCAAGAAAAATTTAATCTATTTTTATTTTGGCGATTTTATTATATTTCAATTTTTTCTATTTTAGAGACATTATAAAAATATTTTCATGATTTTTTTCTCAAAAAAACTATTCTAAAAAATATCAATTAAGGCCTTCTCATTCGTGAAAATTACTTGTCTATTTTTTCATACATGTCACATAATTATTATTTTGTCTGCAAAACAAGTAAAAAAGAATTCTAGACTATTCAAGTATGTGTGAATGTATTCTTGAATGTGTTCTTGAATGTATGCGTGAATGTATGTGTGAATGTATTCTTGAATGTATGTGTAAATGTATGTGTGAATGTATTCTTGAATGTATGTGTGAATGTATGCGTGAATGTATGCTTGAAAGTATTGGTAAATGTATGCGTGAATGTATGTGTGAAAGCATGTGTGGGTGGCAACATATACTTTTAATCATGAATTTAACGGCTTATCAGAGTCCCACTTGCTTATTACTCATGCTGGAGACAGTTGTGACTGCTCCTTGTGGCCATGATGATGATGTTGGTGATGATGATGATAATGATGATGATGTTGGTGAAGATGATGATGATGTTGATGATGATGATGATGATGATGATGATGATGATGATGATGATGATGATGATGATGATGATGGTGATGAAGATGATGCTGGTGGTGATGATGATGATAATGAAATCGAATATCGTGATTGTGGATGACGAAATTTCTCAAATTTATTTATAAAATAAATTTAAAACAATTATTGATAATAAAATTAATAATACCTAAATTCATAAGTATTACTAAAAGAAAAAAACAATTATTAATTAAAAACTACACTAGTCAATCGCTTCCAAACCCTTTCATAAAAGATGAAAATATATCCTCCTAAATCTCTTCCTCATCATCATCATCATCATCATCATCATCATCATCATCATCATCATCATCTCCTCCCTCCCCCCCAAACTATCTTCAAAGCGACCACATTACTGTGGTTATGTTTCCCTAATCTCTCAATGCAATTAATGAAGAGAGGTGTTGATAACGATTATTTCGGAAGTTAACGATTGGCTGAGCTCGGTCAGGCGTAACGGGTGCCATCAAGCGTTAACCAATTAACGGGCATCGCATGAAAGCCTGTTTTTAAGATTGGGAGGGGAGGTGGTGGAGGGGGTTGTGGAGGGTGATGGAGAGGAGGTGTGGAGGGTGGTGAAGAGGTTGTGGGATGGTGGTAAGATTGTGGGATGGTGGTGAGGTTGTGGGATGGTGGTGAGGTTGTGGGATGGTGAAGAGGGGGTGTGAATGGTGGTGAGGTTGTGGGATGGTGGTGAGGTTGTTGGATGGTGGTGGGTGTGTAGATTATGGTAGATGTGGTAGGTGGTGGGGTGTGTGATGATGATGGTGGTGTGTAGATAGGGGAAGTGTGGAGTTGTGATGATGGTGTAAGAGTGTGGAAGAATGGTGGTTGTGGAGAGATAAATTAGGTAGGAACAAGATGCTTGAAGACATTTTGAATTATAATTTAGATACCACCCACACACACACACACGGACACACACACAAACACACTCACACACACACACAAACACACACACACACAAACACACACACACACACACCTAATGCGTTTATTGAGAAAAATCACACTAAGAGGCTGTTCCAACGACCCTGGTGGCAAGCTGAGTGCACTTTTAAGCGTTTTAAGATGCTGAAACATTGCTAACTTCGACACCAGTAAATTCATTCAAATTTTTTCTATTCATTAAAGTAGTTTTGAAAACTTAATTGTTTGGATAAGTTTCATGAAACAAAGTTTGGCCTGACAAGCAACCCGTTCAACCAATCAGACTCCATTAAGATTTTCGCCATTTTAAAATAATTTTCGAATAAATCTCAAAAATATTTCTTAAAACCTTTCTTGTCATCAAAAGAACTTAGTGTCTTAGTTGCGACACCAGCTTCTAACGTCAGTAACACACCAGACAGCTCAGTAATTGATCTTGACAGTGCAAGATTGCCGAGGAATCACCGAAGGTTTGCCAGAGTTTTGCAGAGGTTTGTTTCTACATTGAGCGAGACTTCATAGAAAATTTCTTCAGCGGTGTCTCAGCGAAATTATCGCCGGATCGCCCGTTGAGTTGTTAGTAGTCTTATGGCCCACTCAAACCACTTAGGTCCGTCTTTAATGAGTTTGAGGCGTTAAGAGGATAAATGTGTGTGTGTATTTTCTGTGTGTGTGTGTGTGTGTGTGTGTGTGTGTGTGTGTGTGTGTGTGTGTGTGTGTGTGTGTGTGTGTGTGTGTGTGTGTGTGTGTGTGTGTGTGTGTGTGTGTGTGTGTGTGTGTGTGTGTGTGTGTGTGTGTGTGTGTGTGTGTGTGTGTGTGTGTGTGTGTGTGTGTGTGTGTGTGTGTGTGTGTTTGTGTGTGTGTGTGTGTGTGTATGTATCCAGTTGTATTTACAAATCTTTTTAGGTTTCTACTGATCGTTTGAGAGTAAATTATTTTTTTCCTGTGTGAAGATTTGTTCCAGTGACAGATGGCGCTGAAACAGTGAAAAATTGATTTTCCGTAAAAGAAAATTATTTTTTTATATTAATTTTTAACATTTAATAAAATTATTTTTTATTATTCTGTTTCATTTTGTTTCCATTTGTCTTATTTACCAAAAAAATTCGCTCACACTTCCATGTTGCTCAAACAAATTGAATAATGACTTGAATACATTTAAGATTAATTTTTATAATATAAAAACTGTTATTTGAAAATATTATTTAAATATTTTACTTTTTCAATTTCAGTTTTCCCACTCGATCCATCACAAATCGTTCTAAAAAAGCACACCTTTTTCAGATAAGTTAGAAGCCTCTTCACAAAACGACTAATTTTTTTGGTGAAATATCACAGCATCATTATCCCTAAAACTCCACGATACCACAACTACCACCACTTCGACACTACTACCACAACCACCACCACTTCGACACTACTACCACAACCACCACCACCACTTGACACTACTACCACAACCACCACTACCACTGAAAACATTTCTAGATTATTCCCAAACTTTCCTACCACACCGCTGCTACCACAATTAAGACATTTTCGACTTCAACTTCAACTGCCACCACCACAGCAGCAACAATTTCATCTGACGCCAGCGCAGCCAATGACGTGTTATTTGAAGTGTACGTCAAAATGGGTCCATCTATCAGCCACAAATCTAAACTGTCCCTTTATTGCATTGCCCCACTCTTGTTGTTGATGTTGTTGATGTTGTTGTTGTTGTTGATGTTGTTGTTGTTGATGTTGTTGTTGCTTCTGTGTTGTTGTTTTTAGGAGTTTTTAATATATTTTGTTAGATGTTGTTTATATCGACTAGCTTTTGAAGTTGAAGTTATAAGTATTGTTTGTAGTGGTTTTGAAATTGGAAAAAAGAAACAATTTTAAATCTGAGAAAAACAGGTTTTAGTACGGGGAAGGCGATGATGATGGCGACTAAGCGATATAAACTGAGGGCCATTAGAAAGTTTAACGTGGCGAGAATTTTATGTGGTCCTAAAAGTCTCTCAGGCTTGCGCCACTTTGATAATAAAAACAATCAACTCATCATGTTTTAGTCAATTGAGTTTTACTGAAATATTCTTAATTGCGTTGTCTTGAGCTTTAAAATTTTTTTTTGGTTTGTCACATCGTGTTGCATTGTCTATTTTTTGGATTTAATAATTTAATTAACAATTTAATAAATGTAATATTTTCATTCTCAAAAATATTTCTATTGTTTTAGATTCAACTTGCATTGTAAAACACAATGTTTTAGTGGTGAACATTTCTTACCATTGTATCGAAGTCGAAGGCAAGGAAGAAAAAACTTGTGGCATTGTTTAAAAGCGTGGTAGTGAGTTAATCCGAGCTGGATTTATACTCTCCCGTTGTGTCGTTGCAACGGTACTTCTCCATTTGAAAGAGCGTGCGTTTTTATTTTTTTGATGTTTTAGGGTTGGAGTAAAATGGGGTGAGATGGGATGGGATGGAATGAAGTGGGATTGGGATGAGAGGAGATGGGATGGAGTGGGATTGGGATGGGATGGGATGAAGTGGGATTTGGATGAGATGGGGTGAAGTGGGATTGGGATGAGATGGGATTAAGTGGGATTGGGATGAGACGGGATGAATTGGGATTGGGGTTAGATGGGATGGAATGAAGTGGGATTGGGGTTAGATGGGGTGAAGTGGGATTGGGATGGCATGGGATGAAGTGTAATGAAAATTTCTTGAAAAGAAGGGTGCTTAACTCCATTGAGAAGATATGAGTTGATCAGTAATGATGCAATGGTGATGGGGAAGAAGGATAAGAACATGAAAGAGGATGATTTAGGGCAAGAAATGATTAAGGTCAAAAATATTTATTGAATCGCGTAAGGGAGATTGGGATACGGCGTTAGTGGTCGAGCAAAAAGCAGATTTTAAAATGTTAATCTTTAGAATTTAAATTGTTCATATTTGGAATTCGCTTTATTTATAAAACGCATAATCTACAAAAAGCTTGTTTCTTAATTTATTCAATTGATAAAAATAATTTAAAGTAAAAAATTAAAAATACAAATTAAAGGCATTTGAATTCGACTTAATGAATCGAGTTATGAGCATGCCATAATGTGTGAGTAGAAGAAAGTTTCAAAGGGAAGTGTAATAAAAAGTAAAACATTCTAAACGATCGTTAGAGCAATTATTTCTTTTACAAAGTTAATAAATTTTAAAATTTTCTTTAATTTGTTTAAACTTTTCTATTTCAAAGAGTATTTAATTACTGTTTTCGTTGCATCTAGTAGTAGTTAAAGTTGGTATACTATGCTATTTATTTGTCGTAAATTCTCTTAATTAACTTTTATCACTCTCTTATGAACATACATTCGTAAATTGATTTTTACGCATAAATTGTGCAGTATTTAAGTTAAAAATACATGTTAATTCTGAGAGAAGTTATATTATGAAAATGTAAAAAGAAAATTTTTTTTAAAAAAACAAATGTCTGCATTTATTCAATTCTAAAATTACTTCACTTTATCCATCATTAATTTGAAGGTAGCACTAGATACATAGATTCCATCTTTGTATTCATGTAAAAAAATTATAAATTTAAAAAATAAAAAAAGTGGAATCTTATAAAGAAAAAAAATTGAAAAAAATAGGACTTCAGAAATAATTTCATCAAAAATCTTCGCTAAAAAAATTCATATTTATAGAAATATTAAGAAACAAGCATAAAAACGAGCATATCGCAAGATTAAAACTCACCAGTCCGTAAAATGAAAATGAAGGGTAAAAATAAAACCGTTAGCAAAACAAAATCAATTTTTCTATAGAATTATGGAAAAAATCATTTAGGATTTTTAAGGAATAGAAAAACAAAAATGCGATATTCAAATTATTAATTTGATATAACACTATCGGAAACGTACGAGAATACCGGCATTAGCATGAAAATGCCGTAAAAAGAATTAGCAAAAACGAAAGTTATGAAAAAGAATAATTTTATTCAAGATATAATAATAATTTTAGATAATATTTCTTTTATTTGTTTTTTTAGAAACATAACTTTAAAATATATTTTTATGTTATAAAAAATAAAATAAACAAGTTTGATACTTAATTTTAAATCAAATTAATTACATTTTTAATCTCTAAACTAAATTAAATTATATTAATATTTAATTATTTTTTCTTTTTTCCATCTAAAGCATCTTGCACCAGTAATCGTGAGAAACACCATTTGTCGGCAAGACTTCATGCCCGCATCGGGTCGCACTCTTTGATGTTTCCATTTGTCTGTTAGGTGCAGTGAAACTGGTAGTACAAGTAGGAGAAGTATTAGTACTAGTAGTAGTAGTAGTAGTAGTAGTAGTAGTAGTAGTAGTAGTAGTAGTAGTAGTAGTAGTAGTAGTAGTAGTAGTAGTAGTAGTAGTAGTAGTAGTAGTAGTAGTAGTAGTAGTAGTAGTAGTAGTAGTAGTAGTAGTAGTAGTAGTAGTAGTAGTAGTAGTAGTAGTAGTAGTAGTAGTAGTAGTAGTAGTAGTAGTAGTAGTAGTAGTAGTAGTAGTAGTAGTAGTAGTAGTAGTAGTAGTAGTAGTAGTAGTAGTAGTAGTAGTAGTAGTAGTAGTAGTAGTAGTAGTAGTAGTAGTAGTAGTAGTAGTAGTAGTAGTAGTAGTAGTAGTAGTAGTAGTAGTAGTAGTAGTAGTAGTAGTAGTAGTAGTAGTAGTAGTAGTAGTAGTAGTAGTAGTAGTAGTAGTAGTAGTAGTAGTAGTAGTAGTAGTAGTAGTAGTAGTAGTAGTAGTAGTAGTAGTGTTAGTACAAGTAGGAGAAGTATTAGTAGTAGTAGTAGGAGTAGTAGTGTTAGTAGTGGTAGTACCATAAGAAGTAAAAGTATTAGTCTTAGTAGTAGTAGTACCAGTAAAAATTTATAAGTATTAAACGAAGTAGTAGTGAAGGTAGTGAAAGTATTAGTTTTAATAAACTCTAGAATACTGACTGAAACAGTATTAGTACAAATAGAATACCGAAAACACAAAAGATAGCAGCAGAAGTAGTAAGAGTAGCAGCAGCAAAGGTACTGAAGCAGTACTTAAAGGAGTACTTAAAGTATACGACGCTGCTAAATGAAGCGACGGTAGAGCGTGGAAATCAAAGATCCACCCAAGTCACGGCGTCCTTAACCGTCGATCCGTGTCGTAAATGCACACATCAAACCGGAACTTTTATCTATTAAAAGCTAATGATGAAGTTTAAAAGTAATTTGTAGTTTACATTTTTGTAATTAATTTTTTTTTAAATTCAAATATTGCAGTGATTAATACATGTTTGTTAATTATAAATATTTGTGATACTTTTTTGTTTTAAGTTTCCAATTTATCATATCAAAAAGTTATTTTTTTAATAAAAACGTTTTTGAATTCATGAGAGGCACTATTTACTGGCGATATTGCTTTGAAAAAAAAATAATTTCTTCAAAAAATATTTGTTATAGATATGCATTGAAGATAAATTAATGAAAAACATATGGAAATAATCAGTACCTTGAAAGTTTGTATTTTTCTCTAAACAGTTTATTCAAAACAGAAATTAAAAAGAATAAAACCCCCAAAAAGTATATAATAAAAAACTAATATATATTTTTTTATTTTATTTATTATATATTTCATTTTTCCATCTCAAGATATGATTTGTCGTTTTCATTGTGTGACGACGAGAGCAGAAGTTTGTAGAGACGGCTGTTTGTCTTTCAGATTATTTTGATAAAAAGCTCGCAGTCTTTCCGACATTTCCTATTTGCATATCAGTTTTAAAAACCTTTTCTCGTTTTTTTTGTTTAGAAAAAGTTTTTTTCAAACATTGAATTTCATTTTAGAGCTTCTTTGAGTCCCTTCACAAGTCCTCAGATGCCTTGGGACTCCGCATATCATCGTTTCGTTCACCGAAAACTTCAATGATCGTGCAAGGAAATCGTAAGACGTAAACGTTTCCCATAACTGGTGAACTCGAAGGCGAGAAATACAATAACTGTGTTTTAAAGCATTTTTTATAGATTTATGACGTTTCATAAATAAAAAATAACTTTTCATCGGTTTTGATTCATTTTGTCTCCAAAAAATAATATTTTGTAAAATTTTATAGTGTAAATAAGTAAAATTGGAATATTTATTATTCAATTTAATTGGAAAATACACTAAAGTTCACAAATTTAAATCTACATTAAATTCGAATAGCTAAACCCTTCATGCTAAAAATATTTAAATTTATAAGCCAATTTCAAGTTAGAATATTGAAACTAACCTAATTAAACTCCTACTGAATTCAAACTTTCCGTTAAAATTTCTCTTCAACACCACCAGCATTGAACTTTAACAACTTAAAAAAATTCAGCATTCTCATCGTTTTTTGTCTTTCTTCTCCCAACTCTTCCCTTTCCAATTTGTTATCCTATTAACTACCCCCCCTTCCAAACTCCTCCCCCAACCACCCACCTCGGACGTAAGTAGCATGGCTTACGACTCTTTCGAGTCTCTGCAGACACATTTCCACCGAAATCTGCACCACAGTACTTTGGCCCCCTTCAACTCCTCTTCCTCTCTTTCCGATATTCATTTCATTATCATTAACTCCATCATTGTCATTCCCACCCATACGATTAATGCTAATATTCTTGTTAGAATTATAACCATGCAAGTTATCACTGCCAACATATCTGCCTTGTATACTTCCATTCCTATATCCTCCACCATCCCTCTTTGAGAACCCACTTCTTGAAATGCTAGCGTAGTTATCTTCATTATTATAATTATTATTGTTGTTGACCCCATCCATTCTTTTCCCTTGTGAGCTAGAACCGCTGTCAAAAACTGCTTTGAAGCACGGAGCTGTAGAAAGAAGATAAATTATAAATTATTGATTTTATTTTAAATAAAAAAGTATTTTTCTGTTTTCATTACAATTTTATATTCTTTTTAAATTTTTATATGATATATTTATATTTATAATATATTTATAGTGATATGTGAAATAAATTCCAGTGGTTGAATAGTTATTGACAAGATATTTTGGACGTTTGGGAAAATCAAATGTTGTAAAGTTTTTTGTGTGTTTTTTTTCTTCAGATTCATACTGCTACGACTTTAATCTTTTGATTACGAAAACATTTTTATGTGTTTTTTAAATTTGTAACCTAAAAATGCCGAGAAGCAGTTTGGGGCAATTAGCTGATTTGAAAATCATAAACCAAAATAAATTATTCAGTCTAGAAAAAATTGATTTTATGGGGAAAGTACGTCTGTAAAAAATTTTAATTTTTTGATTCATTAATTCGGGTGATAGATCGACAAAATATAAGAAATAATAATATTTAATTATTGGAATAGAGTGGAAAACTAAAACAAAAAAAGAAAAACTGATTTTTTCGGTAAAAGAACATCATTACTTTTAGGAAAAAATTTAATAAACCTAAAAAAGTAATAATTAATTTATAGAAAATAACTTTATTTGAACAAACTTACAATTATTTTTTTCAAACATTTTTGTTTTTTAAAATTTAACAGTTGGACATTTTTAATATAGCAAAAAGTCTGCAATTATAATTTAACTGTTGAAAATCATTATGCGTTTCAATTTATTTGTAATATTTTTATTTTACTTAACTAGAATTGAATATTTTGTTGAATACAATAGTATCCAAAATGGCATGATATATTAATAGAACAATACAACAGGATGCAAAAAAATTGAAATTCTCAAATAATTTTATTCATAAAAAAAAAGAACATTAAAATGGACGCAAAATATAAATAGATTAATAAATATGTAAGAAAAAGAAATAAAAATGAGCGAAATGGTGTTCATGACAGGGAGATGAGTCAATCAGGACTTCGTTAGTGGGTGTCGAATGGTTTTGCCCTGCGCCCAGCACTGGCAATTAACATGATTTACTAGCTGCTGCTATCGCCATCATCGCCATCATCATCATCATCATCATAATCATCATCATCGCCATCATCACTAAAGACTCACAGGTGATGAGATGAAGGACGTTGGGATGGAGGTGTTGGATACGAATGCACACGAAGCAGTCTTTCTCGTGCCTTGTGGAGGGAGGGGGAGGAAGAGGAGGAAGAGGAGAAGGAGGGGAGGAGGAGAGGGAGGGGAAGGGGAGGGAGGTTTGACAGAGAATTTAAAAAATCGGGTAATTCGTTAACAAATTGCAATTAGTTTTTTGTTTATTCCAATTAGTTTTTTCTAAATTCCGATTTCTTAAAAACTCCGATTTTTTGAAAATTTCGAGTAGTTTTTTCATGAATTCCAATTTTTTCTTACAAATCCTGATTTAACTTCAAAGATGCTGCTGATGATGAAAAGTTGAATAGTAGAAAAATGTTATAAAAAATGGTTAATCTGGAAAGAAAAAGGTTTAAAAACTTTTGACTTGAGACTTCTATGATCGAATGATCTTATAAGGTTTAAGAAAACGTTTATTGCGATTAGTTTAAAGAGGTTTGGGTTTTAAATTAATCCACCTAGAGATTTCGATACATAAATAATTAAAGCCTTCTTTAAAAGTAATAAAAAATTTCAACAAAATCTCATACTTTTTAAAACATTTCAATGAAAAAATCAATTTTATCTTCATTTTTGTTTCTTTTTCTTTCACGCATCAAAACCTGCACCCAAACAAGGAAATTAAAAGGGATAAACCAGTATTAATGGCATAAGACAGCTGTTTTATTATTTACTCCTCCATCCATCAATCATTTCCCTCTCTTTCCAGCCTCCTCCCAACAACCTGCCCCTACAAAAAACTACCATCACCACTAAAAAATCTTACTAAAAATGTATGAAAAATTGATCAATTTTGAAGAATGTATGAATTGATCTATTGCGCGAGAAAAGATTATTTCTTGGTTTTGAGGCTTTTTAAATGAAAAGGGCCGCAGTAGTAATATATTTTAACAGTATTAATACACGTTATACAAATATTAATAGCAGAGATGTCAGTTAAACTACAGCAATAATGTTAGTACTGGATAAAATAGTACAAGTAGCTAACACGAAAAATCCAGAAAGCCAAGTAACAACCTCAGTAGTACAACTTATACAACAAAATCAGTACTACAACAACTGCAACAACAGTACTACCACATCAAAAAATAGTAACAACAGCAACAACAGCACTATAACAACATCAGTACTACAACTAATAACAACAACAACAACATCAGTACTACAACATCATTACTACAACTAGCAACAGCAACAACTAGCAACAGCAACAACTAGCAACAGCAACAACACCAGGCCATTGGTTACCTGTTTCTCAGCACAAAGACCTCATCTTTCGACTGCTGAACACAAATGCCCAGCGGCTTGATTTCGTTTCCGGTGAAACTAATAACCTCCGCATTAATTTCAAAATCATTATTTTTTATATTTTCACTTTCGATATTTTCTATTTTATCATAGTTATTATTATTGCCTTTATTATTATTATATACGTTATTACCATTATTTGTATTAAAATTTTTATTATTATTATGATCTTTAATATTATTATTATTAATATCTTTTATACTATTATTTATATTATTATTATTTATATTTTTACTTTTATAATTCTTATGATTAATCTTATTGAAGTAATGCTTATTCATGTGGACAAGACTTGACGTCCAACGCCCTGCCAACTTCTTTTCAAATTTGCAAATTGATATATGACCCTTATTAAGGTGGTGCTGATGATGATAATCATTATTGTGATTATGATTATTATTGTTATTATTATTACGATTATTATTTTTTTTATTAGTTAAAATATCATTATAAGTTTCAAAGTTTTCATGATTAAGACCAATGTAACCATTAAACCAATTACCATTTGAACTTCCTACCATAGAAAATCTTTCTTTTGTATTTCTTTTTTGAAGCACTTTTGAACCATTATGATCATCTTTTATGCCTTTTCGGACGACGTCGAAATTGTCATGTTTCGTAATAAGTCCGTTTTTTTGATTTCCGGTGTCGTTTTGTATTCTTTGTATGCCTTCTGACCGCGTATTTTGCGTCTTGAAAAGTAGGTTTTTCCATTCGTCCTTGCTTTGTGCATCTGGAATTTGTGAAATTTTGTTTTTTTAAGTTTTAAGCTAAAAAATAAAAATAATAAAAAGTAGTTTTAAATAATATTTTCAACGTTTTTAACAGCCAAACAGCTTGAAATGACTGTAAAAGTGTAACTCAACGTGGTTTTATGGAGTGAACTGAGTCTGTGACTAACGATGTGTTAATTTTTTTATTCTTCTATAACCTTTTATAATTTAAATAACAACAACAACAATAATAATAACAATAATCATCTCCATCATCATCTCCATCATCATCTCCATCATCATCTCCATCATCATCTCCATCATCATCTCCATCATCATCTTCGTAAATATAGTCTTAGTAGTAGTAGTAGTATTTTAAGGATTGTCAAATTGTGTGCAATTTTTGTGTCTCAAAAGTGTCAACCTTCTTCCTTCCACACCATTTCGTCTTTGCGAATTGTTACTTTTCATCCTGCTCTCTCTCCCTAACTATCACTCCTTCCCTTAACTCTAACCCTAACTTTAACTTTTTCTCCCTTCTCCATCCCTCCCCCACCCCTCCCCCACTCCTCCCCCACACACACGCGTACCCTTCCATCTTCATCACGGCACTTTCAATTTGTTTATGCACGCATTTTTCACAACTGTCAACAGTTTTATCATTTTTAAGCCGTTAGCATCATCCCTTTCGTAATTTTTATGCGATTAGTATCACTCATAATTTTGTTTTTGTTTTCATTTTTTTTAGTACTTCAGTAGGGTGTATTGGTGTTTTGTGCCACGGGCCACTATAAAATGCCTGTTATTATTATTTTGTTTTTCTCATCTTATTCGTCATCTTTTTTATCTTCCGATTTCTCATTTCGTTTTTTTTTTCAATCATTATCATTTAAAAAAAACTTTTATTAGCTTTGTTTTTTCACACCACATACCTGCTTTTTTGTTCCTAAAATATTCTAAATTTGAATTTTTTGTGCAAACATTGCACTTTTTTTTAATTTCTTGAAACTCGTTTGGGTTTGCACTATTTCAGAAAGTCACATTTTTGTTTAATTTTCATTTAATTTTTGCAAATGTTTTATTTTAAAATAACTAATTAATAAAAAAAATTGTTTTTTCCGACATTACATTTTTAATGAAACAGTTTCATCGCACTTAAAAAAGAACAAATAGCTTATAAAAGCCAGTTTAAAGCAAACTTTTTTTGAAATAGGAGTATAATTCCTTCAGAACTTATTCCGTAATGAAAAGCTTTAGTTTTGTAAAGTTCAAAATATAAAAATGTCAAATAAACTTATGTGAATCAAAAGATGTCAGTTTTGTGTCTCTCATATAAGCTTCGTTTAAATCTTTTAAAAATTATTATTTAATTTGAAAAAATTAAAATTTTTCACATTAAATTTTTTTTTTACAAATGAAAAAAAAATATTGTAACATTTTTATATAAATTGCAAACATTTACTAAAAATAAACCAAATTCAAAATTCAGTTGTGATTTCCAAACTGCCTCCACACTCTCTTAACCCCGAATCTTCCACTTCATCTGACCTCTCTGCTTATTCCCTCGACACATCAAGCCTCACCACCCTTCTGATAGAACTCACGCCAACTCATGACAACCCTAGCGAGCACACACTACACCACTATTTCTTCTAATCATTTCATAGCGCCTCTACAATTATTTCTTCAAAAGTTTTTCTACTTTTTTATAGAATCTCTATTTTTATTTTTCTTCCTCATAATTGTTTCCCAGGTTTTCGTTTTTCAATTTTTCTTCATTTGCTTTCTAATCCAGATTAACAGCTCTTCAGCAGCACGATGTGAATCAATCGAAACAACTCCTGATTAGCCTAAAGACGGATTTCTCTTTCTTGAGAAGCTCCCTCTTCTAGCCTCTTTGTCAAGCATCGCTATTTGTGCGACTTTATGGAAATATTTTGTTCAATTTAACATTTTCATTATTAGAAAATTTTCCAAACAAATTGAAAAATTTTCACGCAGATTGTTTGATTCAGTGAGGTTTAGTCCAGTTCAGAGTACACACCAATACATCACAACCTAATTTTTCTATTCTCCTTACAATTCTTCCGCTTCCATGAATATCGATTCTTTAAGGCTTTAAAATTGAACAAAGAACTGAATATGAAGAACCAAATGGGATTGTTTTAATAATCTTTTGTTAATTTTTCATGGGTTGATTTTTCATGCATTGGACATTTTTCATTAGTTTCACATTTAATCTCATTCCCTCAAGTTTGGTGCGTGTGTAGGTGTGACAGGAGAATTAATTTCTTTGGAAGTAAGTCTGTAAGTTGAAATTAACAAACAGACGTTGAGTGAAAAAGAAGGATTTTTTAATGATATTCAATGAAAAATTAATATTTCTATCAACTTTTGAGAGATAAAAATGCAAAACATTTTATGTTTTACTGTTAAAAGTTATTTAATTTTTCTTTTCTTTATGGCGAGTACGTATCAAAACTTTAAGAAAATTTCAGAGTTTTTTTTCTTCAATAAATAGTTGACAAGAAGATTGAAAACGGGATTGGTTGTTTTCAACTTACAACTTCTTCACTGATAAAGTTATATATTTTTTCATATTTGAAATTAATTTCCAAATATTAAGCCAAAAACTGTTTTCTTAAGTAGAAAAATAAAAAAATTCTTTAAAAAAACTTTTCTTCTTATCTTTTTCAAGAATTCAATCTTGCTTTGTCATTTTGTACCTATTTCAGATCACAGACTATTTTTCTTTATCTTTATTCAGTTCTCGGAACCTCGGATTAATCGATAGGGGCTAATGATTTCAGTGGATAAATAATGAAAGACATTATGTAAAACTAATTCAAACTCGTTGTGCACACTCTTTCATAAATACCTGACATTTATAAATTCAAATTACATTTATATTCCATTTCCACATTTATTTTTCAATATATTGTAATTATTTATTTTATTTTTTAAAGATCAAGATGTACGATCAAATTCCTTACCTGTTGAATTCAATTTATTATTTACAAAAAAGTTTTTATTTCATTAAAATACTTTTATCTTTGCATTAATGTTTCCAATCATCAACCCAGAACCGAAAGTCTGTTTAGTAAACGAAATTGATCCAGAGATAATAACAAAATGTACAATTTAATTGTATTTACTGCAACTAAAAATATTTAATTAATATAAAATAAATACTGAATTGTATTTATAAATTCATAAAAAGACAATTATTTATGAATTAAGGGCAAAAAGAACCAATTAGTGGAGTAATTGCACACCAATTATGAGAAAATGCTCATTATGCCGGCGTTAGACTCGATTTACGGGGTGCTTTTAAGGAATTTTGAGATTAATTAAAACTAATTTGGAGCCTATTTACTTTTTTTTTGTTTTTTTCCTTTTGCTTGTTCAATAAACCTGTTTCATATGATTGTATTATTTTCAAAGTTTGTCCTCTAGCTGTTAATTCATGGTGCCCCTTTTGCACGTGCGAATTCAAATCAGACAACACGGTACTAAGTACCGTCGGTATTTACGAGCACTCACTTGCGTTCTAAAGCCAAACTATATTCCAAGCCGATATTTTCAAGTAGATATTTTCACTCCATTAAAATCTTCGGACGCTTTGATTCGACGTTAAGAAGGCACTCAGCATGTGAGAAGGTGTTTGTCTTTGCGACACAAAGGCCATTTTAAAGAAATTTGTCTTTTAAATCCCGAATTTGTAAAGAAAATTGTTTTTTAATTATACAAATTACATTTTTTTTCGATACTATTCTTTTATATAGAATAAATATTTGCTCATTTACATATAAATAACATTTTAAATTTCATTAATATTTCTTTACATTACAGTTTTTGAAGTCTAGCCTGCTTTAATTTGCATTTAAATGAGATATTTTTTCTAATTATCTCTAAATACGGGAAAATACTTTATTTAATATTAGAATTTATATATCGTGAAGTTTTTCGAGCAACTTCCATGCAATACTTATTGGTTAATTGCCCTTAAAATGAAGGTTCACAGCCTTCGCCTGCGAAAAAAAACTTTTTTATTGAAGTTTTTTTGTGATGCCTTTAAAATAATGTTTGTACAAACTCACCTAGACTCAATAAAGAAAGGAACAAGAGAAGAGCGTAAGAAGCCATCATCAGAAGCTGATCTCTGTGAAACTTTTGTTCATTTGGATACTCTAATCACTTAACTCTCAAAATTGATACACTTATATATTTGTTTAAATTTGTTTGAAAGTTTAAAATTGCTCTTTAAGTGAGTGTTATCACGCACGGGTTTATTCATTCGAACGTTTTATAGGTTTAATAAAATAGTTAGTTATTTAAAATCACATTTCTTTTTCAAACTAATTACTTTTAATTTATTTTAATTGAACCTTTAGTAGCTCAAGCACCGAACAACTAGACCCTTCAATTAAACAAAACTTCCATCCAAACGCAACAAAACGAGAAATATTTTTATCTTCAGAGAAGAAAACCTTATGGACTTGCAACATGCGAGAATTATGTGAACTTGATTCTTCTCTGAAGAGCCTATTTGCCATTTCCTCGAATACTTTTATATATACTAACCCCCCCCCCCCTCTCACGCTTATCTCCACTCTTTTTTAGATTGTTTTTAAACTAAAATATATTTTCACAATTTTAAATCTTGATGAAATGTTCAAAAGTGAGATCGAATTCAATAGTTGTAATACTTTTTGAGACAAATTATAGCTTATTACGTTATTTGGCGAAATTGCATCAGAGACAAATATTTCATTGGATAAGAATCTGAAAACTTTGTTCCTGATTAGGAAAACTTTAAAAAAAACTGACATTTTTATTTCAATTGCTAATATACCTCAATAAAAACACCTTGATAAGAATTTTTACATTAAAAAATATAGATTTGAAAGTTGAAACAAAAAAGAAAAAAAAACTTAAAAAAAACTCTTAAAAGCTGGAGATGACACGAAAACTGTTGGATACTGAGCGATTTGAAACTGTCGAGAAAAGAAGAATTGATGCGTTGAATTTCAGCAAAATTAAAGAATAATTCCCGCATTAAAACTTTGCATTTTGTCAAATGAGAAGCCTCAAAGATAAATTTATTGGTCGCATAAACGAAACGAATGACTGTCATTTTAAGAAGTTTATAAAACAAGAGAAAATTAATTTGTTGAATCAGTGAAGATTCTGGAAGTTTCGGCAGACGATCAAAATGGAAAAGTTTTATTATATTATTATTTTTATATAGGCTTTGATGATGAAATAGGTCGAAATTAATATTGGGAAAAATTCTCAGACAAGAAGCAATAATTAGACGTTCGTTCAGAGTCTAGAAATGGAAGGATTCATTAAAATAATGACAAAATAAAAATAAAATTTTTTTTTGACAATTTATTAATCAACTTTCAAAATTTATAAAACAAAAAAAAACAACTAAAATTTTAAGCAAAATATTTTTTTAATGCTTTGAAAAATAAAAAGTTTTGAAGTGATTGATTGAAAGCAAAAATGTCGTCATTGTGTGGTTTTCCGCTCGGTTGACTTTTGGGAAAAAGGGTGTGTTTATGCATACTAATTAGAGAGATCCAGTGGGAGTAAATGGATGGGGAGGCTGGTGTTTGGGTAGAGTTGGAGGTTGTTGGTTGGCTATGTGTTGGTGGTTTAACCAGGTTTGGTTTGATGGAAAGAGGGGGTCTGATGGAAGGGGGGCATTTTGGTGGAAAAATAGATAAATTCTGTTTATTATATCAAAACAATATATTATCCCAATAAACCATATTTTTTTATGTAAACCGAAAAACCGAAACTATACAAAGAAATTTAATTCGTTTACAATTCAAAACTTTTAAAAAAACTTTTAAGAAAATCAATAAGCAAAATCAATTTTTTAATAAATAAAAACTGACATTAAACTGAAAAGGTTAATTTTTTCTGTCACTTCATATAATTTATTTTGAATCCACTTCATATTTTGTAAAATTCTTTTTTACAAACTTTTTTCAAATAATCTACTTATTTTTTATTTTGTTTCTTTCGTTTTTCAAACATCTTTCTCGTTTTTAACAGTTCTTTTCAAATCAGAGTATTCCTAACCATTTCTTTTTTGTCTTTATCTATTTTATTTTTCTTCTCTCATTCCTTATTCTCATTCATTTTTCATTCATCCATCCTTTGTTCACATTTCCTTCATTCATCAATATGTCATTTATTTCATTCATTTTCATTCATCATCCATTTATTCCATCACAGGAATTCTCTAAATTATACAAACACCATCCCAGTTTTAATGTGCACAAAGATACGCAAGCCACACTATAAAAACAAATCAACTTTCCTAAGTTATATTCTCACTTCATTCACACACAAACCACTCACCCTCTCCCCCATCATTTCTTAACCCACTAATTTCTCCGAATGCCTCCCTCTACTCACTCTTTTACCTCCTTTTTTCACCTTCCATCAATCAAACGTTATGTTAACTACGTCAAAAAGACAGTTTTCAGGAAGGTAAGTGGATGAGTGAATGGGAGGTGGGTAGGGAAATAGGTGGGTGGGTGAGTGGATGGGAGGTGGGTAGAGAAATAGGTGAGTGGGTGAGTGGATAGGAGATGGGTAGAGAAATAGGTGGGTGGGTGAGTGGATGGGAGATGGGTAGAGAAATAGGTGGGTGGGTGAGTGGATGGGAGGTGGGTAGAGAAATAGGTGGGTGGGTGAGTGGATGGGAGGTGGGTAGAGAAATAGGTGGGTGGGGGGTGGGTGGAAGGTGGTTGACAGTAGAGCCTATTGTGGGGTTATGTGAATATTTGGTTTGAAAACGGTCGGTTAAATGTGGATTTAGGGGTATAAAAGCAACTGGTTGGTGGCGAATTGAAGATTTTTGGATGAAGACAAATGCAAGGTGCGACTAAATGAGATGAATTGCCCAGAGCAGGTCTCTACACTTGATATGCAGAAAGTAATGTGATTTGGAGAAAGCTGGCTGTGAAACACTCCATTAATCTTCATCCTGCCTCTCTAATTTATTTTCGTCTGCTAAGTATACTTTATAAAGAAAAGAAAAATCTAGAATGGATATTTTGGAAGTTATTTGTTTGAAATAAGGTGAGATTTTTATCTAGTTAAGCTTATATAGGTTTTATGAGTCCGTTTTTTAGTATTTTGTTTTACACTAACTTGAATTTGAGGAAAGAGCGCTATAGAAATTGATTTGATTGATTGCTTGATTGATTGATTGTTTTATAGACTTTAGTCGTTTTCCAGTAGACATTTGCTTTTTGTATTTATCCTTTAAATCGATATCTCAAGTAAATCAGAGTTTTGCATTTAATGATTTAAGTAGGAAATACTTAATTATCCCAAATCAATGGCGATTACTTTGCAATTGCCCATTTTTACATTTGAAATTAAGTGATGGTGTTGTGGGGGATAGGTGGATGTGTGGGATGAGATGATGGTGGTGGAGAAATGAAAAAAAGATGAAGAAAGAGTTTGAGGATGAACACTCATAAATAGAAAGAGTGCCAGAATTTTTAAGATTTGAGAAGTAATTGAAAAGTATGAAATTATTTCGAATTTTAAATATTTTTTCACCCTTATATTCCTTTTTGAAATGTTGTAAGTTTTGAAATATTTTTTTTGTATTATTTAAATTCTTCAAAGAGCTTTTGTGCTTTTAGTCAGACAAAAAGTTAAAAGTAAAAATCCTCCTGATCTGACGAAATACGTTAAATTTGCTAACCCTATTTCAAAATTTGAGAAAAATAAAATAAAACATAAGTTTCGAATAAATGACAAATGAAGTGAGTCAAAATTTTATTTTTTAAATATGTTTTCTGCAATCTAAGCAAGCACACTAAACTACTAAAAATCTCTGAAAACGACCCAAACTTTTAACAAAAAATATAATATTATTAGTTTATTCAAATTATTACTGATAGATCTATTCTCAAATTTTCAAAGGGCAAGAATCCAATAAGTATTCTGCAAGAGTTGTTTGTGCCTATTGGAATTATTCCGGTTTACCAATTCGAGAAAGAAAGCACCCCCCAGGAAGCCTTCTTTATTTGCAAAGCTACCTTTGGAGAAATCCATTCTAGTGGAAAAGGTTTTAATGTTTAAATATAGTTTATGTAAATCTCAACTGTTATAGTTATAACAGTTATTAAATTTGTTATTTTTGATTTTTTGTCTCATTTAAACGCTCATCATTGCATTTTAAATCAAATCATCAAAAACTTACCAAATATCTACCTACTCACCAGTCTAACCCAACCCAAATTGCCCACTAACCAGCCAACCCAACAACCCACTCATTCACCATCCCATCAAACATACCATCTCCCTTCCTCCATCCACCCAACCTATCAAGCCTCTACCAAGAAGAAAGCAAAGCATGCAGCGGCCCAAGATGCCATATGCCAGCTCGCACTTGTTCCAAAATTCAAGCATTTATTGCCCGGTTGTGATGCCTTGACCACTACTGGGTGTGTTGGTCAAGATGGGTTGGTTTGGATATTTAAATGAGGTTAAAACTATTTTTAAGTTATAATATAAAAATTAAATAAAAATGATTTTAGTAAAAATAATATTTTTAATAATTATAAGTATCAGCAATACTGAATAGTAATTTAAAAAACAATTTATTTGGAATATTTCCATCTATAGCAGAAGTGTTATCAGCAGTACTTTAAGTGAAGAGAGTGAGGGTGCTTGTGTGGACCCCGTGGTGCAACCCTTGGAACCCCCAGTTTGTATTTTCTCCCGGTTCAAACCCACCATAATCAACCCTTCAAACACCCATTGAATCACTTTATAACTCCAAAACTCACCAATGACCCCTCTAACTTCCATTTTTTTTACTTTTAAAAACGTTTTTATTATTAAAAAAAACTCATTAACAAGGTGTGTAAATCACAAGAACAGACAAATGACTTGCTCGTTCCTTTGAAAGATCCTGTTGGTACTTTTTTTAATACCCTTTAAATAATAAAATCTGTTTTTCCTAGATCACCATCTTCATAATTATTATTCCCTGCATCACACCATCATCATCATCTCCACCATCATCATCATCATTTCCACCATCATTATCATCTCCACCACCACCATCATCATCCTGCTTTTAAGATACAAGTCTATACCAATCCGTTTTTACGTTTTTGATGGCACCTTAAACCACCCCCCCCCCCCTCCATGACAATAATGACACCCAATACCACTACAACCACCCCCCCATGACAATAATGGCACCCAGTACCACGACAACCCCCCCCCCTCCATGACAATAATGGCACCCATTACCACCACAACCCCCCCCCTTCCCCCCCCCTAAAGGTTGCGCAATTGCAGGAATTGGCTCAGAAAAACCAATGGGCCCTTCCAGAATACGTATTTGCAACAGGGGAGGGAGGAGGAGGAGGAGGGGGTGTTTTGGGGGAGTTTTTATGCTCTGTGAGCTTGTGGGATCTTGTAGAAAAAGGTTTGATTGGGGGGGGGGGGGAGGGGGGAAGTTTGATGGTGTTTGGAAGGAGAGGGGAGTGGATGGAGGAGTACTAGTTTAAGAAAAAATAAAAAAAGTGTTGAGAGGTTTAGCTTGGAAAAGATTGAATAACGCATTGATAGAAATGTACTGGTGATTGGACAGATTAGTGATAACTCCCACCCACTTCCCTCCCTTCCACCCACCCTATTCAGGCAACGGCAAATCGAAAAAGATCGCCAAGAAACAAGCAGCGATGCAGATGCTGGCACGCACAAGGCAGATGCAGATGCCACCTTCCAACCACAGCTTCAGAAACCAGAAACGAAGATATGATGTTGCTCCTCCCCCCATCTCCAACAATTTTAACAATTATCATCCTCCAGGAAGACTTGATGTAGGCTTTTATTTTTGCTTTTTTTTTTCGTTTTTATGTTTCAAGTCTCAAAATCATGAATTTTTAATTTAGAATAATTGATATGCAAAAATGAAAATAAGAAGACAAAATCAAGTTCAATACCCACTCAATTTACAATAATGACTCACAGCTGATTCCTGGACACCCTCCATCCGACCACTCCCCCTACACTGACTTCCGCAAGCTCTTCCCCCACCTCTTCAACAACAACTCCACTCCCACCACTCAACCACTAGATAGCTCTGTCGACAACAACAACTACAACAGTATCGACAACAACAACTACAACAATGTCGACAACAACAACTACAACAGTATCGACAACAACAACTACAACAATATCGACAACAACAACTACAACAATATCGACAACAACAACTACAACAATGTCGACAACAACAACTACAACAATATCGACAACAACAACTACAACAATATCGACAACAACAACTACAACAGTATCGACAACAACAACTACAACAATATCGACAACAACAACTACAACAATATCGACAACAACAACTACAACAATATCGACAACAACAACAACTATTCTGACAACAATTCAGAAAACAACTACAACACTTATGACGAGACTAACGAGCTCTCTAACAACGAAAACTCCAGTAACATCAACAACAACAACAACGACTACTTCAGTAACATCAACAACAACAACAACGACTACTCCAGTAACATCAACAACAACAACGACAACAACGACTACTCTAGTGACATCAACAACAACAACAACGACTACTTCAGTAACATCAACAACAACAACAACGACTACTCTAGTGACATCAACAACAACAACAACGACTTCTATAATATCAACAACAACAACTATGATACCACTGACACTAACAACAACAACGACTACTTAAGTAACATCAACAACAACAGCAACGAAAATGACAACTATAACAACAACAACAACAAAAACTACTGCAACCTCAACAACACCATCATCAACGGTACCATTAACAACAACAACAACAACAACGACGCCATCAACTATGACTATGACTACCCCAACAACAACAATATTTATAATAACAATAAAAAGACGTCTGTAGTGGATCATGTCTCAGATGCTTTTCCTGATGACAATGCTTTAGTCAGTAGTTGCACAGAACAAAATTGCAGCATAATTAAAAGTAATAATAATGATGATGATGATAATGATGATGATAATAATAATGATGATGATGATGATACTAATAATGATGATGATGATGATAATGATAATAATGAAGCTTATAATAATTATAATTATATTAATGAAGCGTCGGATAATAATGTTAATAATACTGATAATAGTATCAGCTTCTACAAAGAACATAGTAATACAATTAATGATAGTGAAAATATAAATACTACTACTACTACTAATAGTAATAATGATAATGATACTATTCCTATTAATAACAATAACAATCATAAAAAAACAAAAAAACATTCTAGAACAGCACTGATTACTAAATTAATAAAATGCCATACTAGTAATAATGATAATAATGATAATAATAATAATAATTCTAGAACAAACCTAAGTAGATGCCATGGCAAGAGCAGGGTTGGCATGGGCAGCAGTGCTTACGAAGAGAAGAAGGAGGTTTATCTGCAGGCGCTCAGGCAACTTAGGTCACTCGTCAAGAAGGAGGTGTAGATGGTGTGGGTTTTGGGTGGGAGAGGATTTTTGGGGGGAGGAAGGGGGGTTGGTTTGGAGAGGGTGGGGTAGTTGGTTTAGGGGAGGGGCTACAGTCATGCTTTCCTGGGGGTCGCAAGCTATAAAACGTACCAAACCCCTGTTAATCAGGAAAAAAAGTATAATTTCGATTGATCTTATGGCGAAACAACCTTGCTTTGTATTAGATTATATCTTATTGTATATATATATATATATATATATATATATATATATATATATATATATATATATATATATATATATATATATATATATATATATATATATATATATATATATATATATATATATATATATATATATATATATATATATATATATTGTATTATATAACTTGAGCAACAAGTTTTATGGAATTGCAAAACTATGGGTTTAAAGGGGTGAAGGGCTGGTTTATGGGGGGTTGAATGCTTTTGATAATAAATCTACTTCTTTAAAAGGCCTGAAATATTATTTATTTATATTTTTTCATTTAACGAAATTTGGCGTCAGTAGATATCCGTAAAACGTATTTCATTCCAATAGTTATTTTTAAAGTGTAAATACTGTTCGAATAATTGAAATCGCTGTTCAATGACGTATGAACGAAAGTTCTAAAATTTTTACAAATTTACACATTCTTTCTCCCTTCTCCACTATCCATCCTTAATTTCCTCTTCCACCACCACCGCAATGGCAAGCGTGGTGTTTTCTAAGTGATGAAGGGTGAGTGTAGCATTTGCCACAAGAGGCGCATCTGGAGAAAAAAAGTGATTTCCATTGTTATTAATTAAATCAATTATTTAACATCAAAATTAAAATTTCCTAAAACAAAAAATAGAAAAAACTTAGTTTATAAAACTTTAAAAGATTATAATCCAACAGCACTACAATGCAAAATAAACTGCAAACCATTACAAAATCCCAACAGCACAAAACACCAACTTGTATGGCTTCTCGCTGGTGTGGACGTGTGCGTGTTTTTTGCGGTCGGAGCTGTTTGAAAAGCTCTTTCCACATCCCTTGTGCGTGCATGAAAAAGGTTTTTCACCTGGTAGGAAAGTAGGGTCGAGTGGAAAAGGGTGTGAGAAAAAGTCTAAAATCGAGATGATAAATGTACCGAAAATTATATAAAAGCATTCATTAATAGGAGATATAATTTCATTTCAAAAACTCAAAAAATATGTGTTAATTTCTTAAGCGCTATAAAATAGATTTAAAACTCGCACAAACCAGTGTGAACTCTCTTGTGGATCTTGAGGTTTTCACTGCGTGCAAACACTTTTCCACAGCCTTCTTCACTGCAGCTAAAAGGTCTTTCACCAGTGTGGACTCTGTGGTTGTTTGTGGTTGTTCGTGATTGTTTGTGGTCATTTGTGGTCGTTTGTGGTTGTTTGTGGTTGTTTGTGGTTGTTCGTGGTTGTTTGTGGTTGTTCGTGGTGATTTGTGGTTGTTTGTGGTCATTTGTGGTCGTTTGTGGTTGTTTGTGGTTGTTCGTGGTTGTTTGTAGTTGTTCGTGATTGTTTGTGGTTGTTTGTGATCATTTGTGGTCGTTTGTGGTTGTTTGTGGTTGTTTGTGGTTGTTTGTGGTTGTTTGTGGTTGTTCGTGGTTGTTTGTGGTTGTTCGTGGTGATTTGTGGTTGTTTGTGGTCATTTGTGGTCGTTTGTGGTTGTTTGTGGTTGTTTGTGGTTGTTTGTGGTTGTTTGTGGTTGTTTGTGGTTGTTCGTGGTTGTTTGTGGTTGTTTGTGGGTGTTTGTGAATGTTGTTTTCAACTTCATCGTTTTATTAAATATAATACAATTTGAAAATGTTTATTGTACTGTGTTTAAAAATTGTTTAGGCATTGAATTGCATTTAGTGGAACTTTACTGTAATACAAGAAACTGTAATACAAAGTAAGATTGTATTTAAAATTAGGTTTTAACAACTCAAAGAAAGTTTGAGACGAACCTGAGATGGTTGATGAGTTTATATCGCGCCTTGAACGGTTTGCAGGTCCTATCGCATCCCATCCATCTACAGTAGAAGATGGAAGGAGGGTGGTTGAGAGGAAGAAGAGAAGATGGATGAGAAGTGATGGAGGATGGATGAGAAAGGGTGGAGGATGGGTGGCAGGAATTGGTGGAGGATGGATGAAGAGGGATGGAAGATGGGCAGGGGGGGTTCGTGGAGGAGAGAGACATTCCACAGGAAGATAAATGGTCGACTGAGAGATGCGAAACCAAATCGTGTTGGAATCGGAAAAACTTTCCGCAGACTTTGCTCCCTTCATTTAAGTCCGGAAAAGTTGCATCTTTGTCGTTGTTTGTTGTGCAGTAATCTTTAGGAGAGGACAACGAGTTGGATTTATTTGGAGGGTTTTTGAAGGAGTTGGAGTGGGAGTTGGGGTTTTTGGAGGAGTTGCCCTCCCACATGCAATAGGTGTTGACTTCAATTAATCGAGAACTTAGTGGTGGGAAGAAAGGAAGCTGTGAAAAAGAAGATGGTGGATGAGGATCGGATGGAGTAAGAGCGGAAAAGAACGGGTGAAAAGGGTCAAATGAGGTCAAAGTGGAAGAAGGGGTGGATGGGAGAGGAGGAAAGGGTTGAGGGATGGAAGGAGGGAGATGAGGGTTGGAAAATATTGACTCTTTATTTTGGAATTTTTTTGAATTTAGATTATCTTGTAGGTGTTTGAACGAGTCCTCTGTGCCGAACTTTTTGGCAAAAGGCGGGAAAAGAAGAAAATAGTTCTGGTAGAAAGAGTTGAATTCTGGATTTGTTGCGCTTGTTGTTGTTGTTGTTTGGTAAGACTTTCCATCTTGTTGTGGTTGTTGTTTGTGTAGTTGTGATGTTGGTTTGAGAAGATCGGGTAAGTGGTGGTTGTGTATGTAGTTGTTGAGATAACTTTGTTGTTGTTGTTGTTTGTGTTGTTGTAGTAGCGATTCTTGATTGTGATTCTTAGTGTTTTGTTGTAAACGAGTTTCTTTTGCGTATTGTGGATGAAATTGTTGTTGAAGTTGAAGTTGTTGTTGTTGTTGCTGCTCAAAGAACCTGTCGAACCCAAGAATGCTTGGAAAGTGATGTGTTGTGTGGTTGTTGTTGTCATTGTTGTGGGTAAAACCTTGAAAACAGCTAGGTGTGTTAGACATGATATTGTTGTTGTTGTTGTCAACTAGATCGTTGTAGTTTCTATGGTCAATTTGGGTGTTGTTGTTGTCGTTGTAATGATGAAGAGTGTAGGGTTTGGGGTTGTTGCACGGATAAGCACGGTTAGTCGGGAAAGAAAAATCCATTTTTAGAATTGAAAGAAAAAAGACTCTAGTATTTTCAGGTTGTAATAAATAATTCAGATTTCAAAGTCTTTGAATGTTTTAAAATTATTACAGTTGTTACAAGTGTTACAGTTGTTACAAGTGTTACAGTTGTTACAAGTGTTACAGTTGTTACAAGTGTTACAGTTGTTACAAGTGTTACAGTTGTTACAATCACAACCAACATAACACTTCAAAAATGACGACTGATAAACAAAACAAATCAAAAGTTATATATAGAAGAGAAAGATACAACCAGCAACCCAAGAAAACATACAACTCGAACATAATTGGTTAGGTTATTTGTAACTTAAAACTTTTTGACTAATGAACTTTCAGAATTAAAACTTCTACGCTTTCTGATTGGTTAGAAACTTTCACTAATTAATAGTATACTGTATATATATAAATTATTTTGTATGGAATACATAAATATATACATACGTGAAATTAGTATCAAACATAATTACAACTGAAACGCCCATACAAACAACTTTTAACAACTACTAACAACACTACAACTAACATCCAACTACACAGAATTACAACAACAACAACAATACAACAATACAAACACCCTCAAAAGACAATAAGGCGATGTTAGGCGCTAGTTTTTTATTGGAGGAATGCTTGGAGATGGTTTAAAATGGTTGTAAAGCAGGGTGGTGGTGCTGATAGTGATATTTTGTAATGGTGTTATTGCCCAGATCAAAGTGATGGTATGAATTTATGGTGGTGGTGACTGACTCTAGAGGACGGTTGATGTCGTGGTGGTTTGAAGATGTGTCGAGCAAATTGTTTTATTTAAACAATAAATTAAAAAAGTATATGAGTATTAGAATTTAGAAAAGCGGTTAAGGAAAGAAAAATGTATGTATGTGAAATAAAAATAAAAATGAAAATAAGAAAATAGAAACAAAAGAATGTATAAATCTCTTTCGCTCACGCCTTCTAGATAATTGAAACATACAAATAATTGTCCTGATATCTTAAACTCACTCACCATTCCATCCGTTCATCTATCCATCCATCCACCCATCCATTCATTCATCCACCCATCCATTCATTCATCCATCCATATATCCATTCATCCATGCATCCATCCATCCATGCATCCATCCATCCATCCATCCATCCATCCATCAAAATAGTTTTTTAATTTCTCAACCACCACACCCATCCAAGACACACATACTTTTACAAAAACTCTTTAATCTTTCGCATAAATTATGAAATTGGGATTATTAATTAATTAATTAATTAATTTATTAAATACATACCGATGGGTTAATGAGAGTGTGAATGGGGATAGGTGGAGAGAGGGGGGTCGTGGTGATGAAGGGTGAAGGGAGGTGGATCAAGGTGGTGGAGGGTATGAAGGAGGGTTGAGAGTGGATAGGGTTAAGGGATAGAAGGGGATCGGGATTGATAATGGTGATTTGAGTGGGTAGGGAATGGATGTGGTGGATTGAAAAAGTGTAAGATTGAATGGATATTGGCGAGATAACAAAATATGGTTAGATGGGGATGGATGGAGGAAGATGGGTGGTTATCAGATGGGTAGGGGTTGGAGACATGGCTAGATATAGGGGGTTTGGATGGGGGTAGATGGGTGGTGAAATGATGGTGGGACTGTAAGGATGAGTGGGAATGGGGGTTGAAGGCCTAGGTAGAGATAGGGGTGAGTGAGTGAGTGAGAAGGGGGGGGGGGGTACAGCATAATTGGTGAAAGTTGTATTTCTCAAGAAACTGATGATTTATGGAGTTTGATAATTATTTAAAGTGAAAGGGATTCAGAATGACACTTACGCATACAACTAGACATACAAAAAGCATACAAATGGGAGATACAATAATGTACATAAATTTAATCTACACACATTCATACAGATTTGCACACACACATAGACACACACACACAGTGACACAAGCAATGTCAATGACACATACACATACATAAATCGACAACCACCCCACCATCACAACAATGCAGTAATTGCAATTAAGGTCAGTGGTAAGGAGTGCTATGGTGGAGGAGATGATGATGATGATGATGATACTACTACTACTACTTCTTCTTCTACTACTACTACTTCCTCTTCTACTATTACTAGTGCTACTAATACTAATACTACTACTACTACTACAACTACTACTACTACTACTACTACTACTACTACTACTACTACTACTACTACTACTACTACTTCTACTACTACTACTACTACTACTACTACTACTACTACTACTACTACTACTACTACTACTACTACTGCTACTACTACTACTACTACTAACACCACTAATACTACCACCACCATCACTACCACTACTACTACTACTACTAATACTACTACTACTACTACTAATACTACTACTACTACTACCCCCACTATTACCACTACTACTACTATCGCCACCACCACCAACACCACTACTACTATTGGTACTAACTTTAAAATGCGAGGTCAGGCTGGCGAGTAACTTTCCCCACCAAGAGTCTGGCAATTGACATCATATTTGAATCATCGTCTCCATAAGCTTTTCCACCACAAGTCATTAGGTGATTGGCAAGAAAATGAACTTGGAAAGAAAATAAAAAAAATTATTATTATATTTTTATTTAAGGCAATGAAAAACAAACATTCACTTATTTTGAATTAGAGTTAAATAAATGTTTTTAAAATTAAAAATAATACTTTCATCAATTATTATCATAGCCTTTGGTATTTTAATCGCTATTATTCAGATGATTAAAATTTGTATTTTCATTATTATTATTATTTTTCATTTTTATTTATTATTATAATTTTTCTGGTTGTTTTCGGTGATCGCAAATAGAGTGGTGTGATTAATGGATGCTCTGGTAAGCACCTCAGCTCAGCAGGACACTTGTAGTCATTTATTATTGTTAGTTTTGTTTTTTCTTTTTATCTATTATCATTTTGTTTCTTTTTTTATCTATTATTATTTTGTTTCTTTTTTTGTCATAATAATAATAAAGATAATCGTAGTAGTTGCTATTTTCATTTAATGATATTATTCTGATATAGATTTTTTAAATACTTATTTTATTTTTTATTTTTTTCCTTTATATTTTTTTGCTCCATCAATCAAACGAATTACAGCAAAACTCTCAGTAAGTTTTTCAGAACTCAAGTAATAACAAATCATTTTTTTATTTTTCAAGATTAATCTAAAAAAAAAATTATTGGATTAATCTGTATGTAAAGCCAAACAAATTAAGATACATTTTTTGAAGCAAGACCTTTCAAACACTTTTTAATGAAAAACTGATTTCATTATTTTTTTTATTCAAAAACGATATTTCATTTCGGAAAAATAATTCATTTAAATACGCGTTAATGAATATTAATGAAGACCGAAACAAGTGGAAGAAGAATTCAAAATACAAAAAAATGCATTTATGTATGTTACAATCAACGCGTAATCATCCACTTCACGCAGAGCCTGAATAAACCAGACACTTCGCGTATTGACTAGAAAACGCGATGAACAGGAAAAATGTTTTGTTTCAGTTCACAGTTTGGCTGAAATTTAACAACAGAATCCTTTGTCATTTATTAAGCTTTTTCCTTTCATGTTTTAGTTTTAAGTCATTACGCGAAGTGGTTCTGGTTTACAGGCTCTGCACAAAGTGCTTGATCAATCGTTTCAATGAAACATATACATATACATATGTATATCACCATTTCGTTATACAATTCATTCATTCATTTCTTAAACCATTCATGCATTCAATCATAAATACCTTCATCTATTAATGAATTCATATATCCGTTCATTCTTCTGCTCTAATATCTATCTATTCATTCACTTAATAACCTGTTTATCCCTTTCTTCATTCACCTAATCACACATTCTCCCCCATGCTTTATGCATGCATTCATGCATCCATGCATTCATCCATTCATCCATTCATGCATCCATGCATTCATCCATCCATGCATTCATCCATCCATGCATTCATCCATCCATGCATTCATCCATCCATGCATTCATCCATCCATGCATTCATCCATCCATCCGTGCATTCATTCATCCATCCATGCATTCATCAGTGGTTCCTACAATTCTACTTGAAAGAAGGATAAAGACAAATATTACGTTTTAAATGGATAAATAATCTCAATAAATATATTTCAAATTCTGCAGAAACAAAGAACAATTATAACAAACTAAAAGTTTAATTTCTATGCTATATTGCTCCAGTCTTTCACAACCGCCACCAGAACTTTTTAAGATTTAAAAAAACCATCCGGTCATTTTCCAAGTTCTACAGTGCATTTTTTCAGTTTTTCATTTTTCAAATAGATTTTCCCACCATTTCCACACATTTTCTACCAATTTCCTCCCCTTCTCCACTACTCCTACCCATCCAAGCCAAAATATCATCACCATCAGTAAACCATTCTAATGATATTTGAAGGTCTAATTTAAAATGATTAAGCATTTATTTAGAATTTAAACAAAATAAAATTCTATCGAAAAACGAACACAGCTTCAATTACACAGAAGTATCTATAAAAAATCCTTTTTTTTAATTTAAAAGTGGAGAAAATAAATGCAAGTAATTATGATTTTGAGAAATTGTAGTTTGAAATTTCAAAATTTCTTAGCGCAATTTTTTTGGTCTTAAAATTCGTAAATGGATTTTCTCTTGTCTGTCGCATGTTTGAATGATTGGCTCCTGTTGTTGTTTTTATTTTTGTTGCTGTTGTTATTGTTTTAAATGTTGCTGTTACTTTTACCTTTGTAGTATATTGTGTTGTCAATTTCATTTTTTTTATCGTTTTTGTTGTTGTTGTTGTTTCGAATGACGCCATAGTTGTTGTTTTTGTTGCCTAGGAGATTCATAATCTTGAATCTCTTCTCACTCGTTTTGTTTTCAATATTTTTATTTACAAAAACAACATTATTCTCATCATCATTATCATCATAATTATTTTTATTATTATTATTAAGACCAATTCTTTCACCACCCTTACTCAAATCACTACACTCCCTCACCCCCATTCCACCCTTCCCCACTTCCACCGCTTCCCCACCCCCTCTATCTTTTCCCAGACCACCACCACCCCCACCCCCACCACCACCCCCACCACCACCACCACCACCACCACCACCACCACCACCACCACCACCACCACCACCACCCCCACCAATACCACCACCACTACCACCACCACCATTCTCTAAACTACACGCACAATCAAACAGACAATATTCATTCTCGAAATTGTTGCGTGCTACACAATTACAAAGAGATGGAAACTCGTCCAAGTGACAATTGGGGATGGTGGGATGGGGGTTGAGATGGGGGTTGGGATGGGGGTTGGGATGGGTGGTGGGATGGGGGTTGGGATGGGGGTTGAGATGGGGGTTGGGATGGGGGTTGGGATGGGGAGTGGGATGGGGAGTGGGATGGGGGTTGGGATGGGTGGTGGGATGGGGAGTGGGCTGGTGGGTGGGATGGGGAGTGGATTGATGAAAAGACAAGGTTTTCAGGGTGGAAGAAGAAGGGTAGGCGGATGAAGGGAAGGGGGAGGGGTGGAGGGGCGAGAGGGGGTATGGAGTGACTGGAACCTGCTTGATGATTTCAGGCATTTGTGCCACTTTTGTTACGTCATTAAAATCTTTGTTGTTGTTGTTGGCACAATAAATTCCATTACAACAGCCGTTACCCTTTGAGTTAAAGCCAATACTTTCTTTATAGTTATGATTTTCATCACCATTTTGTTGTTGATTATTATTATTATTATTATTATTGTTTTTGTTATGAATGTTATTCAGTAGTTGCTGCTTATTGTTGTTGTGGCAAACAGGGGGTGTTGATAGTGATCTTTCATCTATTGGAAGAAAGTTAAAATGAAATAAAAGTTAATTTAAAAAATAAAATTAATTTTATTTTATTTCATTCCAAGTTAATTTAGTTTAATGATCGGAATATTAATTGTATGAAGTAAATCAAGAGTCGAGAATTTTAAATTCAACTTTACTAAGGTCTTCTTGAGAGAGGTTTTTGTTGTCGTTGTTGCTGTTGATTTTGTTGTTGTTGAAAGTTTCGTATTTGAAAAGTTGCTGTTGCAGGTCGGGTTGTTGTTGCTGTTGTAGATGATGTTGTTGCTGTTGTTGCTGCTGTTGTTGCTGCTGTTGTTGTTGCAAAGTGGTTCTTGCGTAAGTTGGTTGAGATGGGGGTGCTTGATGGGGAAAGATGGATTGATCGAGAGGCTGGCTAGAAGGAAGAGAGAAATGAGAAGATGGATGGGTGGATGGATGGGTGGATGAATAAGTAGATAAATGAGTAGATGGATAGGTGGATGAAGGATGGGTGGATGGAGGGAGGGGGTAGGTGGGTTGGTGGTAGTGGGAGGTTTCTTGGATCAGGCATGAACACTTCACAGCCACTTTGGAGTAGTCACCCATCCTGGTGGCTGGTGTCTTGGTCGTTTCTATGGGAACTCGGGACCTTGGAAGCTTGCGACCTCTTCGTTCATCAGAAAGGGAGGAAAAACAGAGTACATATTTTTCATAATTGATTACATTAAAATTGTATTAATACATTTGAGTTTATTTATTGTTTTTATTAATGAAATATAGATAACAGAAAGTTTTTTCTTTAAATTGCTTGACTAACCGATTGCAAGTGATGGTGATGATGATGATGAAGGCGATCAAGACTCCCACAATGGCGCCTGACGAGATCGCCACACCTGTCGCGAATACCGCGAAATAATACCCACTCGATACCGCGAAACACATAAACACAAACACACATAAATACAAACACACACATACACGATACACAAACATACATAAATACAAACACACACATACACGATACACAAACACACACGCACACATGAAAAACTAGAAAAAACAAATCAAAAACAAAGGAATAAAAAACAAACAAAATGTTTTTCAAAGAGAAAAACTGAAAGTTAATTGAGACGGAAGCAAAACTACCTGTCAACACTCACGCAGATTGCTCTGCTTTAACGTTGTGAGATGCCTTATTACTAGTTTTTTTTGTTTTTTTCATAGTTTTTTTTTCTAAAGATTCTTTCTTTTTTCTCTGTTCAGTTTTTGTCAGTGGTAAAAATTAAATTGTAATGAAAAAACACGAAACAAAAAGACTGTTTAAAAGCGACCAGACCCAAAATCAATTTATGACGTATTAGAGGTGATTATGAGGCAATTAAGGGTAATTGGGAGATAATTGGAAGTTAATTGGACGAGAATTACAGCGAATTATGCCACAAGATGACTCATCGTTTCCATGCGTTTTGCTGACGCATGCATTAAGTGAGAAATACTTTGGCATCTCTGCCTTGTTGTATTGGGAGAGTTTTTGTAGGACGTTTTTTATCGTTTTTTAGGATCAGTTTAACTTATTTATTTAGTTTTTTTTATATTTTCCATTTTTAGGGACTTTTGTTAGGACTTAAAGTGTTTGAATTGGTATTATGGCCTGACTTTAAGTCAACTGCTTGGACAGTTCACCACTCTACATCATTTTTTCTAACTGCACCACATCATCACATCATAACAACCACACTCTTTCACCACACCCTTTCACCACACCCTTTCACCACACCCTTTCACCACACCCTTTCACCACACCCTTTCACCACACCCTTTCACCACACCCTTTCACCACATCTTTTCACCACATCATCCAAACCACCAAACCAAACCACTCCAAACCACCAAACCAAACCACCCTTTCACCACACCATCCAAACCACAAAACCAAACCACCAAAACCACACCAAAACCACACCAAGCACCAACTGCCAACTGCCAGTCCTACAGCCATCTTTTCTCTTCATTCAATTAGAAGTTGTCGCCTCCATTGCTCCTCCATGCATGCACCACATACCACCAAAGCATGAGTCTTGCTGATTTTTTACTGTTTTTTTAATGTTTTTTTGTTTTTTATAGTTTACTTTTTTGTAATCTTTTTATTTATTATTTATTATTGTTTTTTAAGTTTTGTGAGTCTTTTGTTTTATTATTAATAAATTGTTTTTTTTTTACTTTTTTTGGTTTATTCGTCGTTTTGCTTTTTTAGTTGCAGTTTTGGTGGTTTGAATTGG
>OX030963.1:1999430-2001930 GCA_943735955.1 Piscicola geometra
GTAACAATTTCTCTTTTTTTCGTATTTTCCCCACAGTTTCACTACTCCACCTCCCTTCCTCAGTCCATCTATTGAAATCATTATCTTCTTGAACCCATAATCTTTCCCCAAACTCACCACCCACCCACCCACTCATCCATACATCCATCCATCCACCCATCCATCCACCCACCCATCCATCCATACATCCATCCATCCATCCATCTATCCATCCACCCACCCATCCATCCATACATCCATCCATCCATCCACCCTTACCATCCACCCACCCACCCATCCATCTCACACGCACACGTACCATTGAAGAATTCAGAGCAGTTTCCCACGTGACCCAGCCACGTGTTTGTGTCACGTGCGCATCTCAGAAGCCACCTCCAGTCTCCTTTACTGCATCCCACCTGATGGATGGATGGATGGATGGATGGATGGATGGATGGATGGATGGATGGATGGATGGATGGATGGATGGATGGATGGATGGATGGATGGATGGATGGATGGATGGATGGATGGGTTGATGGATGGATGGATGGATGGATGGATGGATGGATGGATGGATGGATGGATGGATGGATGGATGGATGGATGGATGGATGGATGGATGGATGGATGGATGGATGGATGGATGGATGGATTGATGGATGGATGGATTGATGGATGGATGGATGCATGGATGCATGGATGCATGGATGAGTACCTTTATAGTATTTCCAGCGTCGAAAAGTTGATAAAAAAGAGGATCTTTGAGACCCAGTGTGGTGAAGAGAGGAGAAGAAGATGAAGAGGAGGAGGAGGAGGAAGAAGAAGAGGAGAAGGAGGAAGAGGAAGAGGAAGAGGAGGAAGAGGAGGAAAAGGAGGAAGAATAAATAGGTACTGGTGCTGATGATGATGCCGAGAAAGTGATGTTGCTGGGACAGCCGTGAACTGGAGAATGGATGAGGAGGGGAAGGAGGAAAGTGAAGTGTAATCAAATCACACAAACGAAATTACAGCGAATGTTAGTTCTTTGCGGTGTGACTAATGGCCAATTGATGAAATGTTGAAAAAAAAAAATTGTTTACGCAATTCAGTCAGCAGGATTTGTTTATCTAAAAATTTACAAATTCCTTTTTTCTTCAAGATATTTATTTTTACTTCAATATTTTTTTGTGCTTTTCTACGAGATCTTTATTTTTATTTTAAAAATTCATTTATTTGTTTGTAAAAAAAATTTTCCTGTTTTTTTTATTTTTTATAAACGGTCACGCACTCACAAAAAATAGGTTTAATGACTTGGGTGTGAATATATTGATTTTTCTTGGGAGAAAAAAATGGAAAAACTGTGCAGTCTTGAGATTTTAGAACAAAATAATGAAGCAAATATTATATTATTTTTCCGATATTTTCACATCATCGATTTTTATAGTTTGTTTTTATTGTTTTTTTATTTATTCATTTTTTCGTCTTGACAATTTTTTTATTATTAGGTTTTTTGCTATTATTTCAATTACACTATTAACTGAATAATATTATGTTTTTCCACACCTTTAACGCAGTTTATTCGAGATAAAAGGCACTAAAACCTTTTCAATCACTAAAGCATACGATTGAAGTGTAAAAATAGAATAAAAATAGAAAAAATGAACAATAAAATAGGAAAAAGATTGAGAAAAATGAATAATAAAAGAGGAAAAAAGGCAAACAATAGGAAAAAAATAAGGAAAAAATAAATAAAAAATAATAAAAAAATAATAATAAATAAAGAATAAAAATAATAACAATAATATATTATAATTGGAATACTACTCGTACTGATATAGGCAGCCGTAAGATTAGGCCTATCATTGCAGCTTCGTGGAATTGCAGACTAAAAAAATGAGAAAAAAACAAAGCTTAAAAAACTAAGCGTTTAAATAAAAACAAATAAAACAATTATCTTTAATCAAACGTTTTTTTAATTTTTTCCAGTTTTTCAACGCGTCAATAACACTATTGAATTTTGTTTAAGAGCCTTCTATTCCTCTCGCAGGAAAAATAAAAAACGGATCAGTTGAGAAAAAAGTTTTTATTGAAAAACATGCTTCTTTTAAGCTGATCGAAAAAAATTTCAGTTTGAAAAAAAAAATAAAAATAAAAGAAAACGACAAACAGCAAAAACATGTTTTCCAAAACAAATTGGGAGCACTGTGTCTTTCTTATACAGTCTGCTTTAATATTTGAACATAAAATAAAAACGTCTATCAAATGTAAAAAATGATTTCTATCAGAATTAAAATTATTTTCTCAATCATTAACGAACTCTATCAACCCGCTCATCTCCGATTTCCCTGATTTACCACTAAAATTCTCCCATCACCCTTTGATCTTCCTCGCTACCCCTTGAATCTTTTCACCTCTCCTTCTATGTTCTCACCCCCCCCCCCCTCTCAAAACATCCCATCTCCCTCCCAACCTCCACTCTACCATCTCACCCACCACAATCCCTCATGCTGCCCACAGAGTTGAGATGGAGGGTGTCGTT
>OX030963.1:2006930-2021930 GCA_943735955.1 Piscicola geometra
TCCATCCATCCATCCATCCATCCATCCATCCATCCATCCATCCATCCATCCATCCATCCATCCATCCATCCATCCATCCATCCATCCATCCATCCATCCATCCATCCATCCATCCATCCATCCATCCATCCATCCATCCATCCATCCATCCATCCATCCATCCATCCATCCATCCATCCATCCATCCATCCATCCATCCATCCATCCATCCATCCATCCATCCATCCATCCATCCATCCATCCATCCATCCATCCATCCATCCATCCATCCATCCATCCATCCATCCATCCATCCATCCATCCATCCATCCATCCATCCATCCATCCATCCATCCATCCATCCATCCATCCATCCATCCATCCATCCATCCATCCATCCATCCATCCATCCATCCATCCATCCATCCATCCATCCATCCATCCATCCATCCATCCATCCATCCATCCATCCATCCATCCATCCATCCATCCATCCATCCATCCATCCATCCATCCATCCATCCATCCATCCATCCATCCATCCATCCATCCATCCATCCATCCATCCATCCATCCATCCATCCATCCATCCATCCATCCATCCATCCATCCATCCATCCATCCATCCATCCATCCATCCATCCATCCATCCATCCATCCATCCATCCATCCATCCATCCATCCATCCATCCATCCATCCATCCATCCATCCATCCATCCATCCATCCATCCATCCATCCATCCATCCATCCATCCATCCATCCATCCATCCATCCATCCATTAATCTTTATCTCTATCTTTCCAAGCATCTCTACCGAAATTAATCCACACATCTGTTTTGCTTTCCATTTTGTTTTTTTGCCAAACTACCATCTAAAACCCCTGGACGCAAATAAAATGTTTTTAAAAAAGAAAGAAAAAACAGGAAAAAAAACAATTTGAAAAAAAGAAACTATACATTAATGCCGATGAAAGAACCATTGGACTCGCAAAAGCAATAAATAAATAAATGATAAATAAATAATAGAGATGGTAAATAAATTGTTTTTACAGAATTTAAAATGAATAAATTTTGAATAAAAATAATTAAGATTAATAACATTAATTGAATCAAAGAAATAATATTTATAATAAAAAGAAGAAAGACGTAGCTTTGTTTTTTCGATGTCAAACGACGATTCTTTGGTCAAAACCTATTTAAGAAAACCCTTAAGAATTTAAAAAATATACCACCGCCAACAAAATTGAAACACACACATACAGAAACAACACACAAAAACACATACAAACAGAAAAACACATAAATAAAAACATAAAATCATACACAAGGACATACAAACTCAGTTGTCTTTCCGTCTTAGGGGTTCTAAATCAATGGCAAACTCTTGCGCACACTCGTTTGAGTTTGCCCATCAGTCTTGCAGCATGCTTAAACACGCTTAAGTAAATATTGTGTGTGTGTGTTTGTTTGTGTGTGTGTGTGGGTGTGTGTGTCTGTGTGTTTTTGTGTGTGTGTGTGTTTTTGTGTGTGTGTTTGTGTTGCTGTTTGTGTGTTTTTAAAAAAACATAGAAAAACTTATTTTTGTAGTGAAAAAAACTAACCAGTGTACTTCAATATGAAAAAGGGGGACGTCATGATTGTGTTGTTTTTGTAGTTGAAATTGTTGTTGTTGAGGTTGTTGTTGTTGTTTTTGTTTTGGTTTTTGCTGTTGAAGTTGTTATGGTTGTTGTTATAGTTGTTGATATTGAGGTTGAAGTTGTTGTTGTTGCTAGGGCTGTCAGTAATTGTCTTGGCAATAAACCATTTGTGATTTACATTCCCTTTTCCAATGTCCTCATCGTTGATGTTGTTGTTGTCGTTGTTGTCGTTGTTGTCATTGTTGTTGTTGTTGTCGTTGCTGTTTTTGCTGCCGTCATCCAAATTTTTTCGTTCATTTTTATTTACATTTTTGTATTCATTATCATTATTATTGTTATTAAAATTCCTACTCAACTCATCACCACCAAAACCACCACCTTCCCTTTCAAACCACACCTTCACCACATGACCAACCGATTCACCCATCATCACCTCCTTCACCCTCACCTCCCCGTCCCCACAAATCACCCTTCTGACGTCACTACCACCCTCTTCCGCAAACCAGCCAATCACATCATTGCATTCCGGAGACGGGTGTTTTACGGTGAAGTGGGAGTAGTGGGGGTGTGGGGGCGGGTGGAGGAGGGATGAAGCGTGGTGGGAGAGGTAGTTGGAGGAAGGGTGGTTTGGTGGTGGTTCGTGATGGTCTGGCTTTTTCCGGTTCTGAGGGAGAATGAAGAAGGGTGAAGAGATGGATGAAAAGGAAGAAAGAAGAGCATAGGTGGTCAAAATGACATATGTGCAGTAAAAATATATCACATATTTTTTTATCATCAATATTCTCTGTCTCTTTTCCAACATCGTCATCACCACCACGATCACCACTATCACCACCACCACCCTCATCATCATTATCACCACCACCACCATCATCATCATCACCATCACCTTAGAAGGCTTGTAGTATCCAAGGGAGTAAAGGTGCAGAGATAAGTGCTGTCCTGGTTGTGCTGAGATGATGATGCTTGGGAGGCATGATGATGATGCTGATGCTGATGATGATGATGATGCTGATGAAGAAGAAGATGAAGAAGATGATGATGATGGAAACAACGAAGAAGAAGATTTTAACGATGATGATATTGGTAGTTTCATTAATTCTGGTGATAGCAATGAATCTGATGGTGATGATGATGATGCTGAAGATGATGATGATGCTGATACTGATGATGATGGCGATGATGCTGATGATGATGATGATGGAGAGGCCAGCATGACGTAACCACTGCCCGAACTAATCGTCTGCTCGTGAACGTCACAAGAAAATCGTTCCAGAATTAGAACTGTTGTGGATGGGTTTGGAATGGAAGAAGGAAAAAAAGAAAGAAGTAAAAAAAGAAAAAGAGTAATAAAAAAAGAAGGGGGGGGGGGGGGGTAAATGTAGAAAATGGGAAAGAAAGGGGGGGGGGGGTGGGGGATTAGATGAATTATTTGGAACAGCTTTAATGACTTTTTGTAAAAAGTGTGTTGTGGTGGATTGTGTTTTTTTTTAAATCTAAATATTTTAAAGGCACTAACGAAAGGTTTAAAAAATATATGAAACATCTACCAGACGGTCATTTAACACTTTGTAAATAAAAATTGTCTTTAAAAATTCAGAAAAAAACTTAAACAAATTTTCTATGCGTTTTTTAAAACTGAAACTCAACGTAATGTGTTGAAATAAAAAAAACATTGAAAATTATTTTTCTCTTGGAAATATATGGACAGAGAAACGAAAAGACAATGATTAGTGCTGCAATAAATGATCACCGTGGCTGAAGGTTGGTGGAATGATTGGCTGTAGTGGAAAAAAACTGTGTTTTTTTACTTTAAAAAAAAAAAGAAAAAAAAATTCAAGAATTTTTCAACGTTTTAAATAGATTTTTTTCCATTGATTTTAAGATTAAGTTGTAAACTTTTTGTTCCAAACGTGGTTAATTAAATAAAGATCAATTCTTAATTAAAAAAGTAATTTAAATTTTTGCATGAATATAATTTTTAATTAAACACCTTTAGAAAATGTTTTTTGAAATTTAAGCTAAAAAAATAAATTTTATTTTTGTAAGTCTCGCACCTCAGGCTGGGCATCAAACTTTCAGTGTTCTCTTCTTGATTTATGTATTTATTCTTTCTTTCAGTCATTAATCCAATCATCCATCCCTCTTTCTATCTATCCATTCTTCCATTTATCCTTTCATCCATCCATCCATCTATCCCTTTCAATCATCTACCCATTTATCTTTCTATTAATTAAATTATTTATTCAATAATTCACTTATCTACACATCTATTCAATCCTCCCACTCCACCCCCCTCTTGCCTTCCCACCAACACATCCATCTATTTATCTAAATGTTTTTTTCATCCACAAATGCGATTAAAGATTTCAATTTGAAGATTGCCATACACACACAGACACACACACACACACACACACAAAAACACACAAACACACACAAAAAAACAAGCCAATCCGTCATCTCAAAAAATAATTTTTCATTCTGCCAAAAACATGCCTAATAGTTTTAATACATACGCTATAAATGTCACTTTTAAAATTGTTAATACAATTTTTTTCGAAATATAATTTACATTATTTGTTCTAAAATCATTTTTTACGATGTTTTTATTGCTTTAATGTTCTTTAAAATCATAAACATCAGCACACACTGATCCCATAGCTTCAAAACTGGTTTTAGTTTTGAATAAACTATACTTTTTGATAGTTAAAATCAAATAAAACCCAAATTTTTTTGGGTTTATAGCGTGTTTTTTATATATTTATTTAATTTTATTTTCAAGTTTGAAAAAACTATTTTTACCACGTTTTCAATCGTTTTCATAGCCCATACATCATAAGAATCTCCCAAAATGATAATAAAAAAACCTTGGAAAAAAACTTATTTGTCTTTATCGTTCCATTAAAAGTCCATTTTGATTGCCAATCTCGTTTTTATTTAATTCGTTTTGTGAAAACTAATTTTAATAAAAACAAAGAAAAAACAAAATGTATTTTAATTTCATTTGTTTTTCGAATCTCAAAGGATTTGCAAAATGTCCTTCTTTTGTTCATTCGGAAATACTTTTGTCGGCAAATAGTTTCAAAGCCACATAAATTGCGCGGAAATTAAGACAATAAAAATAGGAAAAAAAAATACAAAAAATACAAAAAAATTCAAGGATAGAATAAAATATTAATAACAATCATTATCATCACCATTAATACGCCCCTTGTCAATCCATCATGCTACCATGACATAGTAATTTTACATACATGGTCATTATTTATTTTATATTACTACTTCTAGTAGTAGAAGTAGTAGTAGTAGTAGTAGTAGTAGAAGTAGTAGTAGTAGTAGTAGTAGTAGTAGTAGTAGTAGTAGTAGTAGTAGTAGTAGTAGTAGTAGTAGTAGTAGTAGTAGTAGTAGTAGTAGTAGTAGTAGTAGTAGTAGTAGTAGTAGTAGTAGTAGTAGTAGTAGTAGTAGTAGTAGTAGTAGTAGTAGTAGTAGTAGTAGTAGTAGTAGTAGTAGTAGTAGTAGTAGTAGTAGTAGTAGTAGTAGTAGTAGTAGTAGTAGTAGTAGTAGTAGTAGTAGTAGTAGTAGTAGTAGTAGTAGTAGTAGTAGTAGTAGTAGTAGTAGTAGTAGTAGTAGTAGTAGTAGTAGTAGTAGTAGTAGTAGTAGTAGTAGTAGAAGTAGAAGTAGTAGTAGTAGTAGTAGTAGTAGTAGTAGTAGTAGTAGTAGAAGTAGTAGTAGTAGTAGTAGTAGTAGTAGAAGTAGTAGTAGTAGTAGTAGTAGTAGTTGTTGTTGTAGTAATACTAGTAGTAGTAGAAATAGAAAATGAGTGTACTTGATTATGTTTTACAATGTTTTTAGAAGAAAAGGTAATTTAAAATATCTATTTTGTTTTTTTTATTATCTTTACAGCAAAAATAGTTTTTCAACATGTTTCTTTTTTACAAATCGTGTTACGAGAAAATTACTCAAGTGAAAAACCTTTTAATGACAAAATACATTATGCATCTGCAAATCAAGGTATAATAAAAAATCAAAATTAAAAAACTATAAAATAAATTATTGTAAAACGCATTAAAAATCATTTCATAAAACAAAAAAAAGTTTAAATAAAGAAAATTAAGAATGAAAAAACAAAACTCTCGAACAAAGAGGCAGCAAGACTCTTTATTGACTTATGTCGTTAAAGAAAAAAAGGTTCTTTGAATTGGAGATGAATGGTTCAGAAAAACTAAAACAAAACGAAAAAAGGAAGAGTGAGTAATGGAAGTTAATCACGAGATGATGTTTATGGGGTGTACAGTGCAAAGTGTAAATTTTAAAAAAAGCTTCATCTTAAAAACTAATCAAAAAAGAATTGATAAAAAAAATAATCAGATTTTTAAAAAACAAAAAAACTTCCAATTTTACTGTGTGTACTTTAATAATGATCATTTGTAATGCAGGTAGCTAATTAAGACTCCACTCAACGCCCACCTGTAATACAGGTGTATTCAACGTGCAGGTAGGTTTTGAGTTCTTTGAGGCATGGTCGAGTCGCTTCAAACTCTGCGTCAGGTACTCTCACGTGACACTTACTGGAAGGGGAGGGGGGGGTGGGGGTTGGAATGTGGGTAGGGGGGCGAAAGGGGTGGAGGGTAGGGGAGGGGGAGAGGGTGGGTATAGAGTGAAGGGGAAGGGGGGTAGAGTTTTATACGACTGGTGAAGGGTGAGATTGGTTGAGGATAGAATAGAAGAGTCATGGAAAGGGGGGGGCAGGATGAAAGGATGGAGGGGCGGAAAAATAATAATATCCCTTAAATCTCAAAAACGACTACTTCCACACCCATCACCACCACCACCACGCCCACACCTGCGGCCAGAGCAGCGGTGGTCGAGGTGGTTGGTGACGTCGGTGTAGCAGTTGATGTTGCCCATGTGGAATTCCACACACCTGCCCACCTTCATCCTGCCGTATCTGGGATGAGAAGATGGATGCATGCATGGATTGATAGGTGGATGGATGAGTGGATAGATGGATGGAGAGATAAATCAAGTTTAAACTCTAAAATCAAAATAACCACTATTCCATCACCACCATACTCCTATCATCCCCCCACCCTCACTACCACCCTCACTACCACCACCTCCATCACCTCCCACCCACCTGGCAGACACCATCAGGATCACTCGTCCCTTCTCACAACTCCCCTCAAAAACCTCCGTGTCACAGAAGTCCCCTTGTATGGTGGTGGTAGCATGAGAGGGGAGGGAGGGTGGGTGAAGGTTGGTGTAGCGGGTGTCGGAGGCATCGCTGTTTTCTGAGGGAGAGTTGAGGAGGAGGGATTGAGGAAGGGTTGAGGGGGAGGGGTTGAGGAAGGGTTGAGGGAGGGTTGAGGGGGAGGGGTTGAGGGAGGGTGGAAGGGAAGAGGTTGAGGGAAGGTTAAGGGGAAGGGATTGAGGAAGGGTTGAGGGGGAGGGGTTGAGAGAAATGGATTGAGGGATAGTTTAAGGGAAGGTTGAGGAGGAGGGGTTGAGAGAGGGTTGAAGGGAAGGGGTTGAGGGAGGGTTGAGGGGAAGGGGTTGAGGGAGGGTTGAGGGGAAGGGGTTGAGGGAGGGTTGAGGGGAAGGGGTTGAGGGAGGGTTGAGGGGAAGGGGTTGAGGGGAAGGGGTTGAAGAATAGTTCAAAAGTGAATTGAGAGATGGGGATAGATGGAGAAAAAAAAGTAAAAAATCTACAAATATAGATGTGCATACAGAGACACACACACATACATAAACAAAAAGACACACACACCCCACACGCACGCACACAAGCACGCACACAAGCACGCAGACAGAAAGACAGGTCATCATCATTAAGTATGCATTTCTTAATTACGACAGCCCATATGAAAAATCAACAAGGTGATTAACCCTTGATCACGTCCCTCAAACGAGGCTGATTTAAGGGATGGGTGGAGGTTTAAAGGGGGTGATTAGAGATTTGTTTTTGGTGAAGAGGGGGGGGGGGTAAGACATTTTGTGGGGAAAAAAATCAAAAAAGTTTTTTGTACTAAAGTTTTTACAAGTTTTTTATTTTTACTAAAGTTTTTTGAAGTTTATTTTTGATAAATTTTTTGAGCAGATGCAAAGTACCTTGAAGATTCGTAAAGTTTTATTTTGAAGCCGTAATTTAAAAAGCAAAAAAAAGCAAAATTGAATTCAATAAAACAAAAAAGTACTTTTTTTCTTTGATTAATGACTTTTTCAAAACGAGTTTTTTAATGATAAAACTGTTTTTCAAATGAAATTGTTCTATTAGTTTTTCTTGTGCAAGACGAGATCCTATAAAACGTGTGGTCTTTGTCTTAAAACTTTTCGTAAAAACCTTGTTAAAGTGGAAGAGTAGTGATGAAAAAGGATTAAACAAAATAGAAAAACAAACTCGGAAAAATAGTTTTCTAAATTTAATTTAAATGGAAAAATTTAATTTGCTGAAAATATAGATGCATTTAGTTTCTTGTATTTAATTTTAATGCAAAATAAATTAATTCTGGTAAAAATAAAAATAAATTTAATTTCCTATACATAATTTAAATAAAATGTTAAATGTAGTTATAATATAGATACATTAATCGCTTTTGAATACAACAACGATACATTCTAAAGAGGTAAATTGTGGTCGACAGCCCCTCATACTCAATGACAAGGTATGAAAGATGGAAGGATGGAAGGGTGGAAGGGTGGAGAAATGGTAGAATGAAAACAATGAAGGAATGGAAGGATGCAGAGATGTGGAAACAAACAGATAGAAGGATGAAAAGATAAAGAGATGGAAGAATGGGTTGTGAATAAAATGTGAGTGTGTGATGGATTGGTGATGATAGTTGTGTTTGAGAAGGTTTGTGAGCAGATGTGGTGTGTTGTATAAAAGAGAAGGGGGGTTGGGAATAAATAATAAAATAGGGAGGATTAGAGGGGGAAACGAGGATATTATAAGGGACATTTAAGGGCGGATCGGGATTGATTGAGGTGGATTGTGGAGGATTGGGATGGGTCTTAGTGAGTTTTGAGCAAAGTTTGATGAATTCTTGTGAATTGTAGTTTTTTCATGGTGGTTTCGGATGGGTTTGTGGCGAAAAATGTAGTTTTATGGTTAAATTATTGGATTTTTATGGTTGAAGAAAAGTGAGAAATGTTCTTTTAATGCAAATGGGTAAAACACAAAGAAGGTGAAAAGCAGATGTAGAATTTCAATGATGGAAGGAAAGAAACTGGATAGGTCGGTGGATGGATGGATGGATGGATGGATGGATGGATGGATGGATAGATGGATGGATGGATGGATGGATGGATGGATGGATGTATGGATGGATGGATGGATGGATGTATGGATGGGTGGAAAGATGCATGGATGTATGTTTCAAACGACCTGGGGTTCATTTTCGCCAAATTTGATTCAATTTCCTGAGAAATGACTTATTGAGATTGGGACGACCCCACCACGGTTGATGACTGCATGGGGCTGTTTGTCCTGCCATCTCTCGCGTGACGTGAGCACTTACACTTTGAAGGGAACAACCTCTTGTGCAGTCATTCTGCTTCCAGTTCTTTTGTCTTACGACCGTTTAGTCTTCAGCTCTTTGTTAAAATGTCTATTCATTTCTATGCTTTTGTATTTTGTATTTATTTTCTATTTTTGTATTTGATTTTCTTCCATCGCTCACATCACATCCATCCATCTCATCCATCCACCCATCCCATTTAACCCATCTATTCCATCTCACTCATCCATCCATCTCATCCATCCACCCATCCCATTTAACCCATCTATTCCATCTCACTCATCCATCCTTATTCCACCCACTCTTTCTCTTCCATATTCTCCCACTCCATCCCCTTCCTTTCTTTCAAATTCAATACCCTTTCACTAACCTAAGAGCTCAACGTCACGACACCTTATTATTTTTTCACCGTTATCTCTATAATTACTATCGCTGCCACCATTACATCAAACCAAAAAAAAATTAATGGTTTTTTTTGAATTTTTTTTGCGTTTTTTTCTCGAAGAATAGTTTGCCTTTATAAAAAACAATTATTTTGTGGTTAGCATCTTTTGCCCTGCAAAAACACATGCTACTTTTTTTGAACAAAAAAATAAATGAACTTTGTTAAGCCCTAATAAATGTATAAGCATTAGACTGAAAATTAAACTTTTTCTCCTAAATCCACAACTAGTTTTTTTATATTTTATATTTTTCTATCCCCCTTCTCCAGCTTATACATGTTTAATTGCATGAAAAAAAAATTCTCACCCGTATTCCAATTTAAAAAAATATGTAATCAATTTTTATACAATTCACTTTTTGTTTTTTCATGTTAATTTTTTAGATCTTCATATGTATTAATTATTTATATATATAGATATTTATTTACTTCTTTGTTATTATTACTTATATATATGTAGATATCTGTTTATTTATGATTATTATTACTTATATATATATAAATATTTGTTTATTTATTATTATTACTTATATATATAGATATTTATTTATTCCTTTTTTATTATTACTTATATAAATAAATATTTATTTATTAATTATTATTATTACTTATATATATAAATATTTCTTCATTATTATTACTATTTACTATGTTTCCGTGTCTTTCCATCTCACCGCGCCACAACATCCCTCCATTCAGCGCTTTCTCGGTGCAGTCGTGTCGCAGCTTTAAAACCATTCTTTATTTTTATGTAAATTATTTTTATATATTTTTAAATCAAATTTATTTATTCTAATATTTTTATATTAATACAATATTTGTTTTTTATTATTATATTGTGTTATTAAGTCATATTATCATTATTTTTATTATTATATAACAAGAATATTATTTATATCATTTTATGTGCTGCTAAGAAAAGGCTTACAACTCAAAAAAGATATTTTTTTCAAATAAAAACATCCCAAAATCACACTCAAAAGTATTGTTGAAAAAACTTATTTTGTTTAGTCAGCACCCCTTCACCCTTTCCACTCAGGAGAGGAAAAGAGAAGATAATGATAAAGATAATGATGATGATGACGATGGAGATGATGATCTTGATGCTGATGATGATGTTGATGCTGATGTTGATGATGTATGATGGAAGAGAGCATGATTGGAGCGGTGGTTGATCGATGAAGCAATAAAAGGATGTACATCAACGGGGGATGGAGGGGTTGGAGGAGGTTGGTGAGATGGAGGGTTTGGAGGAGGTTGGTGAGATGGAGGGGTTGGAGGAGGTTGGTGAAGTGGAGGGGTTGGAGGAGGTTGGTGAGATGGAGGGTTTGGAGGAGGTTGGTGAGATGGAGGGTTTGGAGGAGGTTGGTGAGATGGAGGGGTTGGAGGAGGTTGGTGAGGTGGAGGGGTTGGAGGAGGTTGGTGAGGTGGAGGGGTTGGAAGAGGTTGGTGAAGTGGAGGGGTTGGAGGATGCTGGTTAGGTGGAGGAGTTGGAGGAGGCTGGTGAGGTGGAGGGGTTGGAAGAGGAAGGAGAGTGGAGGAAAGATAAAATGGATGGAAGAAAAGAGGGAGGGTGAGATGGGCTGGAAGAAAAAGAATGGAAAAAATTGAATGTTGTTGTGGTGGAAATGGGTGATGGTTTTGGGGGATGGTTTTTGTGGAAGGTTTTGGGTTAGGAAGTGTTGGAAACGGTTGAAGTGGTGGAAGGATGGAGGTTTGGAAAAGTAAAAAATGTTGAAAAGTTTGAATGCAAGAATATGGTGAAAAAGATAAAAATCACTTTTAAAATGTTGTGGGAGGAGGGTGGTTGGAAAGTTGGATGTTAAAAAATGATGATAGTGGAAGAATGGGCGTTGGACGGGTAGTGTGATGGATGGAAGGTGATTAAAAAAAATGAAGGATGGAGTGATTAAGGAGGCTGATGAGTTGTGATGGAAGCAGACTTTTGAGAGGTGGAAGATGGGAGGAGGGTGGGGGAAGAGAGGTGTGTGGGAGGTAAAAAGATGGCGTGTGGAAGGAGGAGGGGTTGAAAGAGTATGGTTTGAAGAAGGAGGGGTTGGAGGAGGAGGGGTTGAAGGAGGAGGGGTTGAAGGAGGAGGGGTTGAAGGAGGAGGGGATTGAAGGAGGAGGGGTTGAAGGAGGAGGGGGGGGTTGAAGGAGGAGGGGTTGAAGGAGGAGGGGTTGAAGGAGGAGGGGATTGAAGGAGGAGGGGTTGAAGGAGGAGGGGTTGAAGGAGGAGGGGTTGAAGGAGGAGGGGTTGAAGGAGGAGGGGTTGAAGGAGGAGGGGTTGAAGGAGGAGGGGTTGAAGGAGAAGGAGTAGATGAAAAATGAAACGAAATAGGGAAATAAAAATGCGGTTTGTTTGATGGATGGATGGCTGGATGGATGGATGGGTGGATGGATGGGTAGATGGATGGATGGGTGGATGGATGGCTGGATGGATGGCTAGATGGATGGCTGGATGGATGGCTGGATGGATGGCTGGATGGATGGATGGATGGATGGCTGGATGGATGGCTGGATGGATGGCTGGATGGATGGCTGGATGGATGGCTGGATGGATGGCTGGATGGATGGCTGGATGGATGGAGGGCTGAATGGATGGCTGGATGGATGGCTGGATGGATGGATGGCTGGATGGATGGATGGATGGATGGCTGGATGGATGGCTGGATGGATGGCTGGATGGATGGCTGGATGGATGACTGGATGGATGGAGGGCTGGATGGAGAGCTGGATGGATGGCTGGATGGATGGATGGCTGGATGGATGGATGGATGAATGGATGGATGGCTAGATGGATAAATGGCTGGATGGATGGATGGATGGCTGGATGGATGGATGGATGGATGGCTGGATAGAATGATGAGTCGAAAGGTATGGTGCAGCTTAATAGATTGACATAAAAATATAAGAAGTTAAAGTTTAATATGGATGCAAAAAAACATAAAAAACAAAGCAAGAAGCCAAGAACAAAAGCAAGAATAAGAGCAAAGAAACAAAGAATAGACAGCAAAGACAACATATTATGACGTCATCTCTCATGCTCTCTTCAACCCTAACGCCCCATTTAGCCGAACGACATTTTGATGCGCGATACAGAGAAAGCAATTTTTGTTCTTTGTTTTGTTTTTCTATTCTTCGTTCATTATGTTTTTTATATATATATATTTGTTTGTTTGTTTTAAGGATATTATTTTGATTTTTTTTAAATCTTTGATGCTGTGTTTAGCTCTCATGTTCTAGTTATGGATGCTTATCTCACTTGTCGCTAAATGTTTGTTCAAGCAACCGTCAAGGAAATCAAAGTCATGAGCCTTGTTAATCTATTTTTCTAATAAATACAAAATTGTTTTTATTGTTTCGGAAAGTGTGAAAAATAAATTCACGCGTTTTCGTTTTGCGACAGGCGAAATTTTTTTTTTGCAAAACTTGAATAATTGATGGGATTTTGATCGATTTTCCGTCTCGGAAATCTTCTTATTAATTTATTTCTAAATCTTTTTCGCATTTACGATTTCCGATAAAACCCTTTTTTTTATAAATGAATAAAAAAATTGTTTAATTGTAATTTAAAATTCAAAATGTTTTTAATCATTGTGTTTTTTTTGGAGAAAATTGATCTCTGAGATTTATCAATTTGACTTATGCTGATTGGTTTAAAATAATTTCAAAGCGTTTCTTCCGACATCTTTCAATAATTTATTCAAATGATAAAGAATTTGAAAAAGGATTTATTCTTAAACTAAAAATCAAAACCAATTTCACGCAAGCCGCTCAGCCTCCAAGCTGAATTCATCTTTCATAAAAAAACTTTTTCAAGAAAAAACTGCTTTTATAATTACGAGGTGATAAAAAGGGAGAAAAGTTATTTTGTAATGAAATAAACCAGTTAGTTGAGGGGATAACTCGATTAAGTTCGGCTTTTTCGTGTAAATTTTAAAAGAATTCAAAACTTTTAATTAAGAAAAAAATATTTAAAATAATAGATTTAAAATAAATTTAAATCTCAATAGAAAAAAATTTCGAAAATAAAAACGGTGCTAACTGAATTTACACCTGTCTTTTCTTTCCGTGCTGGACATTCTAACTCACTTTCCACCAATTCTTTCCATAATTTACAATTTCTTCGTTTTTACACTTTGAAAAAAAATATTTATTACTTATTCTGAAAATAAATTGATTGGAACTTTTTGATTTATTATTTATAAAGAAATATCTTTTTTTTTAATATCAAAACTCAAAAAACCCTTCAAAACTGTATCGAGTAAGTCTCAAATATGATGGAGGTGTTGGCATGAAATCTTTAGAATTCAAGCCATTTATTCTCTTTTTGTGCCACATTAATTAAATTACGCCACCAAAATTATGCTAATTCAGCGCTAAATAAATCTATAAATTAAAAATCTTTCCCATGCTTTTTAAGTTTATTTGGCTCATTTTTATTATTTTTTTCGTATTTTACAGAATTTTTCAGGTTTATTTTTTGTTTTTTTTGATTAATGCATTTGATATGAAGATGTATGCAAAACAGGAAGTCTGGTTTAGGTCACAATATGTGCGAGGAGCGGTGATGGCAGAGGGAAGGTTCGGTGGTGAATGGGAGGATGTGTTTATCAATTGGTGGTGAATGGGAGGATGTGTTTATCAGTTGGTGGTGAACGGGTGGATGTGTTTATCAGTGGTGGTGAATGGGTGGATGTGTTTATCAATTGGTGGTGAACGGGAGGATGTCTTTATCAATTGGTTGTGAATGGGAGGATGTGTTTATCAATTGGTGGTGAACGGGTGGACGAAATGAATCAAGGGTGGAGATAGAATGGTTGATGAATGATTGCATTGTTGGATGGAATGATCGATAGACAATAAACGGATGAAAGGAGTAAATGAATGAATGATGGGACCAAATAGGTCTTGAAATAGCCGCAGAATCGAACAGGGACTTTTATTTTTCCAAAAAGCTCTTTTTAGAAAATCTAGGAAAGCGACTACAATTTTTTGAGAATGAGTTAAAAAAATAATTTCGGTGAATTGAGAAAAGGGAGGATGAATGGTGAAAATCTGGGATGGGAAAAGTGGATGAAGAGTGTGGTGAGAGAAGATGGGAAGAAGAATTCAAGAGAAGGAGGAACGAGAGGGTGGATTTAATTGGGTTCATCAAAAAAAAAACACAAAAAAAACAAAATAATGTGAATTTTATTTTTAAAAAACGTAATGGGTGGTAGGGAGGAGTTATGAGGTGATTGCAATGGAGTGGTGGAAGGTTTTAGAGATAAAATAACTCTAAAAAACAAAAAATGTGAGATTAAAACTAATGAGGGAGAAGATGATGATTAAAAGCAGACCATAAAACCCTTCCGAAGACCAAAAACAAACAAAATTATTTTTAAAAACTAGAAAAAGAAAATAAAAATTTCAAC
>OX030963.1:2026930-2076930 GCA_943735955.1 Piscicola geometra
ATCGGAAAGGCTTTAAAATGTTTTCCATGTTATAAAAGTTTTTATATTTTGAACTGAAAACATTTGGTGCGTGTGTGTGTGTAAATGTATTTGTGTGTGTTTATGTGTGTGTGAGTGTTTGTATGTGTGTTTTTGTGTGTTTGTATGTGTGTGAGTGTGCATACGACATAATCTTATCGACACCTTCCTACTCAAACAACTCACCACTCAATTAAACTAAAAGCAAGGGTAGAATTCTTTTCGTCTGTCTGGATATGTGTGTTTGTATGTGTGTATTTGTTTGTATGTGACTGTGTGTGGTTGTGTGTTTTTGTATATTTATATGTACACGTATGTGTATTTGTGTGTGCACCGTGGTCATTTCACCACACACACCAAGCCATCAGCGTTTACATAAGCAAACTTTATTTCTTTCCTTTATTTATTAAGTATTCAACCTTATTATTGTGCTTATTCTTATTTTATCCTAATAATTTTAACTTTTAATATTATTATGCTCTTGATATTTTTATTAGTTTTATTATTATTATTATTAATTTAATGAGTGAACTTTATTCCTCCATGGTCAGTGCCGCTTCAAAAGGCCTCAACAATCGCCACTTTTTTTATTATTTTTATTGTTATTTTATTATAATTTTTATGATCTCCATATTCATCATTATCATCATCATCGTCATCGACGTCATCATCATCATCGTCATCGTCATCCATTTATAGTTTTTTTCATCGAAAAATAAACATTTTTTTTATATATCAGTTATACCTACTCCACTCTTTCTCCATCCTTCTGATCTCTCCATCCTCTCTTCTTTCTTATTTCTATCACTGAAAGTTTTTTCTTTTTTCTACAGCTACCTGTGTTTTTGAAGAAAAACTTTGCTTTTCTGTACCTTTGAAGTTGTCATGTTTTCCTTCGGGTTTATTGTTTTTATCTATCCATCCATCCATCCATCCATCCATCCATCCATCCATCCATCCATCCATCCATCCATCCATCCATCCATCCATCCATCCATCCATCCATCCATCCATCCATCCATCCATCCATCCATCCATCCATCCATCCATCCATCCATCCATCTATCCATCCATCCATTCATTCATCCATCCATCTATCTATCCATCCATCCATCCATCCATCCATCCATCCATCCATCCATCCATCCACCCATCCATTTAACAACCACCACTTCCTCCCATTAGGGGCATCTTCAGTGCAGTGCAGCAATCTCCATTCTGAGTGTTTAACTTCAAATTATATGAAGGAAAAGATGGATGGATGCATGGATGAATGAATGGAAAGATGAATGAAAAGATGAATGGATGCTTTATTGGGTGGATGGATAAATAAATGGATGAATCATGGATGGATGGATGAATAAATAGATGAATCATGGATGGATGGATGAATAAATAGATGAATCATGGATGGATGGATGAATAAATAGATGAATCATGGATGGATGGATGAATAGATGGATATTATCACCACCAATTCCGTCCCTAACAAGACTTTAAGGACACTGCCTGGGAGACGTAATGAAGGCAAAGTCATCAAATCCAAGCAGTTTGCATCATTTAGGATTTAGGATTCTTCATTTTCATCGTTGAACCTTTCATCTTTCCTCTGTGCATGTTTTCATTCGTCCATCTATCTCGGCATTCATCCACCCATCTATCCATCCAGGCATGTATAAATCCACGCAACCATCCTTTCATTTATTCATCGATCCATCCATATTTTATCTCTCCATTCATCCATCTATTCATCCGACATCCATCCATTTATCCATCCATCCTTTTCCTATCCAAACATCAGATCTGCTTCCAGCTTAGATCCGCTGTTAAAACGAAATTTTCTTTTATGTCTGAATCCAATATGAGGCCGTCACATACATAACATACATAAACACACACACAAACACACACACACACACACACGCCCACACAAACACACACACACACACAATGCACAGATGAATTTATGGCTGAATGGGTTCTTTTTTAATGACTGGCCATTCACTGGTGAATGCATGAATGAGGTCATTAACTTCGTCATCACTTTTAGGAATTTATTAATTTTGAGTTTGCTTTTGTTCTGATAGTTTTTGATATTTTATTTTACTTTTTTTCATGAATAATCAAAATTATTAAAATGTTTTTTTTAACCTTTTTCTGCTCTTTTTATATCTATTATTGAACGTGAATTTCAACTAAAAAACGTAAAAGCAGTTCATTGGATGAAAAATTCAATAACAGAAAAATTTCTCTAGAAAAATATAAAGTAATTGCTGAAAAAAGCAAAATAAATTTTGTTTAAGAAAATAATTCCTTTAACAACTAGGCACTCGAAAGGTATTAAAGTGAAATGGTGGAAGGAAGGAAGGAAGGAAGGAAGGAAGAAAAAAATTCAAAAAGAAAAAAGATGAAAGAGGTGGAGATGGAGTGGTTGATGGGGAGAAGAAATGATGGAAGGATGAATATATTTAATTGACTTTTATTATGTGTTGAAAGCAGTGAATGTGAAAGGTTGTCGATGGATGGATGCATGGATGGATGGGTGGATGGATGGATGCATGGATGGATGCATGGATGCATGGATGCATGGATGCATGGATGCATGGATGCATGGATGGATGCATGGATGCATGGATGCATGGATGCATGGATGGATAGATGGATGCATGGATGGATGGATGCATGGATGCATGGATGCATGGATGCATGGATGGATGCATGGATGGATGCATGGATTCATGGATGGATGCATGGATGGATGCATGGATGGATGCATGGATGGATGCATGGATGGATGCATGGATGGATGCATGGATGGATGGGTGGGTGGATGGGTGGATGGATGGATGGATGGATGGATGGATGAATGGATGGATGAATTGATGGATACAGGCGTAAGTCGAGGTGTTAGAGGGACTAAGGTGCGGAGGGGTAGAGATGTCGTTATTCGGACTAGCATATCATCACACTTCTCACCACTCGTTTGATCATCGACATTACCATTTCCGCTGTTATTCCTGCTTTCATCATCTTCAAGATTATTGCCTTCATTATAAGCATCATGATGATGATCATCACCATCATCAGCAGCATCAGCACCATCATCACCATCAGCATCATCATTATCATCATCATCATCATCATCATCAGCACCATCAACACCACTATCATCATCATCATCATTGCCATCATCATCATACCATCAGCATCGTTATCATCATCAGCACCATCAACACCACCACCATCATCATCATCATACCATCAGCATCGTTATCATCATCATCAGGAGCATTCTATTCAGAGTGGTGAATGGCGTAGTTTAAGGTGTTTTAAATGAAGTGAGAAATCATTTTAAATTAAATTCCTTAAGACGAAAAGTGGCTTGGTGTGGGGGGGGGGAGGGAGGGTGTGTGGGTGGAGGAAAGGGTGGATGGAGGGGGAGGGTGGGTGGAGGAAAAGGTGGATGGAAGGAGATAAGGAAGGGTTGGTGGAGAGAAAGGTGGGTGGAGGGGAAGGGTGGGTGAGAGGAAGGGTGGTTGAAAAGGAAATAGGTGGAAGAAAAGGGTAGGTGGGAGGAGAAGGGTTTGTCAAAATGGAGAAAAGATGGTTGTGATTAAAGTTTTATTTATTTAAAAGATGTTTTTTTCTTTGAAATTAAAAAATTTGAAAAAATAAGGTTTAAAATTTTTTTCTTGCTTTTTCAACGTTTGGTATTCAAGTTTAATTCTCAAAGTGTTTTCTCTGAATTATTTAAAATGAACTTTATTCAATTATTATTATGTTTGTTATTATTTGTAGTTATATTTTTATTTAGGTATATTTTTGAAATAGAAAAAAAAGTTTCCATTGAGATTTTTTCATCTTGGAATGTATTTTTATTCCTTTCAAGGAAATAGATTTGAGGGAAAAACTTTTGTTTGACCGAAAAATTCATTTGAAAAACGTTGTTCCGAAGAAAACTAAATATATGAATTTTAAAACCAGATTTTTGATGTATTTTTTGTATATATTTTGTTTTAAAATGATTTACGATAAATAATTAATTTTCATCAAATATAATTAACAATTATTGTTTAATCTCATAACAAAAGTATACAATATAAAGTTTGTATTATTATTACTATTTAGCTCTAATATTATTTAATTACTTCATTAATACAACGCTATACAATTTTCTAATTTCTCTATTATCGTCTTTATATTGCGACATCGGGTTGCTGTAGAATTCTAGGTTTCTAGAAGATCGCAACTGAAAATCAAAATGAAATACCGTTCAGAAATATAAATAAAATTATATTTGTATAAAAATAATAAAAACTGCAAAGCTTCAGGCTTATCATCAGCTAAAATCTCACTTCTTCCCAGCTAACTCCAGATCTTCATTCTTACAACTTTTCAACTTCTCCCACTCATTCTTCCATCTCTAATAACTAATCTTCAACTTCCACGACCCACTCATTCAGCTCCACTTCTGATTTTTTCTTCCTCCCATTCTTCCAACTTCACGTCATCACTCCCTTCTCCACCTCCTCAACTTCACTCTTTTCTCAATCACTCTCCTAAGACCCACCCACCTTCCTCCTTCCACCATGCCTATATACCACGAAGAGGTAGAGATTGAGGACATGGAGTACGACGAAGAGACAGAGATGTACATCTACCCGTGCCCCTGTGGAGACAAGTTCGAAATAAGCAAGGTCCCTTGGGGAGGGGGGAGGGGGTGATACTCTAGGATTCTATAGGGGGGGGGAGTACTCCAGGGTTTCATGGCAGGGTGGGGAGGGGAAGGGTACTTCAAGATTGCATGGTGCTTATAATCCAACCTGCTATGAAGAAGAATGACCATGAGTTCTTATATATTATTCTTCTTGGGTTTAGTTGTCCCAAATAGTGTTCATCATCCAGTTTTCACCTTGAACTCATCATCATCATCATCATCATCATCACCTCCTGCTGCACAGGAAGATCTGGAGAATGGAGAGGAGGTTGCCACATGTCCCAGCTGTTCCCTTCTCATCAAAGTCATCTACGACAAGGTGGTGATGATGATGATGATGGAGATGGTGATTATGGTAAAGATGATGATGAAAATGATGGTGTTGATAACAATTATTTTTATATCAATTTAATAATATGCTAATTGTAATTACAATTTTTTCAAATATTATTAGTTTTCTACTATCATTAATACTGTTATTATTATTGTACTAATACTGTTGGAATATTATTGTACTAATACTGTTGGAATACTGTTGGAATATTATTGTACTAGTATTACTGTACTAGTAATTCGTTACTTTTCCTCTAAATCCACCCTAGGACGATTTCGCCTTGAACGAGATCACCAACTCCACCAAAAACCTGGTCATAGCCTGATTTTTTTAAACATTGTTTTTTTCTTCAAAACTTATTTTCAAATGTTATTTGATTGTTATTTATTTAGTAAAAAAATCATAAAAAATATTCTGGTTTTTGAAAATCGTGAAAACAAATATTGCTTTTAATTGAATCAGTTAAACACATAATTGGTTCATTAACTAAAGGCAATTAAAACTAATTGGAATAATGGGAAGCGTTTTGATAATCATACTGAAACTACATTTCATAAGCAAAATAAACATTTCTAATCGAGAAAAGTTTAAAAAAAACTAGTTCTTTAATATTAATCTTTAAAATAGATCTTTAATATCATTTGGTTGCTTCAGATAAGTAGGCTGTCAAAGCTTGTGGTAGGTGTGTGTGAATGTGTGTCTGTGTGTGTGTGCGTGTGTGTGTGTAGTTTGTGGTGTGTGTATGTGTGTGTGAGTACAAATATAAACATTTTTTGGTTACTTCTCTTGGTTCAGTATTTAAGAGTGTGTGTGTGTGTGAGCATCTTTATGTTTGTGTGTATATGTGTATGTACGTAGGCAGATATATATATATATATATATATATATATATATAATGAATATGCACCAATGAAACAATCAATTAATGATAATGACGTAATTGGTCAGCTTAATGAGTACGGTAGTAGTAGTAAGGCAACAATCAAACACACACGAGAGTATATCCAAGTGATATCGAAGGCACTAATGAGGACTAATTGGTGAATAAAGGACTAATTGGTAATTAAAGAATTAATTGGTAATTAAAGAATTAATGGGTAATTAAAGAATTAATTGGTAATTAAAGAATTAATTGGTAATTAAAGAATTAATGGGTAAATAAAGAATTAATTAGTAATTAAAGAATTAATGGGCTATTAAATGATTAATTTATAATTAAAAGACTGCGCAAACCCGCGATATACAAATATATGTTTACACTATCGATGGATGGATAGATGGTTGGATGAATGAATGAAAGGATAGATGAATGAAAATATGGATGGAAGAATGGATGAATGGAAGAATAGAAAGATGGATGAATGGAAGGATGGATGAGTGAAAGGATAGATGAATGAAAATATGGATGGAAGAATGGATGAATGGTAGAATGGAAAGATGGATGAATGGAAGAATGTATGGATGGATGGATGAGATAGGTACATTGACGGTTGTTTCAGAAGCATCAAAAGATGATAGTAAGACATGTAAAAGCACTTTGTATTTATGAATTATTAATATACTAATATGTGAATAAGTAACATACTAATGTATGAACAATTAACATATATATTTATGAATAATTAAAATATATATTTATGAATAATTAACATATTTAAATAATATTCATGAAATTCACAATAAAAACAAAGCAATCAAAAGAATATCAAGTACTGGTGGTAGTGATAATGATACTTTAGTAATATAATAGTTTTATGGGTACTTGAAAAATGAATAATAATAATGATAAAGTATAATCATGAAAAATATAAATTAAAAAAAAAGCATAATGGAGGAATGTGGTGTGAAAAAGACTCTTAAGCAAACAATTTTGATAAAAAAATTTCAAAATCATATGCCAGCAAAACAAATTTTCAAAATTCGCGAAAAAGACAAGCGAATCCAATTCAACGTAAAAAAATAATTATTCTACTAGTTTTAAAGTAATATATCTGGAAGATCAGTACTTAACAGATCCCTTATGAAGCTAAACACAAATAAAAGTATCTTCGCAGACAAATAAAAACTTTCTAAATAAAAATCAAAAACACAAAAATAAATTGTACTTAAAACAATCAAAAGCACAAAAAAATGATTAATAAACGCGTTTTTTAATTCAGCGTTATATAAAGCTGGAAGCCATAAGGTCGTCTAGTCCTTGCTTGGGTAGTACGAGAGGGTGGTTGCCACGCTTCCTGAACACCTTTCCTGCATCTTTACCACCGCTGCCACTGCCACCACCACTGCCACTGCTGTGGTTGTCGCTGTTTTCTTTGTTTTGTTCTGAAGGGGGAGGGGTGGGAGTTTATGGAGATGGTTATGATTATTGTGGAGATAATGATGATGATGATCACCAACCCACCACCCCACCCTATTAAACTAGCACTACTAACCTCCACTCAAAACACAATCACCCCTAACCACTCGCCGACTACCCTTTCACCTTTCGTTCCCCACCAAACCAACTCCCTTCCGACCCCAAACACCCCCCCCCCTCAACCCTTCTCACCAACCCCCCTCCTTTTCCCCCACCAAACCAACCCCCCTCCCAACCCCAAACACCCCCCCCCTCACCAACCCTCCCCCCCCCCTTCCCCCACCAAACCAACCCCCCTCCCAACCCCAAACACCCCCCCCCCCTCCCTTCCCCCACCAAACCAACCCCCCTCCCAACCCCAAACACCCCCCCTCACCCGTCTTCCTCTTCCTCACATCCCTCCTGTTGACAGTGAATGCCGATCCATTCTTGAGCGCTTCCAGCAGGTTGTCCATCACGCCCTCCTGGTCGTCCGCTGGGTGGAGGAGGGGGGGATATATTAGGGAGGGGGATATATTAGGGGGGGGGATATATTAGGGAGGGGGATATATTAGGGGGGGGGGGATATATTAGGGGGGGGGATATATTAGGGGGGGGGGATATATTAGGGCGGGGGATATATTAGGGGGGGGATATATTAGGGGGGGGGATACATTAGGGGGGGTGTTATATTAGGGGGGGGGGATATATTAGGGGATGGGATATATTAGGGGAGGGATATATTAGGGGGGGGGGATATATTAGGGGGGGGGGGGATATATTAGGGGGGGGGGGGGGATATATTAGGGGGGAAAGATATATTAGGGGGAGGATATATTAGAGGGAGGGATATATTAGGGGGGGGATATATTAGAGGGGGGGATATACTAGAGGGGGGGATTTATTAGGGGGGGGGATATATTAGGGGGGGGGATATATTAGGGGGGGGATATATTAGGGGGGGGGATATATTAGGGGGGGGGGGGATATATTAGGGGGAGGATATATTAGGGGGGGGGATATATTAGGGGGGGGGATATATTAGGGGGGGGAGATATATTAGGGGGGGGGGATATATTAGGGGGGGGGATATATTAGGGGGGGGGATATATTAGGGGGAGGATATATTAGAGGGGGGGATATATTAGGGGAGGGATATATTAGGGGGGTGGGATATATTAGGGGGGGGATATATTAGGGGGGGATATACTAGGGGGGGGGGCATATATTAGGGGAGGGATATATTAGGGGGGGGGATATATTAGGGGGGATATATTAGGGGGGGGATATATTAGGGGGAGGATATATTAGGGGGGGGGGGATATATTAGGGGGAGGATATATTAGGGGGGAGGGATATATTAGGGGGGGGGGGGATATATTAGGGGGGAGGATATATTAGGGGATGGGGGATATATTAGGGGGGGGGGGATATATTAGGAGGGGGATATATTAGGGGGGGGATATATTTGGGGGGGGATATATTAGGGGGGGGGGATATATTAGGGGGGGGGATATATTAGGGGGAGGATATATTAGGGGGGGGGGATATATTAGGGGGGGGATATATTAGGGGGGGGGATATATTAGGGAGAGGGGATATATTAGGGGGGGGGATATATTAGGGGGGGGGATATATTAGGGGGGGGATATATTAGGGGGGGGGATATATTAGGGGGAGGGGGATATATTAGGAGGGGGATATATTAGGGGGGGGGATATATTAGGGGGGGGGATATATTAGGAGGGGGATATATTAGGGGGGGGGATATATTAGGGAGGGGATATATTAGGGGGGGGATATATTAGGAGGGGGATATATTAGGGGGGGGGGGATATATTAGGGGGGGAATATATTAGGGAGAGGATATATTAGGGGGGGGGATAATATTAGGGGGGGGATATATTAGGGGGGGGATATATTAGGAAGGGGATATATTAGGGGGGTGGGATATATTAGGGGGGGGGGGGTATATTAGGGGGGGGGGATATATTAGGGGGGGGATATATTAGGGGGGGGGATATATTAGGGGGGATATATTAGGGGGGGGGATATATTAGGGGGGGGATATATTAGGGGGGGGGGATATATTAGGGGAGGGATATATTAGGGGGGGATATATTAGGGGGGGGGGGATATATTAGGGGGGGGATATATTAGGGGGGGGGGATATATTACGGGGAGGATATATTAGGGGGGAAGGATTTATTAGGGGGGGGATATATTAGGGGGGGGGATATATTAGGGGGGGGGATATATTAGGGGGGGGGGTATATTAGGGGGGGGGGGATATATTAGGGGGGGGGGATATATTAGGGGGGGGGATATATTAGGGGGGGTGATATATTAGGGGGGGGGATATATTAGGGGGGGGGGGATATATTAGGGGGGGGGGATATATTAGGAGGGGGATATATTAGGGGGGGGATATATTAGGGGGGGGGGGGATATATTAGGGGGGGGGATATATTAGGGGGGGGATATATTAGGAGGGGGGATATATTAGGGGGGGGATATATTAAGGGGGGATATATTAGGGGGGGGGATATATTAGGGGGGGGGATATATTAGGGGGGGGGATATATTAGGGGGGGGGGATATATTAGGTAGGGGATATAAGGGGGGTGGGCGAGGGTGTGGGTGGTTTGAGGAAGGATCGGGATGAAATACAATTTTATTGGGATGGTAATGGAATGAATGGTTGTGGATTGGTTGAAGAAGGATGGTGGTGAGAGGCAGTGGTTTGTGAAAGATGGTCTAAGAGGATTGGAGATGGGGTTAAAAAATAAAGTAACACCAAACCAAAATAAATAATCCCCTCTCTCCCACCTCCCCCCCCCCTCCCCCCCTCCCCCCTCCCCCCTCAACCAACTCACCACTATTCATATCCACCAAGATATTCTTCTTAGCCTCCTGCTTTGTCTTCTTCTCTTTGTCTGCCTGGATGGCTCTTTGTCTCTTCTCTTCCGCTTCTTTCGCTTGCTTGTTTTCTTTGTCTGCTTGCTGGAATTGTGGTGGTGGGGAGTGATGGAGTGAAGATGTGGAGTGGATGGATGGAAGGGAGGAGGGAGGAGGGTGATGTTAATAAGTGGTGTTTACTGGAGGAGTATTTAACTCTCATGGGGTGAGCGCTCAAGATAGATTTAATGTGAAAATGAAAATAATGTCATGTGAAGTTGCAATACAATACAATACAATACAATACAATACAATACAATACAACACAACGACGAATAAGATAAACGTGGGGTAAACCCAGCCGGGCTTCAATAATTTTTTTCAAAATCATAAAAAATTATGATAATTAAAAAATAAATATCTATAAAAATAATAAATAAGTTCAAAATCAATGGCGTCCCCTAGCGATCAACAGAAAACAAAACAACTGACGACAAATCCTTCGATGAAGACTTTCACGTCTGTGAAGAGTTCCTCCATGCTGTACTTCTTGGTGTCGAAGCAGAAGAAGTCCGCCGTCTGTGTGTGTGTGTGTCTGTGTGTTTGTGTGTGTCTCTGTGTGTGTGTGTGTGTGTATGTGTGTGTGTTTGTGTGTGTGCAAATAGATCTTTAATATCGTTTGGTTGCTTCAGAAAAGTAAGCTGTCAAAGCTTGTGGTAGGTGTGAGGTAGATAAGGCGTGCGGTTATTATGCAAGCAGATCGTCTGTGTGTTTGTGTGTGTGTGTGTGTGTGTGTATGTGTGTTTCTGTGTGTGTGGTGTGGTGTGTGTGTGTGTGTGTGTGTGTGTGTGTGTGCGGGCGCCACTAAGAGATCAAACGGCTTTTCACACATCACGTACATTAATGCCATTATTAACTTTATTATCAATCGTTAATCGTTAATCCGTTATTAGCGATGCCCACCTGCTGAAAGACGTCGTTCATCTTCTTGCACATGCCACTCAGCAACTCGTGCTCCTCCTTGGCGGTCTTGAGGAAGTCGTTGGCGCCAGTCAAGGAAACGAAGATGAGGTACTGATAATGATACTGTTGCTTTACTATTACTGGAAGCTTAAACTACTACAAACAAAATCGATCATCACCCCTCTAAACCACCTGAATCCACCACCACCTTAAACTACTATTAGCCCCCCCCTTCCCTAAACCTCCGAATCCCCAACCCCCTCTCTCCAACCCCCCCAAAGGATATAGTCATGACGTCAGAGAAGCGGTCGTTGGAGGCGTGGTTGGGGTTCGAATCGAAGACCTTGATGTCGTTCTCGAGACTTTTGGTGTTCTTCGCCATCTGCCCTAGCGCCTTCTCAATCGATTCGCTAGAGACTGGGAAAGAGAGAGAGGGAGGAAAGTGGAGATGTTGTTGGGGGGGGGGGGGAGTATATAGTCTGTTAAAGGGGGGGGGGGTATATAGTATGTTGGGGGGGGGGGCTAAGTTTTAAGATGAGATTTTAACGGAATTAATGTTTTTTCAGTATTTTCGCTTTTCCAAAAACCACCTTTATTGCTTCCCTCAATTCCTCCGTTTCCTCTTCCCCCTTTCAATTTTCACCCAATCACCATTCTCCCCACCCCTTCTCCCCCACGAGACCCCTCAACCCACAATCCCCCCCACCCTCCTACCCACGACACCTCTGGTTGCCTTGGCGACGTGGATGAGCTCTTGGGGGAAGGTGGACAGTTCTGGGAAGGAGGTGTCAACCATTTCAGCAAGGATGTGCAAGAGATTACGCTTGTTGTCGGTCGTTTTGGTGTCCGATAACTTTGGGGATGGGGTTGGGATGGGATGGGTGGGATGGGATGGGTGGGATGGGATGGGTGGGATGGGATGGGTGGGATGAGTGGGATGGGATGGGTGGGATGGGTGGGATGGGTGGTGGGATGGGTGGGATGGGTGGTGGGATGGGTAGGATGGGTCGGGTGGGATGGGGTGAAGGTGGAATGGATAGTAGTGAAGTGGGGAAAATGAATGGTTTATGGGTGGATTCAGTGGGTTGGTGGGTGGGATTGATGGTGGTTGGGATTGATGGTGGCGTTGGATTAATTATTAGTAGATGGGTTGGACGGATGGATGTTTGGGATGAGCAATGGATGGTTAGGATGTTGGTTAATCGATAGATGGGGGATAGTTTGACTATTTGTTAATCTACCACATCATCTTCCCTCTTTCCAGCGTAGCAACCCACAAACCACCCACAAACCACCCAAACCCAACCACAAACACCCCCCAAAATTACCCACAAAACACCCCCAAAAATCACCCACCCACAAACCCATCCCCAAACACCCCCCAAAACCACCCACAAACACACCCCCAAACCCACCCACCTTGGTGAGGTACTTGAATTCAAACGCCTCGGTCTGTTCATTCCTGGAGCCTGCATTCATGTAGTTGCCTATCAGGAGGATCAGTTCCAGCAGTTTCGAGAAGTTGGCACTGCTGCGTATCTCGTCCAGTGCCGCTGTCGCCGTCACTATGTCCTTTGGGGGGGTTCGGGGGGGTTTGAGGGGGGTTTGGGGGGGGGGGGGTTTGAAAAGGTTTGAAGGGGTTAGAGGGGAGGGGGTTTGAGGGGGTTTAAAAGGGGGGTTTGAGGGAGTTTGAGGGGGGTTTTGGAGGGGTTTGAGAGGGGTTTGAGGGGGTTCGAGAGAGGTTTGGAAGGGGGTTTAGGAGGGGGTTTGAGGAGGATTTGGGAGTAGGTTTGAGGGGGGTTTAGGGATTGGTTTGATAGTGGGAGGGGAGGGTTTGAGTGGTTGGTGGAGATGGAGTGGAAGAAATATAGTGGTAAAGGGTGGAGGATACATCGAAATGTGAAGAGTAAGAAGAAAAAAATACAGTAACATTTAATAAACAGGTTTAATGAGAAGTGAGAACAGTTGTGGAGTGAAATGTACAATGAGGATAAGGATGATGAAGGATGATGATGATGATGATGATGATTACAGGCTTGATGTCTTGTATGCTTTCGTTGAACTTGAGTTTGAAGGCGGTGCTCTCGAGCCTGTTGTGCAGTCGCTTGATGCTCGAGATCTGGTGGTGGTGATGATGATGATGACGATTATTATTATTGTTATTATTATTATTATTATTCATATTATTATCATCATCATCATCATCAATACGCACCACGACACAAAACTGTTCAGATTCCGCCAAGTCTTCATACTGTTCCTTCAATTCTTGCTACATGGTGGTGATGATGATGATGATGATGAAGATGAAGATGATGAATTTGATGATGATGATGATGATGATGATGATGATGAAAATGATGATGATGAGGATGATGATGATGATGAAGATGATGATGATTATGATTATGATGATGAGGATGATGATGATGATGATGAGGATGATGATGAACATGATGATGATTGTAGTGAAAATATTTTTTTAAAAACGTCATCATAATTATAATCATCATCATCAGCATCACCCCCCTCCCCCCACCATAGAATCCAAGATGGCGGCTTCCGGCAGAGATTTGAGTAGCGCCTCAACGAGGTTGGAGTCCAGAGAGTCCCTCATCTCAAGCACCCTGGCCTTGATCTCCTCGTAGGGCACTTTGAGCGAGCCCAGGGTGATTGCTGGGTTGGGTTGGGGGGGGGGGGAGGGGGGGGTTATGGGTGAAGGTTGGTATTGGGTTAGGTTGGGTTGGGGGGGGGTTATGGGTGGTTGCTGGGTTGGGTTGGGGGGGGGGGTTTATGGGTGATTGCTGGGTTGGGTTGGTGGGGGGGGGGGGGTTATGGGTGATTGCTGGGTTGGGTTGGGGGGGGGGGGGAGGGGGGTTATGGTTGAAGGTTGGGAGTGGGTTGAAGTTAGGGTTAGATAAGGATGGAATGAGGATTGTGGTTGAGGTTGGATGAGACAAAGATCATGGGTGAAAGAGACGGGATCATGGGTGGGATGGTGAGAAAAAAAAATGTAATGTAAAAAACCCTAAATAATTAGTAAATGATTACAAAAAGATAAACCTTTAAAAAACGCAAAAGAAACAAACAAAGGTTTTGCGAGGTCTTCGGGTCGAGCAGTTTGAGCGTTTTGGTCTTCTTGACGGACTTTTTGTCGCTGTTGTCGCTGTTGTCTGTGGTTGCCTTCTTGCCTGTGTGGTTGCGTGTGTGTGTGTGTGTGTGTGCGTGTGTGTGTGTGTGTGTGTGTGTGCGTGTGTGCGTGTGTGTGTGTGTGTGTGGTTTTTTGTGGTGGAGTTCAAGTGTCTTTAATTATTTTCCTTCCTTCTCCTCACTCCAACCTCACCATTTCTCACTCTAAATCCCCTTTCGAACCTCCCTCCTCACCCACTCACTCCATCTACCCACTCACTCCACCTCACCCACTCACTCAACCTCACCCACTCACTCCATCTACCCACTCACTCAACCTCACCCACTCACTCCATCTACCCACTCACTCAACCTCACCCACTCACTCCATCTACCCACTCACTCAACCTCACCCACTCACTCCATCTACCCACTCACTCCATCTACCCACTCACTCCATCTACCCACTCACTCCATCTACGCACTCACTCCCCCCCACCCACTCACTCCACTTCACCCACTCACTCACTCCCCCCTCATCCTCCCCATTCCACTCCACTCCCTCCCCATCCCAACCAGGAAGAGCTTTGGCAGCAAAGTTGTTTTGAAGACTGTTGAAGATTGCTTCATTGGCCAGCTTATCCTCATCAACCTTGGCGATGATGATGATTATGGCGGTGATGATGATGATGACGATGATGATGATGATGATGGCGATGATGATGATGGCGATGATGATAATGATGGTGGTAGTAGTGATGATGATAATTCTTCATGGTTCCAACTAATCAACCTTGGCCCAGAACGAGTTCTCTTTGATGTCCCTTGCGTTCAACTTGGAAGTGGGTGTATGAGGAAAGTTAGGGAGAAGAAAGGAATATTTTAAAATCTACCCACCACCCTTCTCATCAATCTTACTCCCCCTAATCGACCCACCCAACAATTATTCTACCCCCCCTTCTTATCCACCCACCCAAGAATTATTCCACCCCCCCCCTTCTTATCCACCCACCCAAAAATTATTCTCATCCACCCAATAATTATTCCACCCCCCCCTTATCCACCCACCCAACAATTATTCTCCCCCCCCCCCCCTTCTTACCCACCCACCCAGCCACACACGCACCTTGATCCAGTTAGCCCTCTTCATGACTACCTCAGGCTTGTACTTCTTCTTGCGGGAGACCATCATGGGTGGGGGGAGGCCTGTTGTGGAAGGGGGGGGGAGGGGGTGAACTAGGAGAGGAGGAAAAAGAAGATGAGAATAGGGAAAGAAGGAAGATGCGGTGTGAGAAGATAAAGAAAGTGGATGAAAGAAGAGAGAGGAAGAGGAATTCTACAGCATCATAATGTGCGTTGGAGTGAGGGAGGGTGTGGTGAAGGTGGAAGAGGAGGGGCAAATGGTGGTGGTGGTGGGAGGAAGACCGATACAAATATGAAGGCACGAACCAAAGGGTGGTGGTGGCATGGCACCTCCAGGCATCGGAGGGGGTGGAGGTGGTCCCCCAGCACCCCCTGGGAATGGAGGGGGTGGGGGAATCCCAGGACCCCCTGGGAAAGGAGGGGGTGGAGGAATCCCAGCACCCCCTGGGAATGGAGGGGGTGGGGGAATCCCGAGACCGCCGGGTAATGGAGGGGGTGGGGGAATTGCAGAACCCCCACCGGGTAGAAGGGGTAGTGGTGGTGGGGGAGGGACACCGGGACCGCCAGGAAGGGGAGGGGGAGGGGGGATGGTGGAGGCACCAGAGGGACCCAACACTGAATTCAAACCGTCTTTCTTGATTTCTAAAAGCTTTGGTTTCGGAAAAATTTAACTTATTAATTATAAAATAAAGTTTTAAAAATATATTGAAATGTACTAATGTTGATCCACCCCTCCCCCTTATTTCCCTTGACAATTTTGCCAGCCCCCAACACCCAATTTCAACCACCCCCCCCCCCCTCCGAAATGCCCTCACCTCTTTCCGAAACTCCTCCTTCTCCTCCTCACTTTTCCTCAACTTCTCACTCAACGAAGCCAGTCTCGCCTCGGTTTCTTGCTTCTCCGTCAGCGCCACATGCAGGTCTTCCATGCGTTTGTCTTCTGTGGGGTGGTTTGGATGGGTTTGGATGGGATGGGATGGTTTGGATGGGGTGGGTGATGGTTTGGATGGGATTGGATGGGGTGGGTTTTGATGGTTTGGATGGGTTTGGATGGGGTGGGTGATGGTTTGGATGGGGTGGGTTTTGATGGTTTGGATGGGTTTGGATGGGGTGGGTGATGGTTTGGATGGGTTTGGATGGGGTGGGTGATGGTTTATATGGGTTTAGATGGGGTGGGTGATGGTTTGGATGGGTTTGGATGGAGTGGGATTGGTTTGATGGGATTGGATGGGGTGGGATTGATGAAGTTTGGTTAAAAAGATGTTTCACTAATTATATATTTTTAAACTTTTATTCATTTTTATAGAAATTAATTTAAAAATTTAGATAATGAAAATATATTCTCTCCTTCCAACCTTTATCTCCCCCACTGGAAACGTAGTTTTGGTGCTGAGTGGAGAGTTTTTCTGCGTGGTGAATGGCCGAACTTAAAGGAACGATCTAAAAAAACTTGATGGAATGAATAAATTCATGAATGAATGGCAAAATGGATGAATGAATAGAAGAATGATTGAATGCGTGAAAAAATGAATTAATGCATTCATGACATAATGCCTGAGTGAATGCATGAATGAATTGCAGAATGAATTGATGACGAAATGCATGCATGAATGCATGAATGGCAGAATGCACTGACGTATGATGTCATCGACATCGAGGATGAATTTCGGAGTGGTGAAGTCGGGATCGCATCCGCTCTTGTGCAAAACTATTTGAGCCACGCACTCATCCACCAGCCTGTAGTACTGGTGTCTGGGGGTGCATTGGTGGATGAATGGATGGATGGATGGATGGATGGATGGATGGATGCATGGATGCATGGATGCATGGTTGGATGGATGGATGGATGCGTGGATGGTTGGATGCTTGATTGAAATTTTAATATTGTGAAAAGTGGAAAAAATGATAAAATCAATAAATTATCATAATCAACGCCACATCATTACTACATCATCATCATGAGCACCATCAGCACAACATCATCATCATGAGCACCTGGTATCATAATCATCTCTGAGCATGAGAAGATGTTGGAGGATGGAGAGGAGGTGTTGGTGGCAGGGGGTGTCCATGGTGGAGTGGTAGAGAACCTTGAAGCACTCACCTGGATCTCTGTGGAGGGGGTGGGTGAGAGTGGAGGGGGTGGGTGGAGTGAGTGGGGGTGTGAGAGGGTGGCGTGGTTAAAAGAAAGGGTGAGTGGAGGCGAAGGTGTAGTTGAGAAAAAGAAAGAGAGGTGATGGATAGTGAGGTTCAATACTGAAAAATAAATACAACATCAACTCCTTGTCTCCTCCTAACCTCCCCCTCCCCCCCCAACGAACTGCATGTTGAAGCCGACATAGTCGAGTCTGGCCCTGAAGTCGTCGAGGTCTGAGTCTTTATGGTCGTTGAAGATGTGCAGGTGCATCAGCAAGCCCGAGGGGTTGTCCTGCTTCGTCAGTTCCTGTGGGTTGTTTGTGGGTGGGTTTGGTTGTTTGTGGGTGGGTTTGGGTGTTTGTGGGTGGGTTTGGGTGTTGGTGGGTGGGTTTGGGTGGTTTGTGGTTTATTTTTCAAAGTGGTTGAGAGAGGTTAGTTTGGGTGGTTAGGGTAAGAACCAATAGAGAAAAATTAGTATACAATTCTCTTTTGGAAGAATCATTTCAACACATCCATCTCGGCCCAATTGAATAGAAATCAACCCTACCACTCTCCAAACCACCCCAACCTAATCCCCCAACCCTCTCACTCCCCTCCAACAACCCTCCTACTCCAACCCTCTCACTCCCCTCCACCAACCCTCTCACTCCCCTCCACCAACCCTCCTACTCCAACCCTCTCACTCCCCTCCACCAACCCTCCTACTCTTCACCCCAAACCCCCCCCCCCCCACCAACCCTCCTACTCTCCACCCCAAACCCCCCCCCACCTCAACCCTCCTACTCTCCACCCCAAACCCCCCCCCCCACCTCAACAATCTGCAGCAGACCATGCCTGGCGAATTCGTTTCTGAGGTGGATCCTGAAGTCGAGGTCCTCTTCGGGAGTCAAGATTATGGCGTTGATCAGTTGCATGGTCGCTTCCTGGTGGGTGAGGTGGGGGTGAAAGGGAGGGGAAGAGGGGGGGAGGTGGGTGAGGGGGGGGGGATTGGGATTGGTGAGGAGAAAAGTGTGAGAGGTTTGAAATAAAAACAAATAAAAATATTCTTGGAGCAATGTCTTTTTACCCCAACACCCATCCTCTCCTCCACCCTTCTGCACTGATCGTTTCCACTCTTCACCCACACACTAACCCACTTTTCCCTACACCCACCCCACCCAATTTCCCGCACCCACACCCTCCTCCTCACCCACACCCTCTTCCTTACCCCCCCCCCTAACCCTCTTCCTCACCCCCCCTAAAACGCACCCTCAACGAGGCGTCGTTCTGGGTCAGGGCTGACACGATTGGTTGGAAGCGTGGGACACTCCTCATATCCCCGTTCACCGATAAGCCCGCTAACACCTTGGAGTGACTGTGAGGTGGGAGGGTGTGGGGTGGTGGACGGTTGTGTTTGTGGGTGGTCGATTGGGGGGTGGTGGATGTAGGTTGTTGATGGTGGGCTGTTGATGGTGGGTTGTGGAAGGGTAGGAGTAGTGGTAGACAAGAAAATAAACAAATAAATTATCATAAACAAATCACACACTTATATATACATTGCCTCCCCCCTAACCCTTCCACCCACCCATCACAAATGCCCCACCACCAATACACCCCTTCCCACCACCCTTCCCCCTCCAACTCCCCTCCCCAACTCACTCCATGAGACACATGACCGCCAAAATTTTGACTGCCTCCAAAACGGTGTTCGGATCTTTGTGGAGAAGGCACATGGAGATGATGATGAGCGCCTCTTCACGTGATGACACCTGACTAAGCCCGTACTGTCGTTTTGATGGTGGTGGCTTGTGAGGTTAGTGGTTTTTATGTTGATGGTGGTTTGTGGGGTTAGTGGTTTTATTGTTGATGGTGGTTTGTGGGGTTAGTGGTTTTTATGTTGATGGTGGTTTGTGGGGTTAGTGGTTTTTATGTTGATAGTGGTTTGTGGTTTTGTGGTGGTTCGTCGTAGTTTTTGTGTTGCCTTTCGGGAAAATTATTTATTTTGTACATTGACCTCTTTTTTCGAAAACCTTTATTTTTATGATATTTTCACGGTGTTTTTTTCCCGCCATTTCACCACCTTGTTGTTCGAGAAGGCCCTCAGGCATTTGACGCAATCGAGGGTTCCTTTCATCTCGGCATTGCTGCAGTGGGTGGGTCATCATCATCATCATCATCCCCATTACCATAATAACATCATCATCATCATCCTCATCATCATCATCATCATCCTCATCATCATCATCACCTCTGGAAGGATGATCTGATACTACTTAGAAGACCATTCAATCCATCCTTCTTTCCAAACTCTATCACCCAGCTGTGGTGGTGATGATAGTAGTATTAATTGCGGTGATGATGATAGTAGTGAAGTTTTGGTGGTGATGATAGTAGTAGAAATTTTATTAGCAGTAATTGCAATAGTAGTGTCATATAGTTTCATGGTATTTTTCTACAAATTCACCCCACATTGTATCCAGCACCCATGCCATATTTTACCACACCCTCTTTTTCCTCTGTTCCCCACCCCCACACACATAACCACCCCACCCCACACACATAACCACCCCACCCCACACACATAACCACCCCACACACATAACCACCCCACACACACACCCACACCCCCTCCACACACATAACCACCCCACACCTTCACCCACCCCCACCCACCTGACGGGGTTATTAGTCAGAGCAATTCTGAGTGACGTAATCATAGCCATTCTCTTGTCCCCTTTCAGGTCCTGGTTCTGCAGGTGACCCACAAATTCGTCCACCGTCTCTGTCTTTTCCTGGACCTTGGTGTGGTTGGGGGAGGAGAGGGAGGGGGAGGGGAGGGAGGGTCTGAGGGTTTGGGTTGAGGAAGGGGCGTGGTTTAAAAAGATGGTGTGGCCAGTAGAAAAAAAGTCGTTGTTACAGAATACTTTTTAAAACTTAGTTAAAACACCCACACTTACAAAAACACACAAGAATACACACAAACACACACACATACAAACACAAACAAACATACACACATAGACGCACACACACACACACACACACACACACACACACACACACACACACACACACACACACACACACACACACACACACACACACACACACACACACACACACACACACACACACACACACATACAGATTTCTTGGCTTGCATTATCAGCATATTCCTCCTGGCTGGCAAGTCCAACTTCATGAGTGGTTCCATCTTTGCTCCGGTGATGTTCATGTCAGCCTGGATGGATGGATGGATGAATGGATGGATGGATGGATGAATGGATGGATGAATGGATGGATGGATGAATGGGTGGATGGATGAATGGATGGATGGGTGGGTGGATGGATGGAGTGTAGATGGGCAATCATGCAGGGATGAAGTGTGGATCGGTGGATGGATGCATGAGGGTGGGATGGATGAAGAGTGGTGGGATGTGAGTAGCATAGAATAAAATGCAGTGTGGATAGACTGGGACTGAAATTGAGTCTTTGGAACTCTACCACCCAAGCCTCTCCACAACCCCACCCCACCCCCCCCCCCCCACTATTCACCATGAACTGCTGGAACTTTTGATCCACCTCCTCTTTACTCATCTTCTCCATTTGCAGCCGCAACAATGCATCTCCATCACCACCCTCTTCAGCTTGCTGAAATTGTGGTTTTGGAAAATTCAAATCAAATTATTTGTATATTTAAAAATTAATTTTTACATTTTTTATTTTGCTTCTATTTGTATTAATTTTTTTTATAGAAAATTGACATTAAAAATGAAGCACTAGAAAATGTTGATTTTAAAATTAATTTTTGATAAAAACTAACAGGGATCAGCTTAGACTTTGGTCTTTCATTTTTTGGGGGTTTTTTGTCTTTTCCTCCAAAACTAAACTGAACAATTAAAAATATTTCAGTTTAAGCTATAGTTTGGATGTAAACAATTGATATTTAAGTTGCAAAGAGAAAAATAATACTGCAGAAAAATATAGTTTTTAACCAGTCGGCTAGATCTTTTTTCTTTTTTATCCGACATATTTGATTGCATTGGCACCACCTTGAATAAATTTTTTTAAACTAAATTTCTGGAATTGTATGTATTCAAGTTATGTCATTGTTTTAGTCCAGTGACGAGTTCGAAGTGGGTGTCGGGGTGCATCAAGGTTCGGTCCTAAGCCCTCTATTATTCATCATCGTGCTAGAAGCGTTATCCATAGAGTTTCGCACTGGATGTCCATAGGAGCTGTTGTACGCAGATGATTTTGTAGCCATAGCTGAATCACTGGACGAGCTGCTTCTTAAGGTCAAGATATGGAAGAATGGAATGGAGGAAAAGGGCTTAAAAGTTAATATGGGGAAAACGAAAGTTTTAGTATCTGGTGTGAATCTAGAGCTGACCAAGAAATCGGGAAAGTACCCATGTGCAGTCTGCCTTAAAGGAACGGGCAAAAACTCCATTCTAAGCAGCGGTTGCTCATCCTGGGTGCACAAGAGATGCTCAGGCATTAAAGGCTCCCTCCGCTCAGACCCAAATTACAAGTGTGCCCGTTGTCAAGGCACAGCTCGACCGATAGACGGAAGACCAATTGTGGAAGTTCTTGTTGATGAAGACAAACTTGAAGTCGTTCCTGAATTCTGCTACTTAGGTGACATGCTGTCTGCAGGTGGAGGCTGTGAGGATGCTGCCATAACCCGATGCAAGTGTGAGTAGGGAAAATTTCGTCAACTTCTTTCTCTACTGACAAACAGACACCTTCCACTTCAAACCAGAAGTCGTGTGTACACCTCATGTGTGAGGAGTACAATGTTACACGCCTCTGAGATTTGGGCTGTCACCACAGAAACAATCAACCGCCTTCAACGCAACGACCGGGCCATGATCCGTTGGATGTGCAACATCAAATCAAAAGATCTCATCAGTTCAGATGAGCTCCAAAAAATGATGGAAATCCAGGATATTGGTGCTGTACTGCAAACGAGAAGAATGAGGTGGTTTGGGCATGTAGAACGTGGTGGTGGATGGATCAACAAGGTTAGAAGAATGGAGGTTTCTGTAACGAAACGACCTGGCAGGCCAAAGAAGATGTGGGAAGAGGTGGTGCAGAAAGACCTCAAATACCTGGGGGCATGCAGCACTGATGCCCATGATAGAAAGAAGTGGAGGGAGAGATTGAGACTTTTCAGACAGGCCCCACCCTCGGGAGAGGAAAAGTTGGCCTGTTTAACAAAAACCAGGATGATGTTTTAATGCTCTATTTAATTAGAACATAAATTTTTAAAAAGATATATTGAAAATTTTTATATTTACAAAAACAGTATTCTTACTTTTTCTTAATTTTTAACTTCCTATCATGAAAAAAATTTAAAGGACGGATAGTTGTCTCATCCTGTTCTAGATAGTTTATTAATTATATTCTCTGAACCACTTGAATTATTAAAAATTAAATTTATTTTTATTTTTTCAATTAAACTTTAAACAATTGTTCTTTGAAGGATAAGCAAATTACACGAATTAGTTAGAATTAAAAGTAACACTAAAGGTCTAACTAATATTTTGCACTTGAAATATATTTTTAGTTTTAATTTGATGTAACATTTTTTACATGATGCTATTTTTACTATTTAAAAAAAAAAGTAACTTCTTAAAAAGTTTTATTCACTTTTGAGCATTTAAATCAAAAGTGCATTTGAAGGATTAAAAGTAAAATGACCCGAAACAATTTAACTTCAATTGCATTGTGGCGAATATAGCTGTTTTCTTATTCATGCTTGTTAGCATCTATCTCATCATTTTTTAAATAGCTTAGCAATTAATTTCAATGGTCCGTAAAAATAAAAAAGATGTTTCGCAAGCAGATGCGTCTTCATCAAAGCCTGGTATGTAAATAGAATAATAAATAAATAATATTTGAAAATAAAATATTTAAAGTAGAATTTATGAAAATCAACATTGAACATTCAAACCCCTCAGTCAAAAGTTCTCACAAGAACACCAACAAGATTGCAAACCAGAATCAAGATGATCCACCAAAAGTGAACTTAGATCTAAAGTTAGAATCAGCTCTTCTGGAGTTAGTGAAAAGTGGATTTGATGATGATGTGGATAGAAAGAAAGTTTCGTCTAGAATTACAAAACGGAAGCTGACTGAGATGTATGATACATTGACTAATGCGGGCTTTGAAAGGGAGCAGGTGGAGAAGGGGATGGAGGTGGTGGTCGAGAGAGGGGGAGATGTGGTGGCTGTGCTGGATTGGTTGTGTCTCAATACTAAAAATGGTGAGCCACAAAAAAGGGATGTGCAGTAGTCTGCAACTAAAAGTTAATCTAAATGAGAATGAATTCAATTATTTTTTTTTATTACATTCTTTCAAATTAGGTATATTTATGACAGATTATAAATATAATGTTAAATAATAATTCGAAAAAGACATAATTAATACTTTATTTATTTGAAAAAATAAAATTTTCAACCACCAGAGGACCTCCCAAGTGACTTCAGTCAAGTGCTGAAAAGAGAGGAAGACAAGGTCAAACCAAAGGTCAAAGCCAGTCCTTCCCCTCCACCACCCACCTGTCAATCAACCAGCCTCCCCCTTCCACCCACCTGTCAATCAAGCAACCCTTCTCTAAGACTAACAGATGCTAGCAAGAATGATACTGTTAGTTTTTTTATTTATCTTTCTTTTAAATTATATTTTAAAACATTCATTAAATTGAGAAGATAAATTATGACAAATTAATATTCTTATTTAATTATAAAATAAATAATATTAATAAATTTTACTAGTAATTATATAAATAAAATTCTTATAACATTCCACAGGGGTCGAAAATGCCCCAGCAATCTATGAAAGACTGGATCCTGAAGTATTCAAGCCAGTGTGCTGATGATGATGATGATGAGGGTGGTGGTGGTAACTATGGGGGAATTGGCAGAATGGGGTGTGGAATGATAGATGAGTTTGTAAGTATACAATTTATACTATACATTTTTAAAAATTAAAATTCGTCAAATACTAGAATATTCAGGCATCCATACAATTTTTACACCATGATTATTTGGGATAATAACACGTAAAAAATCATACAAACACATGCAATCACACAAACACATACAAAAACAACAGAACAGTAGTTACCTAGAGAAGGTGGCCAAGTACAGAGACATGGAGAGACACTTACACAAACTCAAAGATACAGACACGCATACAGAGGCTGAACTTGCCGACAGAAAACGAATTCTTACGCAAATGGAGAAGATCGTTCAAGGTTTAATGAAGATGATATTGATCATTATTATAATTAATGTTATTATTATTGTTATTGTTATTATTAACATAATCATCTTCACCTATTCTCAATTAGCACCATCTTTACTCATCTTTAATTATCTTTAATTATCTTTTTTTCCCGTTCTTCCACCTTTCATCAGACCTGATCAGGATGCAACGAGACAAGGCCTTCGACCAACGGCATTGCGCTCTCTTCAACCCCTCCACCGAAGTGAAATTCCTTCAGTCCATCCGTCTGAAAAGAAATAAAGGAGAAAAGAAGGAGGAGAAGAAGAGATGGGAGGATGATGATGATGATGATGATGATGAGGATGAAGAGGAGAAGGAGGGTGGTGATGATGATAGTGGGGGTATGATGGGACTTTTTGCGGATGACGGTGCTGATAATGATGCTGGTGAGTAAAAAAACCGTAATTTCCTTAAAAAAATAATATAGAAAAATTCCAAAGTTGCATTTTTATTTTAAAGGTAAATCTAAAAGCACAGAAAACAAAATAGAAGAAGAAAAACCGAAAATTGAAAAAGGAAAAACGAAAGAAAAACTCGACATTCGAGACTTCCAATACACCAAGCAGCAGTGGACCGGAAAGTCACCCAAGCAGTTCCTTCACGATTGGGTGGGTGAAGGGCTATTAGATTATTCAGTTATTAATATTAATATTTGTAAGATTAGAAAATTAAATTAATTAGATTATTGAATTAATTAGATACTGGATGATAGATATATGAATATATAATTTGAAACATAATTGGATGTTAATGAATATTTAATTGGGTCGGTAATGAATAATGAGCAGGTGAGCAAGAAGGCAAAAGGGGCAAGCTTGAGTTACCAGAAGGTGGATGTGGGAGGGGGAAAGTGGAAGTGCAGGTGATGATGATGATTGAATAATGATGATGATGATGATGACGATGCTCATGATGATGGAATGATAATGATAAATAAATTAATTAATTAACTGCCATCAGGTGCATAATGAAGAGGCCAGCCAAGCAGGGAGCCACTTTGGAGGTGGAACCTGAGCAGGTATCATTATCATTACCGCCACATCATCATAATCATCCCCACATCATCACTATTATCATCATCACCATCATCATCATCAATATTATCATCATCACTATCATGATCACTACTCCAGGTGTGTCTAAACATCAAGGACGCAGAGCACGTGGCGAGTGCACTCTTGCTTTATCAGCTGTGTCGAGGCCAGGTTTGACCCACTAACCCACTTACTTACTGACCCACTATCCTTTTGACCCACTATCCTTTTGACCCATTTACTTACTGACCCACTATCCTTTTGACCCACTAACTTACTGACCGACTAACTTACTGACCGACTAACCTGCTGACCCCACTAACCTACTGACCCACTTTCCATTCAGGACATCCATCTTCTGCTGCCACCGCCTTACAGGGATGTGTGGATAGAGTGGAAGAGGAAGGAGGAGGAGGAATTTAAGGTGAAGGTCGTCATGGATACCAAGGTTATTTTCATCAATTCATACTATTTTATAACCACCATTATATATCAATTTTAATATTTGTTTTTAAGTATATATAATTTTTTCTTTCTTAATAAATGAATAAAGTATCTGAGCTTCATAATCGTCATCATCCTCGTCATCTTCATTATCATGATCTTCGTTATAATCACACCATCAGTATAATCTTAATCATCACCATCATCACCATCATCATCATCATCATCATCATCATCATCATCATTATCACCATCCCACTAGCCTAGAAACGACTTTGTAGACAAGCTCTTCTCTAAAATATCTTCCGACAAAAAAGAAGGCTCTGCAAAAAATGATGATCGTGCTGATGATGATGATGATGGTGATGATAATGATGGTGGTGGTAAGGGTAATGATGAGGGGGATGGCTGGGAAAATTATAAATTCAAAGAGACGTGCAAAAAAGAAGATAATAGTGAGGTGGGTTGGCAAATTAAATGTAATCCTATCTACTTGCATCTACTCCAAAGATTGTATATATGACAAGATTTTTTAAATAATTTGAACAAAATTATTTATTTTCACTAATTCAGAAGGTAGCGACACAACAAAATGCTAGTAAATTGAATAGAATCGATAAATTCAAGGAACAATGCTCTGAAATAATGGCGGAAAACAAAAAGAACAAGATATTTGCAGATCTTTTGAAGGAAAGAGAAGCTCTTCCGGTTTATAAATACAAAGAAAAGATCATAAATATGTTCAAAGGTAACTCAGTTTTTATTGTTTCCGGCGAAACCGGGAGCGGAAAGAGTACACAAGTGCCCCAGTTTGTCTTGGAGGTTTGGTGCATTCAACTTTTATATCTTTTTTCCCCACTAAAGTCTCTTCAACATTATTTCCAGTTTTAGTAAATATTTATAATAATAATATTACTAATAATATTTTTTAATTTGAATTTTAAAAATCCATTTTTATCTTTCCTTCCCCCGCCCCCCCCCCCCCCCCACAGCACCTTCTCACCACCACCAGCACAAACGGAGCCAAGCCATTGGTTGTGTGCACCCAACCACGACGAATCTCTGCGATCTCATTGGCCAGGAGGGTTTCCATGGAGATGGGCGAGGGGGAGGGGCCAGGGGGTAGGGCATCCTTGTGTGGATATCAGATCAGGTTTGGGGGGGGGGAGGAGGGTGGGGGGAGTAAAAAGAAGGGAGGAGAGTGTGGTGGTGATTAGTTATACCAATTGAAATTATTTTTACTTTCAATCTAGTTCTATTATTCAATCATTTTATTCTTTCTTTTTTTCCTCATTTTTCTCTTCAACTTCTCCCATTCCACCCTCTTCCTCTTCCCCTCTCTCTCCACCAAAGATCCGAAATAAGGAAGGGCGCGAAGAACTGCCTCCTCTACTGCACGACTGGAGTGCTGCTTCGGAAGCTGCAGATGGATCGTTGCATCAGAGATGTCGCTTGTGTGGTGGTCGATGAGGTGCGTGTGGACGGTGTTTCTAGTTTTATCCCTCCATCTCACTCACCTCATACCTCCCTCCCTCCACCTCCACTCTCCTTCCACCTCCACCATCCCTCCACCTCCACCTCCACCCTTCCTCCACCTTCACCCTCCCTTCACCCTCCCTCCACCTCCCCCTCCCTCCACCTCCACCTCAGGTGCACGAGAGGGACCTCAACACCGACGTCCTCCTCATCCACCTTCTCAACCTCCTCACCAATCGCCTCAGGAGCGATTTGAAGGTCCTGATAGTAGTTTTGATTTTTGTGGGGGTAGTGCTAGTAGTAGTTATTGTTTGTGGGCTTGGTAATTGTAGTTTCGGCTATGGTGATAGTAAAAGTAGAAATGAGGGGGGGGGGGGGGAGAGGGGGTAATAGTTACAGTTGTCTATGTGATTTATCCATCCATTCATCCATCCATCAGTTCAACCATCAAGCCATCCATCCATCCCTCTATCCATCCATTCATATATCCATCCATCCATCCATCCATTCATCCATCCCTCTATCTATCCATCCATCCCAGATAATCCTGATGAGCGCCACTGTGGACAGCAAGCGCTTTTGCAGTTACTTTGGCAACTGCGATGTTGTCGATGTTGAAGGCAGGTCGCATCCGGTTCAGGTGGGAGAGGGGTGGTGGTGATGGTGGTAGTGATGGTGGTGGTGATGGTGGTGGTGATGATGGTGTTTAGGGATGAAATGGGCGGGAAAGGTTGAGTAGAGAGGTGGTTAAGATAAAAGGGGGGGGGGGGGGGTACAACAACACCACCAACAACAACTACAACAACCAACGACAGGTGTTCTACATGGAGGACGTAGTGGAAAGGACTGGCTACCAATTGGAACTCGACTCTCCCTACTGTCTGCCCTATGAGGCCCTGGTCGAGGTCTGGGTCAGGGTGAAGAGGGGGGTTGGGTGTAAAGGAGAGGGAGGGGTCAAAGTGGGTACGTGGGTGGGTGAGAGAGGGGGTTGCGAGAGTGACTGGGTGAAAGAGGGGGGTGGGTGGTGTAAAGTAAATTGAAGTTTCCCTTCTCCACCACCACTCTCATTCCCATTCCCCACTACCAACCCCATTTCCCACTTCTTTCACCCATTCCTCCACTATCCTCCCTCCATCATCACCACCACCACCACAGGAGAAGTCGATGAGCATCAAGGTCAAGGGCAAGGCTGGTGTGACGTCAGAGCAGGAGGTCACGTGGTCTACACAGGACATCTTCGCGCTAGATAAGGTGCCTCGTGTGTTTGTGTGTGTGTGTGTGTGTGTGTGTGTGTGTGTGTGTGTGTGTGTGTGTGTGTGTGTGTGTGTGTGTGTGTGTGTGTGTGTGTGTGTGTGTGTGTGTGTGTGTGTGTGTGTGTGTGTGTGTGTGTTATTTAAATGGTGGCGAGGATAATGTTATAATTATTAATATTATTGTATCCACTACCACCACATAGACCGATCTAGACCCATCGTGTTACAGCCACCGGACCAGAAACACGTTGACCCGATTAAGCACTGACGTCATCAATATTGACCTACTTATCGAGGCCATTAGATACATACACCAGAGTGATGATGATCATGATGATAAATATAATAATAATAAAAATAATAATAATGACAATAATAATAATAATGAAAATATAAATAAAGTAGCGAAGATGGTGAAGGGGTTGGAGGGGGCCGTGTTGGTGTTTCTGCCTGGCCTGAGTATGATAGAGAGAGTGAGGGAGGCTTTGATGGGAGACTCCTTGTTTGGAGATGAGGAGAAGTGAGGGGGAGAGGTGGGGTGGGTAAGAGGGGGAGAGGGGGGGGGTAAAGGGGGTGAGATGAGGAGAAGTGAGGGGGGAGTGGTGAAGTGGGTAAAAGGGGGAGAGGGGGGGGGGTAAAGGGGGTGTGAGGGGGGAGTGGTGGGGGGGGGGGGGGTAAGAGGGGGAGAGGGGGGGGGTAAAGGGGGTGAGATGAGGAGAAGTGAGGGGGGAGTGGTGGGCTGGGTAAGAGGGGGAGAAGGGGGGTGGGTTAAAGGGGTGTGAGGGGATGAGATGAGGAGAAGTGAGGGGTGGGAGGAAGTGGGGTGAGATGGGAAGGAGGGGTAGTGATGAGATGGCTAGCCCACCCACCTATTCATCTAAACTTCTTTATTTTCTCATACTCATTCAAACCCATCCCAACATTCCACCCAAAAAATTACCAAACATTCCACCTACCCAACATTCCACCCAAAAAATTACCAAACATTCCACCTACCCAACATTCCACCCATAAAACCCCACCACTACCCACCCATCCCCCGCCCAGATTCCTCATCCTCCCCCTCCACTCGGTGCTCTCTTCACGCGAACAAACCCTCGTCTTCAACCCACCCCCTCCCTCCATCCGCAAGATCATCCTCTCGACCAACATCTCCGAGACCGGCCTCACCATCCCCGACGTCGTCTACGTCATCGACTGTGGTCGGGAGAAGCAGCTAAGGTGGTGGTGGTGGTGGTGTGGGTGGGAGGGGTGTGTGGGGGGGGGTTTGTTGTTTGTGTGTGGTGAATCATTATCATCGCGTTGTTATTGATATAATTATCATCACCTTTTTATTGGTATCATTATCATCGTCAATATCAGTATCATCATCATCATCATGTTCAGGTATATGGACTCTAGCAGGATGAGCCATCTGAAGCAAGTGTGGATCAGCCAAGCTTCAGGTGGTGGTGGTGGTGGTGGTGGTGGTAGTGGTGGTGGTGGTGGTGGTAGTGGTGGATCTGAAAGTAAGGATCAAAAAGCGAATGAAGGATGGAATGGAGGGAAGAAAGAAGGATGGAGGGATGGAAGGAAGAAAGGAAGGAAGAAAGGAAGGAAGAAAGGAAGGATGGATGGAAGGATGGATGGAAGGATGGATGGAAAGATGGATGGAAAGATGGATGGAAGGAAGGATGGATGGAAGAAAGAAAGGAAGGATGGATGGAAGGAAGGAAAGAGAGAAAAAGTGGGAAAAAGAAATGTTATGTGGAAACACACACACACACAAACCTACACACACACAAACACACACACACACACCAACACAGGGCAACAGAGGAGTGGCAGGGCGGGCAGGGTGAGGGAGGGGGTGTGCATAAGGCTGTACAGCAGGAGCACATACAACAAAATGCCTGCACACACGACGCCTGAGATGAAGAGGCTGCCCTTGCAAGGCTTGTGTCTGCATGTGATGGTGGGCTCTTTTTAAAGATTAATATTTATCGTAATCATATTTTTTAAATTAACCATTTCAATTTTTTTCACTAACTGCATTAGTACAAATTCTCTCTTCCCTCAGTCGCTTCTTACCCCCCTTCTCTCTTTTTCACCCACTCTTTCCATTCGCCTTTCTCACTCACTCACTCCTTCACCCTCCCTCTCCATCTCACCCCCTCTCTCACTCATTTTTTCTCTCACTCACTCACTCCTCCCCAACCCACCCCCCCCCTCCCAGAAGAGCTACTGCAAACACCCGTCAGAGTTCCTACTCAAGGCTCTCGACCCACCCACCCTTGCCTCCATCAACGTCGCTATGAATATATTAGAGGAGGTGATGATGATGATGGTGGTGGTGGTGGTGGTGATGATGGTGGGGGTGGTGGTGGTGGTGGTGGTGATGATGATGATGAGGGTTGTGGTGATGATGGTGGTGATGATGATGGTGGTGGTGATGATGATGATGGTGGAGGTGATGGTGGTGGTGATGATGATGAGGGTGGTGATGATGGTGGTGGTGGTGATGATGATGGTGGGGGTGGTGTTGGTGATGATGATGGTGGTGAGGCTTATGATGATCAAGATGGTGGTAACTTTTTTATTTTTTAAATTTGTCAATGCAAAACATTACCCCCCCACCTTCATTTTATCATAACCACCCCAACAAACCACCACCACCCCCAACAGACCACCATCACTCCTTGCACCACCAGCATCACCACCAACAAATCACCACCACGCCACCACTCCAGGTAGGGGCTTGCGAGGGGTTCACCCTAACGCCACTTGGGCACCACTTGGCCGGGCTGCCCGTCGACGCTAGGCTGGGCAAGATGTTGGTGTATGCGGGCATCCTGGGCTGCTTGAGAGAGGCGGTGAGTGGTTGGTTGGGTGGGTTTGGATTGGGGGGGGGGGGGGGTGGCTTGGTTGGGTGGTTTGGATTGGTGGGGGGTTGGTGAGTGGTTGGCTTGGTTGGTTGGTGGGATGGTGAGTGGTTTGGAGGGTGGATGGGTGAGTGAATGGGTGGATGGATGCATTGATAGATGGAGGGATGGATGAGTAAGTGGATTAGCTTGTTAATGGGTGCGATGGTCGGCGAATGGATTATAATGATTGGATAAGTTAGATGGGGATGGTTGATTGAGTGAAGGTAAGAATGGTGAAAGAGGCATGAAGAGCAATTGATGGATGGATGGATATATGGATGGATGGATGGATGGATGGATGGATGGATGGCTGGATGGATCCCTCATTACTCATCCACTTTGACATCCTCCTCTACCATCAGTCCATCATGGTTGCCTGCATGACGGAGAAGTCTCCATTCATGAGTAGGCTGGAATCATCGACATCATCATTATCATCATCATCATCATCAAGCAAGAAAACCTTCAATTTTCACAACTCCGACCAGCTAGCCACCTTTGAAGCTGTTAACAAGTAATGATGATGATGATGATGATGATGATGATGATGATGATGATGATGATGATGATGATGATGATGCTGATGATGGAGATGATGATGATGATGATGACGTAGATGGGTGGGGATGGTAAAGAGAGGGGAGAGGATGGACTACTTGAAGAGGAACAACCTCAAGGGTGACGTCATGAGGGACATCGAGGTGATGATGATGATAATAAAGATTTCAGGAGTGGTTATGATGATGATGAGGGTGATGATGATGATAGCATGAACATCATCATCATGACGTAGAACACTTCGAAAGAACTGGAAGAATTGATATGCTCATGCAATCTCAACACCAACCTCCACCACTACATCAAGGATAACCCTGCCTTGTGTATGTGTGTGTATGTGTATGTGTGTGTGTGTGTGTGTGTGTGTGTGTGTGTGTGTGTGTGTGTGTGTGTGTGTGTGTGTGTGTGTGTGTGTGTGTGTGTGTGTGTGTGTGTGTGTGTGTGTGTGTGTGTGTGTGTGTGTGTTGTGTGTGTGTGTGTTTTTTTTTTATGTGCGTTTGTATTTGTGTGTGTGTGGGTATGTGTGTGAGTGTGTGTGTGTGTGTGTGTGTGTGTGTGTGTGTGTGTGTGTGTGTGTGTGTGTGTGTGTGTGTGTGTGTGTGTGTGTGTGTGTGTGTGTGTGTGTGTGTGTTCACTCGCATGTTCCTGCAAGTTTTCATCATTATCATTACCAGGCAGCCAATTCAAGCCTCTACCACCCCAATCATCGCCCATTCCATCCCCCACAATCTCCCGAGGAATGGTGAAACTATTAAAGGCTGTTTTACTGGCTGGCCTTTACCCCAATGTGGGGAAGGTGGTTTCTTCGGGGGGAGGGGGGGTGTGCGGGGTGGTGGTGGAGGGTAGGGATGTGCTCTGGATCCATCCAACCTCCGTCAACCGGAAACTAAACTCTGAAGGCGCTTGGATTGCTTACCAGGATAAGGTGGAAAGGGAGGGGGTGGAAAGGGAAGGGATCGAAAGGGGGGGGATGGAAAGGGGGGGAGTGGAAAGGGGGGGGTGGAAAAGGAGAGGGGGTGGAAAGGGAGGGGGGGGTGGAAAGGGAGAGGGGGATTAAAACGTTGCTATATCATTTCGTTGTGTGATCCTCTTTCTACCTCTTCGCCCCCTTCTTACCACCCACCCTCTTTCCGCCGCCCACCCACCCCTTCTTCTCCTCATCATCCGCCCCTCCACCCTCCACCATCTCCTTCTACCACACACACATATACACACACACACACAAACACCCACACACACACACCCACACAAAAACACACACCCACACAAACATACACACACACACACAAACACACACACACAAACACCCACCCACACACACACACATACAAACACACACACAAACACACACACACACACAGGAGGCTCTAAACAACAGGGCGTGCTTGACGGACACGACAACAGTCGACAACTACCCACTACTGCTCTTCGGCGCGAGCATCAGTGTGCAACACCAACAACAACTCATCGTCCTCGGCAAGGAGGCTGTATTCAAGGTGCTTTGGTGGTGTTGCTGTGTTGTATTATTATTTTTATTATTATTAATATTACTATTATTTTTTATTTTCGGATTATTACTATTATTTTTTATTTTCGGATTATTACTATTATTTTTTATTTTCGGATTATTACTATTATTTTTTATTTTCGGATTATTACTATTATTTTTTATTTTCGGATTATTACTATTATTTTTTATTTTCGGATTATTACTATTATTTTTTATTTTCGGATTATTACTATTATTTTTTATTTTCGGATTTTTATTATTATTTTTCGGATTATTTTTTTTCCTTATTCTCATTATTAATATTATCATTATTATTACTACTGCTTTTATTATTATTGGGGGCAGGCTCCAGCCAAGGTGGGAGTCTTGTTCAAAGAGTTGAGGCTGTTGCTTGACGCTTTCCTACGTCACAAACTTCATAATAATAATAATAATATAGGGAAAGAAGTGAATAAAAACAAAAATATTAATACTGGTTAGTTTTATTATTATTTTAAATATTAATTATTATTATGCTAGTTTTCGTAATTGTATATTTAGATTTGTTTATAGAAGTTTTTAGTTTTTTTTATTCAATTATTTTCACAGATGATCAGCTGCTGACGTTGCTGTTGCAGATTCTAGTTAATTAGTAGGCCCAAAGATAATGTTTATAACATGTTACAATGATTAACTTATATAAAAAAAGATATTTCTATGTATAGACATATATTTGTTATATCATTTATTCATTTGCATATTATAGCATATCATAAAAATTTATTTAATTTTCGTTTTGAAAATAATTATAGTTTTTATATCATTTTCGTTTTGGAAATAATTATAGTTGGTGAATAAATCATTAATTTTGTAAAAATCAGTTTAAATAATTAAGCCAGAGTTATTTCTATTGAAGAGCTGTCAAATTATATTGATTAGAGAGAGGCTGCTCATGATGAAGCAGTTATTGTTATTATTATTAAGCGGTTCCTAAAATAAAATGAGCCTATTTAAACTGAGCGCTATAAAAATTAAATAGCTTTTATTATTATTACTATGCATCCGTCTTCTAAGCACATTTGTATGTTGGTTTTGTTTTTGAAAGTTAATTAAGTTTAAAAAAGTGGCATATTTATTTCTAGAAGAATGGTGAAAAAGTCACATAACATTGACTATTTACTTAATACTTATTAAAATTAATTGAACGTCTAATTAATAGGCATTTCCTCTTAAACCAATTAAATTAGGTTAATCAAATCCGCAAGGGATGGTAGATAGAAGTCAGGTACGGGGGTTGGGTTTTTTGAGGGTTTGGCGCTTTTAGAAAATGCATCCAGAGTATATTGGGTACTGGCTCCCGTTAGAACCAGCATGGTTTTCATGCCGTTAGATATACCGAACTGAATGTCAGTGTCGAGTCTGTGGTGGTGATGGTATTAGTAGTGGTGTTGATAATGATTGTGGTAGTAGTAGTAGTAGTAGTAGTAGTAGTAGTAGTAGTAGTAGTAGTAGTAGTAGTAATAGTAGTAGTAGCAGTAGTAGTGGTGTTTATAATAGTTGGGGTAGCAGTGAAAGTGGCGGTGGTAGGCATATCTACAAATATCACAAAAGATGCATTATGACTCATATTCGTTATTAGTGAACTAATGTCTATCGAGAAAAACCCAAAACCACTTTTTCAAAAAAATTGCCCCCTTCTTCCCATATACCCACCTAAAGCCACTTGCATAGCCCCCCCCCTCCTCAACCACCCTACCCCCTCCACACACGCACCTATCTCCCACCATGAGCGACCTCCCAAAGTCAACGCCATGACTCTTCTTGATGACGTCAGCCATCACGTGACCCGGCTTGCCACAATCCACATCCGGTTGTCTGGTAGTGATAATGATGACGGTGGTGATGATCATGATGGTGGTGATGATGATAATGGTGGTGATTATGATAATGGTGGTGATGATGATAAGGATGGTACTTTCGATGGTGATAAAGATTTATCATTTTTGTTATTGAGATTATCACCATCATCATCATAAGTCTCAATCATCATCATTATCAGCACCTCTCAGCGGCTGTAGCCACCATGGCCACCACTGACCCTCCCCCTGGAAACGTCTGTTGATGGTTTGTTGCCGCCTCATCATCATCCATAACCACCCATCCATGCGTTATCCATTCATTCATCCCAATATCCATCTTTATCCTACTCCCATTTTTCCAAGAATTCCCCCTCCCCATACACACTCTAACACACTCATCATCCACCTCATCCAACCCACCTTTCCATCCATTCACCCATCCAAGCCACCCACCTTCCCATCAGATCCAGGATAAGTGCTATCCCGATTTGTGGATACGAAAAGGAGGTCAGTGTGGTAGAGATAACTCATGGCTTGGGATGCTTTTAAATAGGTCAATTCATCTAATAAACCCACTACTACACATGACACCTTTGTGGTGGTGGTGATGATGATGATGGCGATGATGATCGTAGTGTTGGTGATGTGGATGATAATGGTGATGATGATAACGATGATAATGGTGATGATGATAACGATGATAATGGTGATGATGATAACGATGATAAGGGTGATGTGGATGATGATGATGATACCTCAGGGTCTTTTTGATATTCAAGAAGTTTCTCTGTTGTCGTGGTACCTTTAAATTTCTGTTCAAAAAATCATTACCATCACTAAGCTCACCCTCAAACCCCCTCCCCTTCATTCTTACCTAACCTTGCGCCACCCACCTCCACCATCATATCTCATTATGCATTCTTCTCTACCATTAGAATAAACCCCCGTAACTTAAGCCACTCACTTCTCCCATCCCTCTCCAATCCCTTCATCCAAAAATAATTCCTCTACTCAAATTACCCACCCCTACTCAAATTTCCCACCCCCCCACCCACCTACTCACCCTACTCCCTTGCCCACTACACCACCCAACTCACCCCCCCCCTCCCCTCACTACCTCCTGGGGAAGCACCACAGTCAAGCCTTTCTCCCTCAACTCCTCCTGCACCCCCTCATCTCCCAGCACGAACACTTTCCCGCCTTTTTTGACACCAGACACGTAACATGCCGTTACATATGCTGAGGAAATGATGTTCGCCTGGTGGTGAGGGAAGGGTGGGTGGTGAAGGGAGGGTGGTGGGATGGGATGGGGATGTGGGTGGGTTGTTGGTGTGGGTGAGTTGTTGGTTGAGGGAGTGATGGGGAGAGTGGTGGGATGGTTAGGGTGGGTCGGTTGGTGATTGGAGAAGTGGGCTTGTTAGTTGGTTGAGGTGATGAATGGAATGTTTGGATGGTAAGTTGTTAAAATTCTAAATAGTCATTATCATTACCATTTTAATCATTGATGATGATGATGATGATAATTATGAGGATGATGATGATGATGATGATGATGATGATGATGTTGATGATGATGACTGACTGGGGAAGCAGGGAAGCCCATACTGGTGAGTTTTTTGGCACCAGCTTGTCTCGACTTGGAACTGTTGTTCGTGACATAGAAAATATTTTTACCCTGGTGGAGATGGGAAGGTTTGAGTGAAAATGGATAGATAAATAAAAGATGAATGGATAAGTAAAGAAAGATGAAATAGATGGATGAAAAATAAATGGATAAGTAAGGATGGATAGGCAAATAAATAAATGGATGAGTAAGGATGGATGGACTGACAAGAGAAAGGAGTTTATGAATCACTTGAGGAGTCCCCTCTACCACATTTCCACCTCTGTAGAGAACTCCTGATATGCATAATTTAAATTATTATTTTTTTAGGTACAAAAATATTTATGTCTTGTTTTTACCATCACAATCAAAAAGAAAGTTGTCAATTGAAGCCAAGAGATTTTTTATGTTGCTGTTGTCCACTCTTAAAGGGATTTTTGCCATTTTTTTGTGTTTTTAAATATAATTGTTCTGCAAAAAAAATTATTATTATCCTAGGTGCATAATAAATTATTATTATTAATAATAAAATTTCTACTTTTATTTTAAAAAATCAAATTAACAAAACATGTTTACTATTTTCTTAGAATCATCAGCGACCTAAGATCGGGAATTTATGAAATATTTAGTTTTTTTAAGCTAAAAGTGAATTTAGATTTCGTTTCTCTAAACATTTTGTGTCTTTGCCCAATTAAAGATTGATTTATGCGGAAGCAATATTTCAAAGAATTTTAACACATTTATGATTGTAAAAATTATTTAAAAAATACATTTGTATACTTAAAAGTTTTATTTAAATTTTAAAAGCGAATAAAAATGACAGGGTTGAAGAAGTTATTGATGGGATGTCTCAAATACCAATCAAGTCTGAAATCGCAATTCAAGAGCAGACTCGATAAAGTCAACAAAAACCCTTCTGTAAGTTTCAAATAAAAAATAATTTTTTATAATTTAAATTTTTTTATTATTATTTATTAAAATGGAAATTCACAAAGCAAAATGCTTTTAAGCTTTAAAAGTATTCACTCTATAAAATGTAATCCTCCAATCAATATGCAGGAGTATCTGAAGGGTTTGATGTTCAGCTGCATGGACTCCAGGGTGAATGTGCCGAGTTTCATCTCTCAGGAACTCGGAGAGTCCTTCCATGTAAAAAAAAACTAAAATGTTTAAAATAGTTTTATTTAAATATTTGCAACTTTTAAAAATTATTTAAATACATTCAATTTATTTATTATCTAACTTATTTAAAAATCCAAAACCATTCAAATCCCTCTCTTCTCCCATCAAAGGTTAGGAATGCTGGCAACTTGATTCCACACTTCTCGACAGTGTCGCAGGCGTCCAACACCACAGAACCAGCAGCTCTCGAGCTCGCGTGCATCACAGTAGGCGTGCCCGATGTGGTGGTGTTTGGACATGCTGATTGCAAGGTATTGGGAGGGGGAGATGGCTGGTTGGTTGGTGTTGGGGTGGAATGGTTGGTTGGTGTTGGTTGTTTGTAATGCGTGATAGTTGGTGGGTGATTGTGTTTGGGGTGGTAGTTAATATTGATAGAATAAGTTGTTTTAAAAAAAGTACACACACATACATACACACACACACACACACAGACCTACACACACACACACACACACACACACACACACACACACACACACACACACACACAGACAGAAACACAGAGACACACACACATACACAGGCAATGATTGCTCTGCTCAGCACAGTTGACTCCACTGCCTCTTTCGATCACTCCCCTCTTATGGTCCACGTTTAAGAATAATAAATAATTAAATTTTAATTAATAATTTAGCAGGAATAAAAAATAATAATGACAATGGCGGTAATAATATTTTGATTTTGTTATTACTTAAATCATAAGAATCTAGAATTAAAAATCATGAATAATAACAAGAAAAACAATATAATAATAATAATAATTTACTAATTATAGAGATGGCTTCAGAAGCATGGGGCTGTATCGTTGTCAAAGTTCAAAGATCACGTGAAGACAGGAGGTTGTTATGAAATGAAAGCAATTATAATAAATGAGTACTACTACTACTACTACTACTACTACTACTACTACTACTACTACTACTACTACTACTACTACTACTACTACTACTTCTACCACTACTACTACTACTACCACTACTACTACTACTACTACCACTACTACTACTACTACTACTACTACTACTAATACTACTACTACTACTACTACTACTACTACTACTACCACTACTACTACTACAACTACTACTACCACTAATACTCATACTACTACTACTACTACCACTACTACTACTACTACTACTACTACTACTACTACTACTACCACTACTACTACTACTACTACTACTACTACTACTACTACTACTACTACTACTACTACTACTACTACTACTACTACTACTGATAAAAATAATAGAAATAATAATAGGAATAATCATCATCATCATTATCAGGACTTGTGAAGTACCAGGAAGCTCACCAGTCATTCGAAGCACAAATCGATGACAAACTGGAACTCTTTGATAAGTTGTCACAGGTGGTGCTGATGATGATGGTAAAGATGATGATTATGGTGATGATGATGATGACAAGTGTTGTTGTGGATCTTAGTCTTTAAATTATTCTTTGTTTTATTTAAAACCCATATACAAAAACTCTCCTTCGGCCATCATTAAATCTACACCAACTTCCTACAAACACCATCAACCACAAATAGATCAAAATTTCACAACACCACCGCACCTACACCATCAATACCACACCACACCACCACACAAACCACATCCCCTCACACTACCCACACTTCAACCCAACGCCAATCACCACACCTAGCACACACCACCCTCACCACAGATCAACACTCTGCAACAACTAGAGAACATCAGCAGTTATCCATTCATAGTTGAGCGCCTCATGAATGGATCATTACGCACGCATGCAGTCTGGTTGGACATCGTGTCGGCAGACGTCTTTGTCTTCAACAGGAGCGCCAAGAAGTTCGAGGTGGTCACTAACCAGAATATGGCTGAGTTTATGTGAAGAGGTGGTGAGGGTGATGATGATAATGGCGGTTCGATCATGATAGTGGTTAAAAGTTTGGATCAGTTTTATATTATTTAGTTAGTTTTATTGTAATCATTTATGTATTCATTGTTATTATTTTATATATATATTATAAATGTTAATTTTTAATTCATTATTTGTATTAGTATATTTATTTTATCAATAGTGTCATTTAATTTATTTTTATTAATTGAATGATTCTTCTTATTAATTAAATAATTTATTTTAACCTATAAATATATATTTTTAAAGCAGTTATTTCGTAGTAAAAATAACATAATAGTAGTAAACCAGGATGAGCTTCAAGATAACTTGATTATGAGAAATGATAGAACTTTAACTTAAGTCTCCAACTGTTTTAGTTTCGGGTGTTTTACCACCGCAGGTCTTTTGGCCTTTATAATGGCTGTTATTAAGATATTTATTATATTCCATAAGCCATGTAGTCATTCAAATACTGCTTATTAAACTATTAAGGGTTTTTATATATAATCCATTTAAAGTTTTTTCACAAATAATTTTATGCACTGTTAATATGCAGGATCTTATTAATTAATACTTTTAAAAGTATACTTTAAAGATCTTCACTGTATATAACCCTTTACCTTATCTTACTGTATTTTATATTTCATGACTTTGCTTTCTTGAATCAATCAATCAATTGAATACCGTGATAAATGACTTATCATTCAACCAGAGTTTATTTTCCCATTTTTACTTTTAATCTGCATCATTGTATTTTCATTTATTGATTTTATCATTCATTTTTCTGATTTACATAAATACTTTATTGAATTATGAGAATTTTTTACACACTTTTCTATCATACAATTTTAAAATATTCTTTTGAATAAATAAAGTAATTAAATTTCTTGTTACTTATCATTTTTTAAAAAGTATTTACAGTTAATAAACCCTTTATTAATACCACACATTTTGTATATATGACTCCACCCATCTCTATCTTTCAATCTACTTTTAGATGTATATCTATGCACGCTAATCCGTTAAGTCTTTAAATTAGTAACTAATTATTAGTTTTTAAAAGTGAATCAAAATAAATAATATTGAAAGAAAGTGCAAACGAGTTTTCATGATGGAGGTTGACACGAAAGGTAAATTCTAATTTGCTTCCTTCCTTTTGTGTTGTGTGCGTGCGTAATGTAGCTAAAAGATCAAAATGTATATATGTTTATTTATTAAAAATATATTATTTCATAAATCTAGCTTAATCCACCAAAATCAGTTTTTCCTCAACCCATTTTTTCTGATGATTTTTTGGGGGAAGTCATCCCAGAATATGAGGTGACTGATAATAAAAATAAATGAATAAATAACTTGAAATTTTCATTTAATAAAATTATTTATAGTTTTGAAAAGTAAAAATACTAAAAAAAACTCCAAGTTTGACTTGTTCAACGAGCTGGAGAATGGTAGCATGCTCGTGGAAGACTTCCTTCCACTACCTCCAACGCCTCCCCATCTCTATGGTTGCCATGGGGATGACCAAATGTGGAAGGAGGAGAGTAGTAGTGATAGTGGAGTGGATGGTGAGTGGGATGGATGGAAGAGGGAAGTAAAAGAAGGAATGGGTTTATGGGATAAAATCATGATGAATTGGAAGAAATATTAAAATAAAATGGCTAAAAATGATCTTTTCTAAACAGCTGGGAGTGTTCAAGCCAAGAATGAGATGTTTCAGGTGATGATGATGATGATAATAATGACAATAATAATAATAAAAATAATTGAAGCAAACTATCTCTACATAGATATATCCCAACGTCCGACCAAATCACAACAGGAGCTCCAACAGGATTTGAACCCAGAGGCTTGCGATCAAGTCTTGGATGCTTTCGAGGGGGGGCTGTTGATGGGGGGTGGTGGGGGCTCACCGGAGTGGTTCCTAAGCAACCCACTCACCTCAACCAAGCCACCCACCTCAACCAAGCACCATGCCAACTCACCCACCATCATCGTCATCCAACCTTCTTCTCAACAAAAAGTGCCACCATCATCATCTCACCACAAGCCTAAGATCCTTTTGAGACCGAAGCAACAACAACAAAAACAACAACAACAATTGCATATACTCAACAATAATAGCAACCAAGCTACTACCAACCTCAATGCAACAACTGAAAACTCAAGAAACAACTACCTCATTTTTGACCACAATATTAATAATAATACTAATAATAATAATAAAAATACAAAAACAGACGTCAACAACAACAACATAAACAACAGTAGCATGAACTATGGCCATGCCATCGCCATGACAACCACCAACAACCCCACAAACATCGCCTTGGCAACTATCAAAAGCAACATCAACACAACTAACAACAACAACACAACAACACCCACCTCCAACAACACGAACAACAACATCATAGACAACAGCAACAATTTCATCAACAATTACAACAAAATCCTATCGACACAACACACCATCAGCCCAACGCCATCCCCTTCTTACCTCCTCAACCATCCCGTCTCTCCATCCAGTAATCCATCTCCATCCATTTTCTCATCCTCCGATATTGAGGTTTTCATTCATTCATTCATTATTGAACAATTTATTCATCCAAAATTTCATTCTTTTTTTCGTCATCCATTCATTCGTTCGTCATCCATTCATTCATTCATCTATACGTTTAATCATCATCATCATCATCATCATCGCCTTCTAGGTATATAATACATATGCCGTTCACTCTTCTCACCTTCAAATCAATAATTCCCAACACTTATTGATTCTCATATTACCTTCTTTACCATCATCATCATCATCACTACCATCATCATCACCATCATCATTACCATCATCATTACCATCATCATTACCATCATCATTACCATCATCATTACCATCATCATCACTATCATTACCATCATCATCATCACCATCATCATCACCACCACCACAACAGTGTAAAGCAGTGAAAAGGCAGCAGAGAATGATAAAGAATAGAGAATCGGCATCATTATCAAGGAAGAGAAAGAAGGAGGTGATGATGGTGATGATGATGATGATGATGATGATTTTACCGTTGGGATTTTTTTAAACCCACAACCACCACCACCATCTCACCATCACCATACTACCACCACCACAACCACCACCATCTCACAATGACGATCATTATTAAAGTGGCCTATAACCCGAACGGGCTTCCAGGCCACTTAGGCTGCATATTTTCATTTGCGCCTTTGGGTTACTAGGACATTGGTTGCACTTGAACCTAAGAACTTTCATTATTGGTCAAGCCGAGAGTCGTTGCCGACTCAACTACCCGTCTCACCACCGCCACCACAACGACCACAACCACCACCATATCACTACAACCACCACACTACCACCACAACGACCACCACCTCAACCACCACCATCTCACCACCACAACCACCAAAATCACCACAACCACCATCTCACCACAACGACCACCACCACAACAACCACCACAACAACCACAACGACCACCACCACAACCACCACAGTACGTGCAGGGTCTGGAGGAGCGACTGAAGAGGGTGGTGGACGAGAACAGGAAACTCCTCATCGAGAACAACGCCCTCAAGATGAAGCTGAGTGGCCTGGAAGCCGAGGTTGTTGTTGTTGTTGGTGTTGTGGTTGTTGTTGTTGTTGTTGTTGGTGTTGTTGTGACAGTTGTATATGTAGTTGTGGTTTTGTTGTTGTTAATGGCTGTATGTTTTCATAGTTATTGTTTTTGTTTTAGCCGTAATCATCATTTTCCACCTACTCCTCGCAGAAATCTTCATTCAAAAACAACAACAACAACAACAACATTTCCAACAACAACAACAACCCACCTGCGAGAATTGCAAAAAAGAAAGTTTTTGTCTTTTCACTCATCCTCTTCTTCACCTTCGCTCCATCATTGTGAGTGTCTTCATGGTGGTGATGATGACGATGATGATAATCGTGGGGATGATGATGATGATGGTGATGATGACGATGATGATGATGGTGATGATGACGATGATGATGATGGTAGTGATGACGATAATGATAATGAACATGATGAAATTGAGAGTGATGAGAATTATCATTATTATTATTATTATACCATCATTTTTTCATTATTATTATTATTAATATTTAAATCCACTTTCAGGCTCTTTCCTTCTTCAGACATTCTCCAATTATCATTACCAGCAACATTCTACTCGTCATCATCATTATCAGCAGCATCATCATCATTATCATCATCGCTGGGTAGAGTAGGCAGAAGAATACAAGCAATTGATTCTTTATCTTTCAGCAACTTTACTTTTGATGCACCCACCAACCTGACCCACATTCCCTCCACCAACCTGACCCACATTCCCTCCACCAATCTGACCCACATTCCCCACACCAACCTCACCTACCCTCCATCCATCACCCCACAATCACGATCCCTTAACTACGAATCTCTCAAATTCACTTTTAAACGCGTTAGTTGCAATGATGATCTTTTTAATTCATGATGATGATTATATAAATTTAATATTATAATCATCATCATTATCAACATCATCACCACCATCATCTTCATCATCATCATCATCTTCATCATTATCATCATCATCATCATCATCAACAACATCAGCAACAGCAGCAGAAGGAAGAGAACAAGTGTGAAGGACAGCATATGAACTCAACAGAATCAATGAGGTTATCATCATCTTCAACATCATCATCACCACCATCATCATCATAATCATCATCACCATCATCATCATCATTATCACTACCTCCACCACCACCACGTTCATCATCACCACTACCATTATCATCATAATCATCAATATCACCACCACCATCACTATAATCATCATCTCAACACCACCATCACAATCATCATAATCACCACCACAATCATCATCATCACCACCACAATCATCATCATCACCACCACGATCATCATCATCACCATCACCAGACTAGTTGCTGAGTTAAGGGGATGGGCCAGCAAGCACGGTCAACAAATGAGGTTACGCAATCAAGACTTTGTCAACCAATCATTGGTCGAGAATGGTGGAGGAGGGTTGTTCGATCAGGTGGGTTGGGTGGTGATGATGATGATGGTGGTGGAGGTGGTGATGATGGTGTTGGTGGTGGTGGTGGTGATGATAATGATGGTGGTGGTGATGATGATGTTGGTGGTGGTGGTGGTGATGATGATGCAGGTGGTGGTGATGTTGATGATGGTGGCGGAGATGAGAATTATATTGATAGTGAGGGTGATGATGATGATGATGATGATGATGATGATGATAATGATTGGGAAGATAATTTATATTAACATCTTGCTTTATATTATTCTTTTGCACTATTTTTTAAAATTATTAATATATAAATATTATTAATACTTTTTATATTATTATTATGATAATGATGATTGTTATTATTATTTTAAATATTATTATTAACATCATCATCATCATCATCATCATCATCATCATCATCATCATCATCATCATCATCATCATCAGGTGGGTGAGGGTGAGAAGCACTCAGACAAGAAAACACCTGCTGGCCGCGTTAAGAAGATGTTCAATCGTTTAAACAAGTTGAGGTGATGATGATGATGATGGTGGTGATGATGATGAGGATGATGGTTGAAGTGGTAGTGGTGATGATGATTTAGAAATCGTGGAGTAATCATCACAACTACTCACTCATCTAACTGCCCTATCTTCCATCTTTCACTAATGTATCATCAACATCATCGCCATCATCATCGTCATCACCATCAACATCACCACCATCATCATCATCACCACCGCAGTCCCACATACGAAATGGATGTTTTCCAAGGCAACGACCACTACCCCCACCAGCACCACCCTCCACCACCACCACCCCGCCTCGACCACCTCTTCTCCACCCTTCGACCCGACAACCACACTTTTTACATCGTCTCGTTTCATAATGTAGGTGTTGTTGGTGTGGTTGTTGTTGGTGTGGTTGTTGTTGTTGGTGTGGTTGTTGTTGGTGTGGTTGTTGTTGGTGTGGGTGTTGTTGGTGTGGTTGTTGTTAAAGGGGTTGTTGTTGGCGTGGGTGTTGTTGGTGTGGGTGTTGTTGGTGTGGGTGTTGTTGGTATGGTTGTTGTTGGTGTGGGTGTTGTTGTTGGTGTGGGTGTTGTTGGTGTGGGTGTTGTTGGTGTGGGTGTTGTTGGTATGGTTGTTGTTGGTGTGGGTGTTGTTGTTGGTGTGGGTGTTGTTGGTGTGGGTGTTGTTGGTATGGTTGTTGTTGGTGTGGTTATTGTTGGTGTGGTTGTTGTTGGTGTGGTTGTTGTTGGTGTGGGTGTTGTTGGTGTGGTTGTTGTTGGTGTGGGTGTTGTTGTTGGTGTGGGTGTTGTTGGTGTGGTTGTTGTTGGCAGTCGTTTTTATGATGGGGTGGTTGGAAGGTGGAAGGGGTTGTCAGAAGGGGAATTGGGGGTTGAAAAACCAGGATGGGATGGAGGGGGTTTTTATATAATGAAGAGATAATGATGACTTATTCTTGATATCATCCTCATCATCATCATCGCTATCATCATCATCATCGCTATCATCACCATCACCACTGTCAACATCATCATCAGGACCACCTGCTCTTCCCGCCTCAGTGGCACAACAAGTCGCAACCACCACGCATGTCCATCATTGTACCTGCCTTCAATAATGGTTCTTCGCAGATTTAATTATTTTATTTTATAATTTAATTATATCTAAATGTTTAAAAATGTTATTTTGTTTATTTTATTTTTTATATTTGATTTCAAATTTGTATTTATATTATTATTTTTCAAATATTTATTAATTATTTTAAAAAAAATTTTTTTATTTATTACGTATTTATTAAATATTTTTTTAATGTTTATTAATTATTTTTAAAATATTATTTTTTATAGTTATTACACAACCCTCCCAAGACACCCACCCCCTTTCCAACTCCTCCCTCGTCCCCATGATGAGTATTGAGTGTGAGGTGGTCGCCACCAAACTCATCCACCTCCACACTCCATCCATCCCTCCGCATCATTATCAGCATCAGAAGCATCATCATCAGCACCATCAAGAATACCAGGAAAACAGCAATAGCAACAGAAGTAGTACTAGTAGTAGTAATAATATTAGTAGTGGTGGTGGTAGTAGTGGTAGTAGTAGTAGTATTAGTAGTAGTAATAGTAGTAGTAGTAGTAGTAGTAGTAGTAGTAGTAGTAGTAGTAGTAGTAGTAGTAGTAGTAGTGGTAGTGATGGCGGTAGTAGAAGTGGTGAAAATAAGAAAAAGCTCAGAAGAGGAAATGGAAGCAAGACGCCACGTCCTTGATTATTCAGTCTCTTGTTTTTTTGGTTGAGTTATATTGGTGAGGGGTTTTGAGAAACTTATCTAGGTTATTTTGTTTAAATAATAATAATAATTTTAATAATTTTAGTCATTTTTTAAAGACTAAATAATATATATTTTATAATTTTATGTTATTTGTTAACATTTCAAATTTTTCCAATTGAAAAGCCTCAACTTCCTAATTGTACATATTCTATTTTGATTTGATTTTTAATTTCTTATATTCTAACTGCTATTTATTAAATTGCACACAATCTATACAAAAATGTCAATTTCGCATAAATTCCTTGCATATTGAATATATTTTTGAAATTATATCTTCAAAATGCATCTGCTGTTTCAATATGTAGGAATTAAAATTTATAAAATGCAAATATTCAACGGATATTTTATTCATCTATTGATTGTTTTTGACAATTTTATTTATTTCGTCTTTACATTGACGGTAAATTGCACATTTCTGCACCAACCTTGTTCTATTGCACGTTCTTGTACAATTAATATACTCAATTCTCTAACTTTATTCAATGCCAATAAATGTTCTACAAAAATATTTTATTATTTAACTAAAAAATGAAGCACCACACGATATAAAATTAGTTCACTTTTAAATCATTCTCAACCAGCTAGCACTCAAATTATTGTTTTATCCAAACGCACTAAAAGCTTATCCATCCCACCCGGCCCAATTACAAAGGTTTGTAGTCACACAGACAAAAATGGATTTGCACACTGAATCTGTTCAGTGTGGTGAGTGTGCAACATCTGAATCCATCATTTGGCAACGAGTAACAAGCAGCAGTAACAATACCAACAAAAATAACACAAATATTGTGAACAGTATTAACAAGGGTAACATCCACAACAACAATGGCTCCAAATGTGATGTTAGTGCATCAGAACAGGTCTTGCTCTGTGATGGCTGCTTCAAAAAACGTCTGAATTTCTCAGAAAATAAGGTTTAACTATTCGTTTAATTTGTTATTTTTCAATAGTATCAATAATTATATTTTCAAATAAAATATTTAAATGAGTCTTAATAATGGTTTGATTTATAAATAAACTAAACACCACTAAAGCAGGATGATAAAAGCAAGGTTAAACCATCAGAAAAAAAGGTGGTCTTGGTGAAGGGGGAGGGTAAAGGTGAGGGGGCGGGGAAAGGAGGAGGGAAGAGTGATAGGAGGGTGAAGGGGCTCCGAAGGGCGGAGGGAAGTCGAAAAAGAGTGGTGAAGAGTGTTGCTTCCAAAGTATCATCTACTAAGGGAAAAAGTAGAAGACACGTGCTTAAAAAAGAGGTTTGTGTGTTTGTGTGTGTGTGTGTGTGTGTGTGTGTGTGTGTGTGTGTGTGTGTGTGTGTGTATGTGTGAGTGTGTGTTCTCCTTTTCTTCATCCTTCTCCTCCTTCTCTTCTTCTCCTTCAGCCTCCAAGGAAGATGCTTCTATCCGCCACTACAACTACTTCTGACTTCATCTTCCACAAAGTGAATAAAAAGAATTATAAAAAAATCATAATCACAATCATCATCATCAAAACCATCATCAACGCCATCATCATCATAACAATAATAATACCAATTATGTCATACAAATAATCATAATATTTTCTATCCTCGCCACCTCCCAGGGTAGTTACTGGCAGAAGGGTGACATAGTTTCAATGGTGGATGATGGGGGGGAGGGGGAGGAGGAGGGGGGCTTGTATTGGGGTCAGGTGGTTGGATTTGTGACGTCACCGTCGCTAAGGAAACAGGCTTCGGTGCGGTGGTTGGTGCCCCTGGAGGGGAGTGGAGGCAGCTGCTTGGAAGGTGGGGGGGGGGTGGGTGGATTGGTGGGTAGATGGATGGAAGGATGGGTGGGTGGATGAGTGGATGGTTGGGTGGGGAGATAGATGGGTGGATAAAGGAATGGAAAAATGAATGTATGGGTAGATAAAATAAATTATTTTTAAATTATTCCTTTTTATTCTCCACACAGTAACTTCCAGTACTTCCTTCATCAACC
>OX030963.1:2081930-2099430 GCA_943735955.1 Piscicola geometra
CTGTTTTTGTTTGAGAATAAAATCTGATCTAAAAGAGCTACCATTAAACCCAGCGTTACATCTATTGTATAAAAGTATTTTTTGAATTTTGAAATATATAAAAGTCAAGTTAAGATAATATAATATAATATAAAAAAATATAAGAAATAAATGTGTGTGATGTGAATGGATGATGACAAAAAAGTTTCTAAATTAATGATGCCCTCCCTTCAAAGCTTATCGATCTTCCCCTGGCAATGGGGCGCTTCACTCATCGAAGATTTATCTTCCGTATCATCATCATCATTATCGTCATCTTCATCATCATCATCGTCATCATCATCATCGTCGTCGTCATCGTATTCTTCAGCATCATCATTATCGCCATCATCATTATCATCAGCGACATCGTCTTAATTTATAAAGTTTTTGTCATTGTAAATTCCACGACCAAAAAAACTTTCACCAAAAACAACAACAACACATCAATCATCAACAAATTTTCCACCAACAACAACAACTACAACAACACCAACAATACCAACAACAACACTCCACCAGCACTAAGACCACCACCAACAACAACATCACCTCTTGAGTCATCACCAGCAAAACCACTTACAACACCAACAACAAAGCTCCACCAACACCACCAACAACAACAACACTACCGCATACCCACAACCTCCACGCGGTGCGGTGGGGGGCGCTTGCGCCTCAAATGTGGGTACTTTCGGCCACCCTGCCAGGGCAGACTCTGCAAGACAGCCCAGGAGACAACAAACTCATCTCTGGACAGACTTGAGTCAGTTCTCTTTAGACTCAAGAGCCTGGCAGGGCAGCGCAGCTGGACGAGACTATCCTCCCCAGACTGCTGAACAACACAAATAAATACAACAACAACAACAACAACAACAACAACAACAACAACAACAACACCAACAATACCAACAACAACCACACTACCGACAACAACAACACCAACTTGAGACGACTAGCTGTGGTAGCTTCAACACTTCCAGGTCCCAGCTGGCCAATGATGAAGACGTTATGTTGGGGAGAAAGAGTCATGGATGGATGAATGGATGGATGGATGGATGGATGGATGGATGGATGGATGGATGGATGGATGGATGGATGGATGGATGGATGGATGGATGGATGGATGGATGGATGGATGGATGGATGGATGGATGGATGGATGGATGGATGGATGGATGGATGGATGGATGGATGTATGGATGGATGGATGGATGGATGAATGGATGGATGGATGGATGGATGGATGAATGGATGGATGGATGGATGAACGGACGGATGGAAGTGAACTGATTAAACTAGAATATATATTTTTTCAAAATTCTTTTCACAGTTTCGTCTCAAAGTATGCACATTTAAAACACAAAATACATTTTTCAAATACAAGACTGAAAGAGGTCTATTCTAATTAATGTAACGCTGAACTTTTCAGATTTAACATAGTTTCAAACCTCCCTGTGCGGAGGGGCGCCTCTTTTATATGGAAATAAAAAACAATAAAAAAACAGTTTCATGGAAAAATGACTCAAAATAGTAATAACAATAATAAAGGTTTTGAATAATTCATGAACTAAAAATATGACTTTTGTTGTTTTGCAGCTGCTTTCATTCCATTTTGTTTTTCATTTTCCATTTTTATTTTTGCTTTGACTAATGTTATTTTAGATTTTTATATTCTTAAATTTGTTCATTAAAGATAATTTATTCGCCATTCTTGATTTAGAGTCTATAAGGTGTAAATAATTCATAGAGATTTGGCTGGCTTCTTGTGTTTTGAGCGTCTAAAAATGAAAAAGATGATTTAAGAAACAGTGGTTAAAAAACTGAAAAATAATCATTAAAAATAATTAAGATTTGTAACAAAAAAGATTAGCCTTGATCTCTTTTAAAATATATTTTATGCGCCGATATTTTTATTTTATCTTTTAAAGCTTATATTTACTTATTATTTTAAAGCATCTCATTATTCATTTATTAACAAAGTTTTTTATGATATCATTTATTTAGCATCTTTTTGGCGCGAAAGTACCTTGACTTCCTGTAAATATGTCTGCTTCCCTTAACTTGATTTATAGGCCATTTTGAGACATGTAAAGTATTTATGCCTAATTTTAAAGTATTTACTTTCCTCAAATTGGAAAACATTTCGTATTAAACCTTTTTTTGTTGTTATTTTGAATTTTTTTCTTCGGTGCATCGAACTTAGTTTTAAGCCTACTAAAACGACTGCCATTATTACAGTGAAAGACAAGATTTTGTGTTTTATTTCACTGACGAGCTGAAAGGCACAAAGAGGAAAATAAACAAATAAATATTATGGTAATTGTTTGTAAATTAAAACTATAAAATGTTTAATACAAATATTTGAAAATGACAAACCCACGGAAGCAGCTCGAGAATGTTGAAATAATCATTTAAATGAAATAAGAAAATGAAAATCTCAAAATACACGTAAACTATAAATAGTCTTTTGTTTAAATATTTGAGAGTTTTTTGTTTAAATTCTTCGAAACTTGTGTATAAATAGAGAATGCATCGATCGCTTAAACTTTAAGTCTTAAACTTTAAGACTTAAAGTAAACCTATGTTAATACACCATTTTAACCACCTTCCATTTCTTTAGCGTTAAACATTTTAAACTTTTTAGGATTATATTTTAAAAGTAATTTTTGGTCTTTTTTTTCGGCTTTATGTATCTGCAACCTTGAGAATGTTGGGTAAAGATGGTTGGATGCATTTTTGAAGATAAAGTTGAAGAATTCAAAAGTTTTAAAAGCAGGTGCAGTGAGCTTTCAGAAAGATTCTGATAAAGAAGATGATGATGATGATGACGACGATGATGATGAGGGTGATGTTGATGATGATGAAGATGAGGATGATGATGATGATGAGGATGATGACGATGATGATGACGATAATGACGATAATTATGATGAGGGTGATGTTGATGATGATGAGGGTGATAATGATGATGATGATGACGTCGATAAAAGTAAACTTTTAGTGATTAGATCAATGAATGTGGTAAAAGCTTGAAACTCCTAGAAACTCACACCGCCTCAAGCCTTTTCCACTCCATTTCCCCCCTCCAAACAAATCATCATCAGAGGAACCATAAAAACGTTGGAATTTACTTCAAAAAAGCGTCTCACTCCCCACTCTGCCACCCCTCCCTCGACCATTCTTTCCGCCAGCACCACCCCCCTCTCCTCCAGACAGCCTTTCAGATATAAGGCGTCTTTCAGTTTCGAAGTCAATTCGGTAATCTTTCGTTTCTTTCGTGACGAAAAAATGTTTGTGAGTTTTATTTCATCATCATAATCGACAGTTTTGTCATAATCATCATCATCACCATCATCATCCTCTTCATCATCATCACCATCATCATCCTCTTCATCATCATCATCATCTTCATCATCGTTATCTACCCATCTCAGTGAGTATTGGTTGGTTTTGAAATGGTTTACTTTTTCACTACCATCATTATCATCACCATCATTACCATCATCACCATCGTCATCAATATCATCTTTATCGTCATCATCGCAGTCTGAATTCTCATCAATGTATTTTATATCTATGCTCCCATCTTCTCTTCTTGCATCGTCACCAACATCATCATGAGATTTCCCGCCAGTTCCCATCTTTCCATTTTGTCCTTTATCTTTCAATCTCTCATTCACTCCCCCTCCAATCTCCACTCCTCCAATCATCAAGTCCTTCATCCCATCCTCACTCACTCCTTCAGCTCCATTTCCACCCTCATCCACTCTTCCACCTTTCCCTTCCACCACTTCACATAACCTCACACCCATCTCTCCATCACTCCTTCCCTCCATCATTATCCTCCTATCACTCCTTACCTCCATCACAACCCCTCCATCACTCCTTCCTTCCATCACAACCCCTCCATCACTCTTTCCCTCCATCACAACCCCTCCATCACTCCTTCCCTCCCTCTTCCCTCCACAACTTCCCAGCTGACGCAGCAACAACACCAACAGTCTGGAAAGGTGGTCACACTCACGGCCAAATTTTCTGCTTTTCCGTGCGACTTTTCCCGCCAAAACTCCCCCCATCTCCATCAACATCTATGCGAAAGGAAATTAGTCAGAGTAAAAATAGTATTTTCATACAAAATGTAAATAAAAAATTTACATTCATGACAAACTGCAATAACATTATTATTTTAAACAATTTTTATATTATTAAAAAATGTGAGTAAAAATAGTTTATTTTTATCTTTTTAAACGAAGTTTTGAAAGTTTAATGACAAAAAATCAATTTAAAGTATTTATCTTTATTTCAAATAGCCAAAAAATATAAACTAATAAATAAAAATAGAGAAAATGAATGGCAAAATAATATAAAAGCAGAAAACCAATCAATCAAACACCATCCACAACGCATCTGCTATAGCCAAGGCTAAAAAAACATTTCAAAAATGTTGAAACTTTAAAAAAATAAATTTCGGTTTAGAGTGTTTTTAGACAATATATTAAATAAATGAATACTTTATTTTTTTATTTGTAGTTATTTTATTCAAGAATCGACTTAATTATTGTTGTTTTTGTTGTTTTTGATTTTTTCAGTTATGCGCTAGGCGTAACACGTGTGTTGCATGAAAGTGTACGTTGTGTGCCTTGGTGCTGATGATGATGATGGTTTGAGGATAATAAAATGAAAATAAAAATACTAATAATAATCAATTAAATAACCAATACCACCAAAATATTGTTTCAGTCACAACAATCATCACAATCTTGATTATGATTATGATTACTACAATCATGCTTTTATGATATTCACAGTGGTTATGATGATGATCATGGTGGTTATGGTAATGATGATGAAGGAGCACTCACTTTTCTTCTGAGACGAACACAGCTGATCAGATGGCCATGCATGAATGAGTGGAGTGACGTCATCAACTGGAAGTTATGATGACGATGATGATGATGATGATGATGATGATGGTGATGATGATGATGATGAAGGTACTGATAATGATTAAGCAGTCTCACCTCTTCACGGCTCAAGTGAGGGTTGAGGGGGTCTGAGGTACATTTGGTGGTTGATGGTGGGGGAGAAAGGGTGGTTGATGGTGGAGAAGAGAGGGTGGTTGATGGTGGGAGAGAGAGGGTGGTTGATGGTGGGGGAGAGAGGGTGGTTGATGGTTGGGGAGAGAGGGTGGTTGATGGTGGGAAAGAGAGGGTGTTTGATGGGGGGGGAGAGAGGGTGGTTGATGGTGGAGGAGAAAGGGTGGTTGATGGTGGGGTAGAGAGGGTGTTTGATGGTGGGGGAGAGAGGGTGGTTGATGGTGGGGGAGAGAGGGTGGTTGATGGTGGGGGAGAGAGGGTGGTTGTTGTAGAGAGAGTGGATGGAGAGAGAGTGGATGGAGAGAGAGTGGATGAAGAGATGGTGGATGAAAGGATGGGGGTAGATGGAGGGATTGTGATGGAAAGAGGGTAAGTGGTAGATAGGAAAATAGTTGAAGAAGAAAAAATGTCGAAATTCTGTTCAAAATATAAATCTACAAAAAAGCTTGGTAGATGCTGTGTCATAAACTCTTCTATTATGTTTTTCACATTATTATAATTGCCGGTGTTTTTATTAATATTATTATCATTATTTATATTATTAATTGAAAAATCATGTTTTTCATTATTTTTGATAACATTATTTTTTCCAATTAAAACACTTTGGTTTTTGTCAATACAATTGCAACCCCCATCGCCGCTTAAGTTATTTTCGTTTTGTTTTGCAATTTTTAATTTCAAGAAAAACTCTTGCAAAAACAAAATCAAATCTTGGTTGTTTTTTTGAGATATTTCAAAAATCTTGAAATTGATAAAAACTCTTTTTGGTGCTTGGGGTAAGAGGGATCGATAACCCGGATTTTTGGGATGGATAGAAAGAGGGTTATTTGGAGAATTGGTAAAAGATGGAGGAATGGGTGATAGAGTGATGGAAGACGGATGAATGGAAGCTGGAAGAATGAGTGATGGGTGTATGAATGAAAGATGGGATTTAAGGAAGAAAGGATTTGTGAAGGTGTGGTTTTGTGGATGGGAATGGAAATCAGTGCATATACTGTGGGCTGAATGGTGCTTTGGGTCGAGATGAAAGTCTGGGTTGGAAAGAATACTTTTACTGAAAATTGTGGTGATGGAAAGATGGTTGGAGATGGAAGAGAAGTGGGGATGGGAGGGATGGAGAGTGGATGAGTGGGTGGGAAATCCCCCATTACAAACTCTCCGATCTTCAAATCGCAAATCGAAACCAGAGTCCAAAGACTCCCTCTTGGCTCGTTCATCATCATTATCAGCACCATCCCCATTGTTGTTTGTATTGTTCATCAATTTACTAATACAGTCAATACTGTTGCCTTTGATGTATTTATTATTTGTATTCTTGTTTTTGTGGATGGATCGGCTGCTGCCTCCACAGCCATCCATCCTTGCATCCATCCCATCCAGGTCACTCTTCATCACCTGGAAACGTTTTTTGGGTAAAACTGCAACTCTATTGTCGTTATTAATTTCATTATTGTTATTATTATCATTACCATTATCGTTAGTTTTACTATTAAAATTATTTTTATTACCATTTTTATTATTATTATCCATCAGGATGGGCTCAAAAGAGAGCTGTGACAGAAATTTAACGTGTTTTATTTCGTCCAAGGGGTCACTCTTATATGAATAGTTTTTATTATTAATATTTTTTTTGCTTTTAATAATAATAATATTTTTATTATTTTCCATATTTTCATCATTTTTTCCATCGGTATCGTTTAGTTTTTTTGAGTTTTCGAAAAAATTCTGCCGGGCAATTTCATTTTTTCTTTTTGTTTTTGAAATATATTTAGCGTAACTATTATCATCACCTTCACCAGCATCATCATCATTATCTGCATCATTATCATCATCATCCTCTTCATACTCATCCCCACCATTCTCTTCATCATTTTTAGGGGAATGCAGTGGGAGACTCACGTGGTTTTCATCATCATCATCATTATTGGTATTATTATATTTACTATTATTAATAATAATAATATTATTATTATTAGGATGAACGGGATTTCGGTTCGTGATAGAAATCGGGGTTCTTCTAGGATCGTTTTGTTTCTTTTTCAAAATGGAGACCGAACAGGATGTTGTCATTTTGTCGATAATCTTTTTATTGCTATTTTGATTTTTGGTATTTTTATTATTTAAATTTGAGTTTTCATTTTTTATGATTTGATTATCGTGTAAAATGAAGTCATGTTTTTGGTTTGTTGTTGTTGTTTTCTTTGTGGTGGTTGAGAGTTGTTTATGGTTTTTAAAGTGTTGTTGACTTTGTTGTTGTTGCAGTAGTTGTGGTTGTAGTTGTGGTTGTTTTAGTTTTAGTTGTGGTTGTAGTTGTTGAAGTTGTAGTAGTTTTGTTTGTTGTGGTTGTAGTTGTTGAAGTTGTAGTAGTTTTGTTTGTTGTGGTTGCAGTTGTTGCAGTTGTTGTTCTATAGGCGACTCGATAATTCGATCAAGAGATGATGTTTTCATTGGAACACCACAATCATAATCATCACCACCCTGCATCTGCATCTTCTTCATCATCCTCTCATCCAAAAACCTAACATGGCTCAACCTGGGATAGAATGACGAACTTATCCATCCATTCATTCACACACCTATTCACAAACAACCAACGAAGACACAAAAAAGCTGTAACATCATCATCAAAACCATAACATCATCATCAAAACCATAACATCATCATCAAAACCATAACATCATCATCAAAACCATCTCCATATTGATTTCTCAGTTATGGCCAGTTATGGCAATACACGTTACGCATACACAGTTTGTTTGCTGTTACAATAGTCTATAAATTATAAATAATAAATATAAATAAATAATAGTTAACTTTTTATATTTATATATATAGTATTGGTGATAATAATAATAATTATTATTATTATCATTAATTCTTTTCCAATTATAACTAATAATATTATTATGATAGTTATTATAATAATTAATTATTTTTTTATTTATTAACAATTTTATATTTATTTTATTATTATTATGGATTTCATTATTTTCATTAGCTCGTCGAATGTCTAATGGATGCTTTGTATTAGATTGTTAGTGGTGATAATGATTTTTTATGAATTGTCTTTTTTTTGCAAATATGTTGAATAGTTTTCATTTTGCAGTTTTTCAAGAATAGAATAAAAGATAATTTAATATAAAAATAAATAAAAATTTAAAAAATGTTAATGAAAATGTTAATGAAAGACAAATAAGACAAATTAATATACAAATAATTTATATTTACGTTTGTGACGTAGATGAAGAAGTGACGTCACAGAGAGAGACGTGAGTGGTGTGGCTGTTAGTTACACCCCCATCCACTCCCTTTTCCTTTCTCCCACTCCTCTTTAAATCTTCCGAACGTCTTCTTAATTTTAAACCACCTCGCCCATCCCTACTTTCATCTTGGCATCCGTTGCTAGGGAAACCCTTGAAGTTGTCCAGGTTGCTATGGTAACTCCACATTTGGTTGTTATGGGAATGGTTGCTAAGGAATTCTGTGGTTACGTTGTTTTCTACTATAGTGCTAGAAAGGGCCCTGCGGGTGAGAAGGTGGTCGTGGTTGGCGATTCTGAGTGGCTTTGTGGGAGTTGTAGCTGAGGTAGGTGTGAAGTTGTGGTTGTAGTGGCCGTGATAGTTGTGGTTGTAGTGGCCATGGTAGTTTTGGTTGTTGTGGCTGTTGGGATAGTTGTGATTGTTGTGGCTGTGGTAGTTGTTATTGTGGATAGTGTTGTTGATGGTGTTGTATTTGTAGTTGCTGCTGCTGTTATTGCTGTTTGGGTTGTAGTTGCTGCTGCTGTTATTGTTGTTAAGAGCGTTTTTGCTCTTCGAAAACTTGTCGAAAAATCTTTTTAAGGAATTTCTTTTTTTTTCTTCATTCGCTCCTTCATTCTCTTTCGTTCTGCTGTCTTTCAACGTCACTTTTCCACCACCACCACCTCTTCCTTCATCATCATCATCATCATCATTATCTCCCTTTTTACAACTATTAAAACATACCTCACTCCTGTTCAAGCGACCAACAACAACAACATTATCCTCTCCACCCTCTATTCCACACCCCGATAACCCCCTTCCTCCCTTCCTCTCCCATACATCCCCACCTCCAATCAACACCCCCCTATTCCCCCACTCATTTACTCCATTCTTCCACTCATTCACTCCATTCCTCCACTCATTCACTCCATTCCTCCACTCATTTACTCCATTCCTCCACTCATTCACTCCCTTAACTCCACCTTTCGACCCATTTATACCATCCTTTGACCCATTCACTCCCCTATCTCCTTCCCCCATCCCTTCTTTTCTACTACTGGAGACACCATACTTGACGGTTTCACCTAAACTCCAGGATTTACTCTTGTGGTTTGAAAACGTTCCGGAACGTATTTCATCGTTGTAGTTGTTTTGGTTGTTGTTGTAGTTGTTGTGGTTGTTGTTGGGGTTGTTGTTGTTGGGGTTGTTGTTGTTGTGGTTGTTGTTGTTGGGGTTGTTGTTGTTGGGGTTGTTGTAATGGTTGGTGTAATGGTTGTTGTAATGGTTGTTGTGTTTGTATTTAGTGTTGTTGTGGTTGTCGTTGTTGTGGTTGTAAGGTGTGTTTCTATAAATACCGTTGAATCCTTCCGTTTTGTTGGTGTTTATATAACTCTTTTTATTATCCGTGCTGTCATAATTATCTTTATCCTCATTCAAGTTATCAGTAGTGTTATTATTATTAGTGTTGTTAGTGTTATTATTATTTTTATTATTTAAAATTCTGTTATTAACATGGGCACAGGTGTCACCATTGTTGTTGTTGTCTTTCTTTTTGTTGATTGCAAAAAGAGCCAACAACGAGAACCTCCTGTTCCTCCACTCACCCATTCTCCATTGATTTTTGTTGTTGTGGATGTTGATTTTGTTGTCGTTGTTGCTTTTGTTGTGGTTGTTGCTTTTGTTGTGGTTGTTTTTGTTGTGGTTGTTGCAATGTATGTAGCCTTTCTAGTTAGTGATGTAGTTGTTTTAGTAACAATAGTGACTGTAGTTTTAACATCAGTAGTAACATCTGTTGTAGTAATAGTTTCAGTATTAAAAGTAGATTTTGAGCTTATTAGTAGTTGTCTTGGTAGTAATTTTAGAATTAATACTTACAGTATTAATGAAGTAGTTGTGGTTTAAAAATCAAGACAACAATTAAGAATTTACAGAACTTGGTAAGCATCTTATAAACTAACTCAAATTCCTAAAAATTGATTTTTCCAAAATAATTTACTTCCTATCTTGAAGAAATCATTTCCAATTATTCCGAACAGATCATGTTCTCGAAAAAGTATGGAAAATTTTTTTGCGAAACTGAAAACTAAACTGTAAAAAACTGATACTTTTCCAAATTAATTTTTACATACGCTTAAAAAAAACAATTAAATTTTGAAATTTCTAATTAACCTTAACTTGGATTCTTTTTTTCTTTCAGCAACAACAAAACAAAACACTGATATGAAAACTCAACGCAAGCTGACGATGCCTGTACGTTTTGTTACTAAGTGAATTCAAGTTACTGCTCGAACAAGCGATCAATCAGCGCATCTAACTGCACCACCACCCCTATATGCCTATCACTCGTATGAAAAGGTATATGAGGTGAGGTTTACATCATATATTTGGAGACTTAAATAATAATCATACAATACAACTAGTATCATTGATGTGGCGTAAAACCGAACGAGCTTCAAGACGAATTGATGATAATGACCATTATCATTAGTGACGTATAAGTTATATAAGGTATAACCGAATGGGCCCCTAGGCCAAAGGTTTTAACTCGCTTCTAAGGTCCCCATGACCATTACCCATTAGAGCAGTGGTCTTTTTGGGGATTGAGTCAACGCCACTCCAAACATACTCCTTGTCGAATTATGAAATAAGTGATAAAAGTGAATCTAATATAGAATATTCTATGTAATATTTCCATTTATCACTTCTATTTTATTTAATCTGCATTACTTCCTGCCACAAAACGACATCAACTCTTTTTTCTCTTCGCAACAACAAAACGGTGAGATGTGTAGCAAAAACAATGAAATCTCTCTGAAAAAACATTAAAAATAATAATAATAAATAATGTAATTATTATTATTATTATTAACAATAAATAATTTTATTGTTAATAATAATAATAAAATACAAACAACGCCTGAGATTTTAAATGAAACACTGTAACAATTGGAATTAATTTTCTGAACTATCAAAACAAATCAATTAAAAACTGGAAGAACTAATGTATTGGAAGATCATCATCAGCAACAACAATAATAATAAATTTTTTTCATCAATAACTACCTAGTGACAAGAAGTACAAAACAACTACTACCAACACAACCCCTGCAACAACAATCAAAATAAATATAATTTTTCACAACATTCCATTCATTAATTAAAAAAATTTATAGCACTATCTAATTTCAACAATGCATTCAGCACTAAATAATTCCATAAAATTTTTAACACTTTACTTTTAGAATAAAATTACAAATTCCTAAAATCTCTATTTTCTCTGCATTTCTTATCAATCTCACTGGTCGAGCAATAATCGAGAGTTTAAAAGTGGAATTTTGAATTTGACTATACAAATAATGACCCTTAAATGTAAACAGTAGTGATGAAGATGAAAATGTGGTGATGATGGTAACAATATAGAAATTGATGATGATGATGATGATGATGAGATGATGGCAACAAGTGGTAATGATTATAAAAACTCAACAAGAAATTATACAACTATAAAAAACCTATCATCATCACCATCATCATTATCATAATTATGAAAGTGATACAATGATAATTACTATTAATATTATCGATAACAACAACATCATCATATCATTTCATCATCATTAAAATTACGATGATGAGATGATGATGATGATGATGATGATGATGGCATGATGATGATGATGATGATGACGGCACGGCTCAGAAGAAAGACTTGCAGTCGTACGTGGTGTCGAAGTCGCCACTCCTGTAACACATGGCTGACTTGAAGCTGCAATTGGATGGAGGGTGATGATGATGATGATGATGATGATGATGATGGTGATGATGATGGTGCTGGTGATGATGGCTGGAAAAGGGTGCATTAGTGATAGTGGTGGTATTTGAAAAGTGTACATTGGTGATGGTGGATTGATAATAGTAGTAATAGTGGTGAGGGTGGTGATTGTAATAGTAGTAGTGGTGAGGGTGGTGATAGTAGTAGTAGTGGGCGGATAAAAAGATGGTGATAGTAGTAGTAGTGGTGATGGGAGGATGGTAGTGACGGGATAATAATGGTAGAATGGATGCTCATGAATAATGTATTGATAAATAATAATAATGAATAAGAACCAACCAAATGAAAGAATCGTTTCTTATGTTGTTGTTCTCAACATTCTCATTGTTTTCAATCATCATTCTTTCGTAATTGTTGTTACTTTGGTAACCATTGTTGTTGTGGTGGATGTTGTTGTTGTTGAGGGTGTTGAAGCTGTTGTGGTTGTTGTTGCAACCGTAAACTTGGTCGTTGTAGCGGTGGTTGTTGAGATGGGAGTAGTTGTGGTTGTTGCTGAGTTGTGGATAGTTTAGTGGTTTTTGATGTTGTTGTTGGTTGCCTTGATTGCAAAAGTCTTGCTGATTCTGTGGTTGTTTCAAGAAAATAATTATCATCCCTGCTGTCTTCATCATTATAATTACGATCCTCATAAGCATCATTATCATCATCATCAAACCTGTCCATTAGTAGTACCAAAGCATTTTTTCTTCACCTGCAATAAATACAAAGATACAAAGTAGTGTTAATGAATGCAAAAAGACTATTACGGATTGTAAAATTTGATTGAATTCTTATGATTATAATTAATTAAATAAATAATTAAATTCATTTTAAATAATTAAAATAATCAATCAATTAAAACCTTGAAGGAGTCTATTTCATTGCTCCTTCTTTTGTGTAGTGGAAGTTGTCCTAGTTGAAACATGAGGGTTCTGAAGTGGTTGATGGATGGATGGGTGGATAATGAGTGGTGGATGGATGGGTGAGTGGAAGATGAGTGGTGGATGGATGGGTGGATGATTAGTGGATGATGGATAGGTGGGTGAATGATGAGTGGTGGATGGATGGGTGGAGGATGAGTGGTGAATGGATGGGTGGAGGATGAGTGGTGGATGGATGGGTTATGAGTGAGGAAGAATGGGTAGTTATTGATGGATGGAAGACGAAGGGTTAATGCTTGAAAGGTTACAAATGATGGATAGGAAAAGTATACACCAAAATGCACTTGAAATAAAAATGAAAGTTCTGAAAAAGTGTCTTTATTTGTAAAAGTTTAGATAAAAAGAATCTTTATTTAGGCAAATGAAAAAATTATTTGAAACAAATTGCTGTTAATGTTTCATTTGATTTTGATGGTAAACTTTCATGATTTCAAACTCAGATTTAATGTTTTGTGACATTTTTGACTTTCATTATTTTATTTATAAAACTAAGATACAAATTATTGCAAAATTACTCTATGATTTCTCAATGGAAATTTCCACTTGATAACATTTGATTATTTGCAGAAAAAATGAGATTTATGAAAATAAACTTTAGAAATTTTCAAAAATATATTGCCTAATATCTGAAAAACATTATTATTGCAGACCTTTTTCGAGCCGATTAAAACACAAAACGATAATACAAATTGTTACAAAGAATACTCTTCTCATAACAAAGATAAGCAGAACTAAAAAGAATCACTTTAGATTTGTAGTTATTATTATGAAGGATTAATCTACTTCACCAAATCATCCAAGTGAATTTGAAATGAATTAAATATAAACTTTAAGGAACCAGAAGAGCTCTGCTAAATATGGTAAGATGAGAACTTATAAACTGTAAAAAAGCATTAAAAGGACCTTAATAAAATGTATTCATTCATCATTTTATATATCAAAATATTGGGTGGATGGGTAGCCAGGTGTGTAACACTCTCGGCTTGCCCAATAGTTAACGGTCCTAGGTTCGAGTGCCACCGATGCCCTATTAGCCCATAGGTGTGAATTGAAAATATTTCAGTCTCTAAAAATACCGTAAAAAGCGGGGCAAAGGTGACAGAGGTATTCCTCGACTGTGGGTTGAATGTACTTCAAGGTCAAAGATCAAGTTCATCAAACTGCCGGAATTTCTCAAAAGCCCAATATCGGGTTTATGTTAAGTTGTGTGTGTGCGTGGGTGTGTGTGTGTGTGTGTGTGTGTGTGTGTGTGTGTGTGTGTGTGTGTGTGTGTGTGTGTGTGTGTGTGCGTGTGGTTGGGTAGGGTTGGGTGCGGTTGGGTGTGGCTGGGTGTAGTTGGGTGTGGTTGGGTGTGGTTGTGTGTGTGTGTATGTTTGATAAATCGACTGGTATTGCTAACGTGGCGTAAACCCGAACGAGCTTCATGAAATGGTTTTAAGATTGTTTGAGTGGTGGTGGTAACGATGGCGGTTGAAGGGTAGATTGATCAAATATGATGCTGGTGATGATGGTGATGCTGATAACGATGATGATAAAATGATGGTCATGATCATGATGTGAATATAGGAAAGAGAAATTTTCGAAACAACGTACAGTAAATTATTGTTACATAGGCAATAGGGAAATAATTGAAACAGAAAGTGAAGTATAAATTGTAATAATAAAAAAAGTTGTATTAAATATTTACAGAAAATTTGGTCAAAAGTGGAATTTTGTTTGTTGGGAAACAGTTATAAATGTCGTCATGATGCCTCTATGGGGACAAGGAATGTAATTTACATATGAAGATGATAATAATATCTATATATAAGAATGATAATAATAAAAATATATAAAAGTAAATGTTAGTGAAAGTAATGTTTAGTTTAAAAGTTAAAATATTCACCGTTAGAAATGCTCTTCAAATAGACATTAGGATAGCAATAATAACTATAAATAGACATTTAAAAGGTTTATTATTTTCGAAAAAAAAGATTTGTTAAAAACAAAATATTAAAAATTTAAAAATTCAAACTTAAAAAATTGTTTTTTCGTGAAAAGTTAAAGTGAGTTAAGTGAAAAAAAGGGGAAATAATTAAGATAATTAGAAGAGATTACAGAGCTAATATGAGTAATATTTTAAAATAGTTTCAAAAAACTAAAACTTTAAGTTTTTGAATAAAACTTTATGAATAATTTTTAAAGTTTTAATAAAAATTTTATATGCACGAACTTTCAAAATAATAAATCTGAAAGAATGTCAACAAAGTGAAAGTTTTCATAGAATCTCAATAAAAAATGTTTAATGATAATTTGTAACTTTCATTTGTCTTAATGAAGAAAAATTTTCACGTGATGCCAAAAAAACTCAGAAAAAACGTTTTTAATAAGAGACAGGTTAGTGAGTGGGAAGTGTTAATGCGATTTTGAGGGGTGGGGAGGTGGAAAACGGGGTGTAATGTGGGTGGTGAAAGATATGAGGGAGAAATAGGGGTAAAGTGATGGTAGGATGGGTGAATGTAAGTGGGAAATGGGACAAAAACTAAAGTGGAAAATGTAATTTAAAATTTAGAAGTTTGAAAAATAGGTGTTTAATTTGATAGTAGGTGTTTAAGAAGTGTGTGTGTGTGTGTGTGTGTGTGTGTGTGTGTGTGTGTGTGTGTGTGTGTGTGTGTGTGTGTGTGTGTGTGTGTGTGAGTGTGTGTGTGTGTGTGTGTGTGTGTGTGTGTGTGTGTGTTTGTATGTGTGTAGATTAGAATTTCTACATATCCCTTAACAACTGAATGAGTATGTTTCTATGTATGTATAAATGTATGTGTGCATTGATGTGTACACCCCTTCCCCCACGCCTAGAAGATTGCATATAAATAGGAAAGGAAAGAGTTGCCTGGACTGATGTTTAGAGGTGGGTTGTTGTGGAGGAATTTATAAATACTTTATCTAAAATTCGTATTTTAATAGTTTTATAAAAATAAAATTCAATGAATTTTGAATATTAAAGAACACTGAATCATTAACTTGAATTCATTAACAAACATTCTTTTCCAGATAACTCTTCCACAAGTCCCAGCAAAACCCTCCAGAGTTAATATAGAATAAACCTAACTCGAAGAAGAAAAAAAAATAATCTTTTGGCCAATAGAAACACCATGCTTTCTCCAAAGTCAACTTCTTCCTGGTTACAAGTTCTGTTGCTATGCATGCTGCTCTTGGCAACGGTTGCTATGGTCGAGGGTCGTTTCGATGATTTCGAAGCAGCAGGCAATAAAAGTAAGACTTTTAAATCTTAAAATATGATGAAACTGACTCTAAATAATCCTGTTTATTAATGCTTTTTACCCATTATTATATTTCATTAAATCGAACTAAAAAATATTATTTTAAACAACTGTACAAAACCAACGGCTACTACCACCCACACCGCAGAACACAAGGGTACTAGAGGCTTCCAGGGGGATGGAGGGGTGGGGGAGGATGGAGAGTATTATGAAGCCGAAAAAGTACCTGTGCTGTGGGTTAAAAAGAGATTCTCAGAATTCTTGGGTGGGAGGAAGTGATGGGAAAATATCTCAAAGATTCTCAAATGAGATGATTGGAGTTTAATGAATTACTGGAAATTACATTATAATCTGTTGAACAAATTCTTGAAAAGTACATATTAAAGAAACATATTTTGATAAAAAATAAAATCTACAGAATTAAACTTTAAATTTTTTCCTTTCCGTATGTTTTTTTGGCTGGCGATGAAAGCATGAACTCTTAGATTTTGAATATTTAAAGGAAAATAAGAGAATCGAGTTTATTAAGTGAATCACATAGGAATAATTCTTAAATAGGATAATTAAATAATAAAAAAAACAATTAAATTCTTAAATAAATAATAATTAAATTCTTAAATAAATAATAATTAAATTCTTAAATAAATAATAATTAAATTCTTAAATAAATAATAATTAAATTCTTAAATAAATAATAATTAAATTCTTAAATAAATAATAATTAAATTCTTAAATATGTCACGTAAAAAGATTCACTTTAAATATTCACCACATCAACCACTGGCACCACCACATCAAAGTCCCCAATAATGCAACTAGAAATGGGGAAGAGGGGTGATAATGGGTAGCCATCCATCCACCCACTACCCCCTTCCGAAACCCACCACCCTAGGGTTTAGGTAGGTTTCTTCATAACTCCCCCATCTTTTGTAATCACATTTTTGGGGGTTTTAAAGTGTTTTTGTGTGATAGTGGTTTGAATAGAAGTTGCGGAATTTATTTGTTTAAATAGTTATTAAATTATGAAAACATAAAAGAAGCTATCGACGATGACACAACACAGACATTATAAATCTTCCTGGAATTTAGTAAACCCCTCGTCATCATTATCATCACCATCAACAAGATCATCAT
>OX030963.1:2106930-2176930 GCA_943735955.1 Piscicola geometra
TTCTTTTCATGTCTTTTATATTATTTTTCTTTTTCTCATGACTTTTATGTTATTTATATTTTCCTCATGACTTTCATATTATTTTAATATTATTTAAATTAAAACTAATTATTATTTTTGACATTTTAATTGTCGTGTCATTAAGTCGTGTGAACACCACAATTGTGGTGCGCTTATTCGTGAAGTCATAATAACAGCTTAAAAATGTAATAAAAACATTAATTATAATAATTATAAATATAATCATATTTATAATTAGAATAATTACATACAAAAGTGTTAATTATTGTTTTTAAAGCTTCTATTAAACGGACAAATGTAATTGTATTTTTAAAACCGGTTTTTTGACATTTCCACGCTGAATCTTCTTTTTGTGACTTTTATTTCAATGCATTTATGGATAATATTATATTAAAAAAAACTATTTTAATGGTGATGATGATGATCTAATCACTATTATGACTTCCATATTGTTTCTCAATCTCTCTACAACATCAGATCTGTCGAATAAAAATAAATAAGTATATTTTTGGAGTAATTTACTAAACTTAATCAATAACAATAATAATAATAATAATAATAATAATAATAATAATAATAATTATTATTATTATTATTATTATTATTATTATTATTACTATATTAATATTTTAGAAAATTTAAAGTATACAACAATTATTTTTTATATAAAATAATATTCATACTCAATTAGTCACTTAAAAACAAAAACATACTTTTTTCCATTTAAAAAATTGATTTTAAAAGCCTCTAATCACAATGGAAAAATAAATATACATAACATATATATAAAATTTATTTATATGTTTTAAAAACGGGAATTGAAATGTTAAGAGCACACCCTTATATTTGAGGTTGTTGAAGGGCTTCAGGGGGTTGGTGAGGTCTTTGAGGAGCTCCCTCGTTCTGAGGAATTTCGAGACCTTTGGAGGAGGTTTGAGTAAATAAAGAACATTTATGGATAAATCTAATGACTCACTGAATAAAACTACAAGTAGCAATTCTAAGCTTACATTTTTAAAACTTTCATCTTAACTTAAAAAAATTATTTTTTTATTTTTTAAAATCCCATCTAATCTTTTCATTTTACCCTCCCTAAGTCTTCCATCCTATCCCTCTCATCCTTCCACCCTACCCTACCTCCCTCATTCTTCTACCCATCCCTCCCTCAACCCCCTCTCCAATATCCGACCTCCATTCTCCTCTCCCGACCCTCCCACCAACCGAGGTATACTCATGCAGTCCCAAGGCAACGGCTTTCGAGTAGACGCAATGGGCTTTGGTCAGACGTCGACCACTACTATCATAACCAGCAATGCTTCTGGCATCACTATCATAACCAGCAATGTTTCTGGCATCACTATAATAACCAGCAATGTTTCTGGCATCACTATCATAACTTTTGTTCTTGTTTCGTTTGTTTTTGTTGTTGTAGTACTCATAATCGTCATCATTAATTTGTTGATTAATGTCAAAGGTTTTGTGATTTTTATTACTTTTTTTAATGCTTTTTTTGTTGCTTTCAATGTTGGTATAAACAATTTGATCATAATTGTTATTGTTGTAGTAGCAGCTGTTGTTGGAAGAAATGTGAGGAAGAAATTCAACACTACTCGTGTTTCTGTGTTGTTGTTGTTGTTTTTGTTGTTGATATACATGTTTCATTGTTGTGGTTGTTGATATACTTGCTGGTTGGTTGATTTGGTTGATGTGAGTTGTGCAGTCAATTCTATTCGATTAAATTTCATTTTTTTGAAATTTTCTTGTTAATGATATACGATTTTATTAGAACTTTATACTCAACAACAACAACAACAACAAATCAACAACAACAACAACATCAACAACAACCACTCCATGCCAACCCTTCCATACTTTTCCTTCCAGCTATTTTTAGGAGCACTCGACGGTGATTGGTCGAAGAGTGATGACGTCAGAAGGCTCGAACCAGACGAGATACGTAATTGGCTGTGGAGATTGACCCAACAAATTTTTTAAATTTATATTTATAAATTAATATTATTAAACTTATATTTCTAAATGTCTTTATTACAATTAATTTATTATAATAATTAATTAAGGTATTAATTATTAAATAATGCTACAATATGCAAGTTAATTTGTATAGCATTTATTCAAAAACTACATATTCCTCTCCACCACCTTGCACTCCCCTCCCAGCCAGCTCCTGCTTTCAGAGTCTTTGGGCAAGTCGGCAAGGTGGTAAAAGCATCGTCAATAAAAAAATTAAATAATATCATAATCATCATCACCATTCTAAAAAATAGCATAATGATAATAATAAACATCATCATCATCATCCTCGTCAGCATCATCCTCATCCTCATCATCATCATCCTCATCATCATCATCATCATCAGCATCATCATCATCATAAACATCATCATCATCATCAGCATCATCATCATCAGCACCCTGGCGGGAAGACTTGGCAGCCTTGTCTGACGTCTGCCAGAGTCGACGCAACCTGCCGAGTAACTCCTCTCCTCATTAAACCTATTATTATTAATATCATTACTATTATGTTTATTATTATTATTGTGGAGGTTATTGTTATTTTTATCACGATGATTATTGTGATTATTATAGTTATTATCATTGTTTTTGTTTTCCTTGTTGATGACGTTTGATTGGCTGCTGGAGCTACAATTAGTATTTTTGTTGCTGTTGTTGTTGTTCGGATCATTATCATCTCCATACTTCCAACCACTGGAGGTCTGTGGTTGAAGGGTGGAGTGATGGAAGGATAGACAAATAAAGGAAAAAAGAAAAAAGAAAAATATTATTACCCTGGTGAAGTCTACCGTATTGGTAGAGTTTTCTTTATACTTGAAGTTATGAATATTCAAATTTTTCTTTTTCTTTTTTATTCCATCATTATCTATTTCCTTATCATCCTCGTTATCATCATCATTATCATCATCGTTATCATCATCATTATCATCATCGTTATCATTCTCATCAGCCAAGTCGTCAAAAAAAGCATAATTATTTCCACCACCATCATTATCATCATCATCAAAGTCATTATAAATCCTGTTATCAATGTAATTGATATCATTATCATCTCCTATTTGTAAATGGGAATCATTATTGTATAACTTATTTTTATTTCGAATAATGTTTTTGTTTTTTTTATTATTATTTTTTTTATTATTAGGCATGATATTCTTTCCAAAACGAGCTAGAAAAAAGTTTAAAACATTTATAAAAAGAAAATTGTGAAAAAATAAAATGAATCGTTTTAAAATAATTATTTAGGATTTATTTTAGTTAATTAATTACAAAATAAATCAAATAAATATTTACTTTTTCTTGCTTCAAGCTGGTCCACTATGAAAATGCTTTTGTTGTTGAAGTAGTTGATTTTGCTTATTCTTTTATTATACTCATCTATCTCTCTATCTGTGATGGTGCTTCTATACACTCCATCATCATCATCGTCATCATCATCCCCATCGTTATCATCGTCATCATCATCATCATCATTATCATCATTATCATCACCCTCATCAGCATTATCATTTCTCTTTTTGTTATTTTTGATACCTGAGCCATTGTCTTGTTTGTTTTTATTCAAATAGCTTTTTCTATTCAACACATCATCATCATCATCATCATCATCATCATCATCATCGTCATCATCATCATCATCATCACCATCATCATCATTTAAATTACCGTTATCGTCGTCTTTTTTATTTTTTATTTTGATTTCGATTTTATGTTTTTCTTTTTTCTTTTTTTTCTCTTTTTTTTTATTTGAGCGGGAAAAACTGTCGTCTATGCTTTTACTATCAGATTCATCCTCATTAAAATTAATTATGTTGTTAATAACTTTGTTATCATTGATATTATTATAATTGTCATCATCATCATCATCATCATTATTTACAGCCTTTCTAAACTTTTTCTTTTTTAACCTATTGCCATCAGCACCTCCCTCATTCTCCCCATCCCCATCACTACCACCACCATCATCATTACTACCACCATCATTCTCACCACCATCATCACCACCACCATCACCACCACCACCATCACCATCATCTTCATCCTCATCATATATTACGTCATTGTACACAACTTTGAATTGTTCCTCATCAAACTCGATTCCCCGCTCCCTCATCATCACCACCACACTCTTCCCTATTATCGCTCTGACGTAGGCTTTGACGTCATCGTTGTTGATTATGATGTCATTTGACCTTTTGTTGTTTTCGATTTTATTTTCGTTGTTTTTGTTTTTGTTGTTGTTGTTTATGTTGTTGTTGTTGTTGTCATCGCCTTCTGCCGTTGAATACAATGGAAGCCCTGGAAATGAAGGCTTGTTAATGCATTCATTCTTCTATCCATCCATCCATTCATCCATCCATCCATTCATCCATCCATTCATCCATCCATTCATTCTTCTATCCATCCATCCATTCATCCATTCATTCTTCTATCCATCCATCCATTCATCCATTCATTCTTCTATCCATCCATCCATTCATCCATTCATTCTTCTATCCATCCATCCATTCATCCATTCATTCATCCATTCATTCTTCTATCCATCCATCCATCCATCCATTCATCTCCCCCTTCATTCTTCTATCCATCCATCCATTCATCTCCCCCTTCATTCTTCTATCCATCCATCCATTCATTCTTCTATCCATCCATCCATTCATTCTTCTATCCATCCATCCATTCATCCATTCATTCTTCTATCCATCCATCCATTCATCTCCCCCTTCATTCTTCTATCCATCCATCCATCCATCCATCCATTCATCCATCCATTCATTCTTCTATCCATCCATTCATCCATCCATTCATTTCCCTCTCGATTCTTCCATTCATCCTTCCTATCCATCCCTTATCCACTCACCCTTCAACTTTCTTTTTCTCTTCAAGTCATCCTCATCATTACCATGACCCTCCGCCTCCTCAGGGATGAAGTTGTCTGGAGAGAAAAAAAGAAAAAGAGGGAAGGGGGAGGTGGATTTAAAAAAAAGAGAGAGATGGATGCTTGAGGGTGGGTGGATGCTTGAGGGTGGGTGAGTGTTTGAGGGGGGTGGTGGTTTGAGGGTGGGTGGAGGTTTGAGGGTGGGTGGATGATGGAGAGGGAGTGGATGTTTAACAATTCTTAAATATTTTAAGCAGGATTTTTGATGTATTTATATAGTTTTTCCATTCAACAAAAATAAGGCTTTAAAAGCTTGAAAAGTAAACAATAAAAATCCACCGTAGACAGAAGCCTTGTAGTTGAAGAGGCCATCATCATCATCACCATCTTCATCATCACCATCATCATCATCATCAGCACCGTCTGGCCGTGACGTCATTCGATACTTTCTTGTTCTTCTTGGAGTGGCTTCAGAGTCGGGCAGCTGAGTGTTCGTTTGATGATGTCATTTTGATGAATTATTTGAGAAAAGATTAATTCTTTATCCCTTTCATGTCGTATGCTTTTTGTGTGAATTATTCAAATAAAATATTTAAATATTTATTCCTGCTTTCATGTCGTATGTTTTCTTGTTAAAAAAAAGTTTTCAATTTATTTTCAATTCATTTTTTTCATTCACCTTTCCTATCTGCGTCTCAACGTCGTCCTGAAAAGAAAACATTTTCTTCTCAAGTTAAACGCATCGCCAAAACTCGAAAAAAATTCTGTAAAAAGTGAATTCTCTTCCACCTGCTTGCTTCTTCCGCTCGTTGCTGACCTAGTTTTGCGACTACTACCATCACCATCAACACCACTCAACGTGGCTGACGTCACACCGGAAGTTGCCTTCATGCCGTCACCATCTAACCTTTTTCCTTCCGTTTGAATCTGTGAGATTCAGAGTTTTTGGTTTTATACGGTATGCACCACTGATTATAACAATACAGTATATCTTTTTCTAAATCTAAAAAGTTAAATTAATGTAAAATATTTTGAGACGTGTAATGAATTTGCAACCTGCTCATACACAAGCCTCCACGTCTCACTTCCCTCCATCACACCCTCCATGCCCTCTCCCTCGCCCTTCCTTTGATGCATTCATGCATAGGTGCATGGGTGCATAGATGCATGGGTGCATGGGTGCATGGGTGCATGGGTGCATGGGTGCATGGGTGCATGGGTGCATGTACGCATGCATGGGCGATGACAATGAATTGTTCAGTAGAGGATTGAAAGATGATGAAGCGGAGAGATAAATGAATGCATGCATGAATAGATGAATTAATTCATGCATGAATTAATATATATATATATATATATATATATATATATATATATATATATATATATATATATATATATATATATATATATATATATATATATATATATATATATATATATATATATATATATATATATATATATATATATATATATATATATATTAATGAATGAATAAAAGGATGAATAGATGAGTGAATGAATAAAAGAATGAATGGATGAGTGAATGAATAAAAGGATGAGAACCAACTTGTTGAGAAGGGATAGCAAAGGTCTCAACCTCTTCCTCACTACGGAGTTTGGGATCACGCCTGGAACGAAGGGAAAGATTATTAATAAACAGATTTCAAATAAACTAGATTAAATTCAAAGTTTCCATAAAAAAATTGATTAAAAAAATCGACAACATTAACTAAATCAACAACAAAAACATTATCAGCAATAAAAGCAACATTCCAGCAATAGCAACAACAAAAACACCACAACAATAACACCATAACACAATAACAACACCACAACCCAACAACAACACCACAACAACAACACCACAACAACACAACAACAACATCACAACAATAACACCACAGCAACACCACAACAACACCACAACAACACCACAACAACCATCTGGGGCCACTGGGTACTTTTTCTTCTGCTCCATCAACCACTCTTTTCTGAGATTTTATGTTTTCATCATTTTTGTCAAGTTCAATTTGAAAAAAGTTCTTAGAATCTTTCAACAAGTTCTATCCTATTAGGCTCATAATATCAAATTATTTATTTTATCCTATTAGCCCAAACTACCAATTTAATTATTTTTTCCTATTAGGAATATAATTATCCCATTAATTATCAAATAAATTATTCATGGATGGTTGCTTCTTTGGTCGAAACGCTTCCATTCCTCCTCCCATCCAATCTTGCTCCAGCCCATCCATCCTCACCTCTTTTTTTCTTTCTCTTTCTCCATCTTCTCTTCTCTCACTCTTCTGTCTTCCTCACTTTCTTCAATCACGGAAGACGACGTCAAGCCACTGCTACCCTTCTGTGACTTGTCTTTCTTCTTCAAGTTGGATGATCTCTTCTCTTTTATTGGATGGATGGATGGATGGGGATGGATGGATGGATGGATGGATGGATGAATGTATGAATGGATGTATAGATGGGTTTTAAGTTTCATACAACACTCCACCAACAACACGCCACCAACCAACAAGAACACTCCTCCATCAAAAACAAAACAACGACACCAGCAACAAAATCATTACCAACAACATCCTAACAACAACATTCCCACAACAACACCAAAAACAACAACGACGACACTTACAACAAAAACACCAAAAACAACAACGACGACACTTACAACAGCAACAACAACAACATCACCACCCCAACAACAACAGCAACATCCACAACAACCACAACAACAGCAACAACAACAACCACAACAGCAACATCCACAACCACAACAAAAACATCGGCGACTCACGCAGCAGACGTCCAAGTTTGTTCTTTGAAGTCTTGCTGCTGTTGATGGAGGATTGCTTGGAAGGAGGCATGTTGCTGTCGTTGTTGTCGTTGTTGTCGATGTTGTTGCTGTTGTCGTTGTTGTCGTTGTTGCTGGTGTCGTTGTTGATGTTTTTGTTGATGTTGTTGTTGATGTTGTCGTTGTTGTCGTTGTTGCTGGTGTTGCTGGTGTCGTTGTTGCTGGTGTCGTTGTTGATGTTTTTGTTTTTGTTGATGTTGTTGTTGATGTTGTCGTTGTTGTCGTTGTTGCTGGTGTTGCTGGTGTCGTTGTTGTCGTTGTGGATGTTGCTGGTGTTGTTGTTGCTGTTGTTGTTGCTGTTGTTGTTACTGGTGTTGATGTTGTTGTTGTTGTTACTGTTGTTGCTGCTGCTTTTGTTTGGGGATGTTAGTGTTATCGCTTTTGTTTTCAAATTGTGGCAATTGTTTCCATTGTTGAGATTGTTGAGCGAAGGGTTTTGAATGAAGTTGTAGTTTTTGGTGGTGTAGTTGTTGGTGGTGGAGTGTTGTTGGTGGTGGAGTGTTGTTGGTGGTGGAGTGTTGTTGGTGGTGGAGTTGTTGGTGGTGGAGTTGTTGGTGGTGGAGTGTTGTTGGTGGTGGAGTTGTTGGTGGTGGAGTTGTTGGTGGTGTAGTTGTTGGTGGTGGAGTTGTTGGTGGTGGAGTGTTGTTGGTGGTGGAGTTGTTGGTGGTGGAGTTGTTGGTGGTGGAGTTGTTGGTGGTAGAGTTGTTGGTGGTGGAGTTGCTTTGTTATTTCTGAATTATTTTTTCAGTGAGTTTGCAACTGTGTAATCTGCTTTTTACATTCCAAACACCCACACACATCACTCTACAATCATAAACAAAAAGACAAACACAAACAAGACATCCACAAGAACTAGGCATATTATATAAACATCCTTTACATGAATATGCAAATTCTAATGTATGCAGAATAAATGTCCATGCAACCCCTGTAAACAACCAATGCATTTTCCTTGACAACCATTCCAGCCATATTTCCAGGTTTCCAATAAGGGATGTGCGATTTTATTCTTTGAATTTGGAAAGAAAACACTTGGTTTGAATTGGGAGAAAAAGATTGAGTTAAAAGGCCTTTGACATTTTGAAGTTTTTTATCTTATTTTTATTTTTTTTTATTTTTGCATTAAACCATTTTCATCTAATTTTTTATAGACTTTTTATTATCTGCTAATAATAATTTTCTACAAACTTTGTAAATAATTTAATTTTACACTTCGACATTAACAAAAATCTCAAATAGAAGTTTAAACTAATAAAAAAACAAGAAAAACATAAAAACAAAATGAAAGAAAATAAATAAAATTCAAGTCTTTTTTTACTCTTTGGTGTGTGCTCAGTGAATAGCTTTAGAATGATTCATGCTCTGTAAACTTTGCACGAGCAAATAAGAGAATCAAAGAGCTAAGTTTGTTCTAAAAAAAATCTGAAATAAAAAAAAATTCATTTTTTTTACCTTTTCAATAAAACATTAAAAATCGGGGAAGTTTTAAAAACATAAAAAATGAAAAAATACTTAAATGAGATATGAAATGTGATGGCACTAAATGGGGCATATCGTTCTAATAAATGCAAAACACAGCAAGGGGCGGTAGTCCTTTGATAGAATATGACGGTCTTCTTGCAGGATTAAGACTGGGTATCGAGTGTGTTTATATGTGTGTTAATATGTCCTTATGTGTGTTTATGTTTGTATGTGAGTGTGCTTGTGTTTATATTGTTTTATGTATGTTTCCATGTGTTTTTGTTTAGATGTTTTTTTTGTTTTTTTATCCATTTAAATTTCTTGGAATTTGGAGCTTCAACTGTGTCAGAGTCAAATGAGAAATAGATGAAGGTTTATTTGAAGGTACTTGTTTTTATACTCTTGTTTTTATAAATGTGTTTGATGTGTTTGTGGTAAAGAATTTTTTTATGTGTTTTAAATTAGTTGTTTTTATGTGTTTTACACATATATATGTATGTGATTGTTTTAGTGTGTTTATGGTTACGAAACTAGGACGTAACAAGCCTATATAAAAGCCATTGTCTTGTTAAATCCGATGTAAAGCCTTAGTCATTACATCCTTTCTTTGGACTAATTGAATTTTGAATGAATGTCGGTTTCCAGCATACATAACGGAAGGTTGTTGAAAAAGTGGGTTATGCTAGTCACAATAAAGTTGTAATATAAATTAAGGTTGATTAAAGTTGAGATTAAAGTTGGCACTTTTGTTCATAATTTAGTTTGTGTTTTTAAATATTTCAAATATTTGAAAGTTTCTGGTGGAATTCTATAGAATAAAACTTATTGGAAAGTTTATTTAAGAAGAGATTTAAAAAAGGAATAAAACTCGGAATGACGTGAATCGGAAATAGCTTTGAAGCTAACAAAAAGTGGATTCCTACAAAATGACCATGGCAACAAACACTGGAAACAGCAGCGACCACACGATGACGCCGACGATGGTGGTGGAAGAAGAAGACGACTACTGGAAAGAAGAAGATGCTAAGAGGGCGTTGGATGAGACTCTCTGGATCTACATCTCCCCGTGGGTGCTGCTGCTGGGCCTGGTGGGCAACTCGTTGGTGCTGGTGGTGATGCGCAGGAAGCGGATGCGAGGCTCGAGCACGTGCGTCTACCTGGTCTGCCTCTCGATCTTCGACACGTTCGCCCTCCTCTCCGGCGTCATTCCCGAACTCAGCTACGCCCTGCGCTTGCCCCTCTTCGCCACCATCGCGCCAGCCACATGCCGCTTCGAGAAGTTCTTCTTCTACTGCACCTCCGACACCGGCATCTGGGTGCTGGTCGCCTTCACGTTCGACCGCTTCATCGCCGTGTGCTTCCCGCTGCGCAAAAAGTCCTTCTGCGTGCCCATGCGCTCCAAACTCGCCTGTCTCGCCATCCTCCTCCTCGCTGTCACCAAGAACCTCCACGTCTTCTGGACCAAAAACATCGTCTACGAGTTCAACGCCACTTCTTCCAACGTTCCATTCGCCTCCAACACAAATCTTCAAGCATATGTCAACCTGGACATTTTTCTACCAACCACAACGAGTTATTTCCCGTCACTTAATCAACACACAAGCAACAATGTAACAACAACGAATTCATCATCCAACCACCAAAGCCTCAACTTTCCTCTCTCTTCCACAAACCCTCCATTCCATACCACCAACGAATCCCGACTCCAATTCGAAGGCTTCAATATCTCCTTATTGCAGGCTTTATGGACCGAAGAAAACGATTTCTCTCAAGTAATTGCCTTATTCTAGATTTTCTCCCCCTCTTTTGCTGACCGAGTGTTTATATGTATACACATTTTCACCATTGTATTGTATTGTCGTGTATTCAATAGATACAATTTCATTTACTGATTATGTAACAATAATTGCAACTAATATTAAAACAAGAACCGAAACTTGCTACTGAAACAACCTCCAAACATTTCTTCCACACCGCCAAACAACCCCCAACTACCCCAAACAACCCCCAACTACCCCCAACTACCCCAAACAACCCCCAACTACCCCAAACAACCTCCAAATACCCCAAACAACCCCCAACTACCCCAAACAACCCCCAACTATCCCCAAACAACCCCTAACTACCCCAAACAACCCCTAACTACCCTAAACAACCCCCAACTATCCCCAAACAACCCCCAAACAACCCCCAACTACTCTTAAACAACTCCCAACCACCCCCAAACAACTTTCAACCACCCTCAAACAACCCCCAACCACCACCAAACCACTCTTAAACCACCACAGAAAACTCCAGAACCACCAGGAATTCAACCCGAACAGCTGCAAAACCTAGTCTTCAACACACAACAACACATTCCACGGAATAACCAAACAACGACACCACCATCTCAAAAAACAACAACTACAACTGCATCAACAAAAAACCCAATAACACCAACACACTACACGCTCATACACTGTGACATAGACGACAATTTTTATCATTTCGAGAAAAAGATTCGGCCCTGGATTGCCCTGGCCCTGATCTCTCTTTCCCCCTTCGCCATCTTGCTTATTTGCAACATCATGATCATCACCGCCCTCTTTAAAGCCTCCCAAAGAACATCTCTAAGCACCCATCCTTCGAAATTAGAAAAAGAACACGTTCCGAAGAAAACCAATTTTTCCATTGCCACTCTAAGAGGTTCTCTTTAACTCTAATGTTTTTTAAATTTTAGTATATATTTAAATATAGTCGTTTTAAAGATTTATATATATATATATTTATTTAAACCTATATTTTAAAGTTATTTATCTCTTCTTGACGGAAAACTTATTGATTAAAACAAACTTAGTTATGGAGTATATAAAAAATTAAAATTTCGAGTAAATAAAAATTAAAATTTTAAAGAAGCATTTTTGTTTTTATATAGTTTTTATTAGATCAATAAACATGCTTAAATGTATGCAAACACACGCCCGCACTTGATTCACATAGAGAATTTAAGCTATTTTTCTGAAGAGAAAAATAAATTTGACTTTTAGAAAATTTAATTTTGTTTCAAAACCGTCGATCTTGTTTAAAAAAGTTTTGTTTTCGTTTTTCCAGCTAATTATCAAATTTCAGCCCTAAATAGAAGAATGTTTTTGTTTACAAGTTTTATGTCCTGTTTTTGTAGTTAAAACCTTGTTAAAGTTATATAAAAAAAAATTTAATTTTTTTTTACAGAAATGTTTGTATCTGCGAAGAATAAATTTAACATCACTAACAACTGCAACAATGACAACAACAACCTCAACAACAACAACGAAAAGCACACAAAAACAAACTCAGATGAAGCAATCACCAGCAACCAAACAAGAGTAGACTTAACGGATAAAAAAGTAACGTTCGATGTTAACTCATGCCCACCAATTGACTCTAATGGAAGGAAACAAGACTCTATTGATAGTGGTGATGATGATGATTGCGCTAGGAAAGTTCTAACAAAAGGAATAAATGGAGATAAATTTAATCAAGAAGTCAATGATGGTGATGGTGACAAGGTTGCCGCTAATGATAAAGAAGCTCCTAATAATAGTTATGGTGATAACAAGAATAAGGGTGGTGCCGTAGATGTAATTGATAACAGCATTCAAAACTTAAAACGTTCATCAACCCCAACCACAGCACCACCCTCCAATCATCTCCGACTTTCTAAATCATCATCAGCACCATCCATTAAAAAACCATCATCATTACCACCGGCTAAACGCTCACTATCATCAACATCTTCATCACAATCATCATCACAACCACCATCATCATCATCAAGAACACCTTCCTCCGGCTACAAACAGACGACTCTGATGTGCGTGAGCGCCTCTATGGCATTCCTAGTATGCGTTCTCCCATCCATCCTCATGCTAATTGGAAAACCCTACTGGTCTAAAAATAGCGACGGTGCAGCCAATCATCTGTACTATACATTTAAATCAATTAATAACCAATTAGCGTGTCTTAATCACTCAATTAACTTTTTTCTGTATTGTTTTACTGGCAAGAGGTTCCGAGATGAGTTGAAGAGTGTGTTTAGGGAGTGGAGGGATGGGGTGAAGAGGGGAACAAAGTGGGTTTCTGGAGTTTTTGGTGGAGTATTTGGGGCTTGTAGGGGTGCTTCGAGGGCTGAAAAACATGTGGTGCATTGTCAGAGGAAACATGGTGAAACTGTTGAGAGGGTGAAAGGACCAATTATCCTTGAAGTTGAGGACAGTTGAGCTGCGTGGAAGTTTTGATCGACTGAGTTCTCAAATATTGTTCTTAGAGACCGACCGAAATTCAGTTTCGGCACTGAAATTGCCCATTTTTTTAGTTTCGGTCATTTTTCGGTTTCGCCCAAATCTAATTTTGTAATTTCGGTTTCGGCCGAAATGGATCTCATATTTGCCGAAAAACCAATTTTTTATTTATTTAGTTTATCTGATTTATCTGTAGATCCTCAATCATGTTCGATCTATTAAGTTTGGGTTTGATTCTCATCTCTATTAGATATCTATTAGATATAGTGGTTGATTGATTTATGGGTGACAAGACTAATTGTTCAAATAACATATACAAGCATCTGGAACAAAAACAACCATTGTATTGAAATTTAATTTAATTGGCATACGTTCAATGATAATATTGGAAAAAAAAACTTTTTTTGAGCACATTTTTTTAATACAAAGATTAGTTCAAAAACAATACACATATACATCTTCACAACTAGAACTTTTAAATTCACAGATACATACATATATACCAGACCCCACATTGACAACATACACATATAAAACTCTAAATACAATTGACAACTCACACATATAAGACTCTTAACACCAATTATACCAGACCACACATTGAGAACATACACATATAAGACTCTACATACCAGTTGTAGTCAATATTCATGTCTTGAGCCTGCTGCTCGAAAATACTTATCTGCACCCTCAACAAGTGTGGCTAGCGAGCAACTATTTAGTTCTACAGGGAAAATCTACGCAGATCGTTGCAGCAACCTTCTTGGTGAAAATGTTGAAAACAAATTGTTTCTGGCTTCGTCTGTTTGGATTTAATTATTAAACAAAAATTGTTATCGTTCAATACTATTTTTTGCTTTTAATAAACTTATGTAGACCATTTTTGTTGTTGAAAAACTTTCTTTATTTTTCTCAACATTTTTTTTGCTTGAAATTACTTATTAAACTGACATTAGCATCGTTAAATACTATTTTTTTGTTTTTAATGAAAGTTGGGAAAAATTTCGGTTTTGGCCGAAAATCTGATTTCAATTTCGGTTTAATTTCGGTTTCGACCGAATTAAAAATATCAGTTTCGGTCGGTCTCTAATTGTCCTCGATTTTTATAAAATATTTATTCATTTATTATTTTAAATATATTTATTTCTATAAATTTTATTTTATGATTTGTTTTATATTTCTTATTAATTGAACTGTTTTATTCTTATTATTTAATTCTTATCGGTTAACTAATTAATCACTTTATGCTCGTTTAATATTTTTTCTCAAGTATTTTGAATTATCTATTCATTTTATAAGTGTCAATAAATTTAATCAACATTCTGTTCACCATTCTTCATGCCTATTTGTGGTCTAATGAGATCCTAAAGATTATACAAGAGTCGTGAAGGCCCAATCAATCAATCAATCACAGGCGTTTATACAGCGCTTTTTATCTAATTCAAAAGCGCTTTTAAATAAATTTGTTAAATAAAACGGTTTTTAGACCACTACCAATAGATGTATATATATAACAATTTAAATATAAAAAAAACAAACAATCAACCTCATTAATCCAACCTCACCCAAGGTAAATACATTTTCAAAAGTATTACTCAAACCCACCGATTCATCATTCATTATTCTTATCAAAAAAGTATTTTTCTATTTCTGCAAAATGCAAAAAAAGAAAAATCATTCATTCATTCATAGCTACGACTTTTCCACCAAATCACAATGTAACACTCGTGCGTAATCAGCGATCATTAACAGCATTAATAAAGGCTGCACTTCTCTCTTCTCATTGCCGTTTTTTAAAATAAAATAATAATGATAATTAATAATAATAATTATTATTATTATAATAATAATAGTAATGATAATTAATAATAATAATAATAATAATGATAGTTATAATAATAATATTAATGATAATTAATAACAGTAATAATAAAAACAATAATAACAATTTAATTCTCAATAATAATAATATTATTATTGTCATTATTATTGTCATTAATGGCAGTAATTTTCTCTTCAAAGCGATCACTTCTCACAGCATGAAAGGGAACTGCATGTGACGTGTGATTACAGCTTAGAAGTGCACTTGGATGGATTAAAGAGGGCATAAAGAAATTGTTTTTTTTTGTTTTTTTAAAGACGTATAATTTTGTTTTTGAATTATTATTTTAACATTTTTATGCTTACTTTTTCCATTATTTTTGGGTTTTATAGTAGTTTTTTTAATGTTTTATTATTTGTTTATTTTGATTATACTTTTTTTGAGTCAATTGTAATGTTTTGGTTTACGCTAGATTAGTAATATTCGTCGTTGTATTGCATCGCAATTTTTCAATTTCCATCTTTTTATTTTATTTTTATATATTTATTTTAATTTTATATTTATTTTATTTATTTATCAATATTTATATCTTTAAAAAACTGAATATTGAAATTGTAATTAAATTTAAGTTGTAAAAAATTTTGTAATATAAAAAATTGTTTTAAAATATATATAAAATAAAACAAAATATAAATGTCAAGATGTGACGAAAAATATTATTCAAAGCTTATTTTTCATTTTTCCTAAAACTGAATTTAAAAAATAGATAAAAATGCGGGTGATTGATATGCTGTCAGGTGTTTACTGTCATGAAAGTATTCAATTTTTCTCTCTCAGAAAGGCTCATTTATGTGAAGGGAATAAAACTGTTAAACAAAGGTAACCCCTGAAAAAGATAAAATCTTGTTTGAATAAACCAAAAATTACGTCGGCGTATTAATCCTATATTTATTTTAAAACTCCAAGAAAGAAACTTTTAATTCCTTTTTTTGGAGCATTTAAAATTAAATAGAAAAACCGTTAAAAAGAAAGTAAAACAACGAAGGTAGATTTGATTGCAAGTAATTTGACGTTTGAAGCGCAAAGTAAACAAAATAAAAATAAGTCAACACCTGAGGTGTAATTACAACAATAATAACCATCAACAATATTTCTCTGGAATCTAAAAATTAAAGTTTCTTTTTGTTTTAAACAAAAGCCGAACAGTTTGTGTAACGGAAAAACAGACATTTAGGATAAAATACGTCAAAAATAAGTCAAAAAAAGGGGTTTTACATATTAAAAGCGGATTAACGAATTAATAAAAAGTATGTCAGAAACAAATGAAGATCAGGTAAAAAAAGAAAAAAGTGGCGTGAAAGAAGAAGAAAATGATGTGAAAAAAAAAGAAAATGATGTCAAAGAAGAAGAAAATGATGTGACAAAAGAAGAAAATGATGTGAAAAAAGATGAAAATGGTGTGAAAAAAGAAGAAAATGATGTGAAAAATGAAGAAAATGATGCGAAAAAAGAAGAAAATGATGTGGGAAAAGAAGAAAATGATGTGGGAAAAGAAGAAAATGATGTCAAAAAAGAAGAAAATGATGTGGGAAAAGAAGAAAATGATGTGGGAAAAAAAGAAAATATTGAAGTAGAAAATCATGAAAAAACAGAAAAAATAGAAGAAATAAAAGAAACACCGAATGGAGAACCGAAGGTAGAAGAATTGAATGAAATGAGTGAAACAGAAAAAAATGCTGAAGATGATAAAGATAAGAAAGAAGAAAAAGATGCAGAAAAAGAAGAAAAAAAAGATGAAAAAGTTGCGGAAAATGAAGAAGAAGAAACAAAAAAGTTAAAAAAAAGTACTGTAGTTTATTTTGAGATGCCAGTGCTCAAGACACACACGAATCAATTCCGTTTCATGCAGTTCTTACCAAAAATTCCTTCTTTTTCGACCTACCATCTCTACGAAGAAGTTTTCTACAAGGCGGTCTTGAAGATCAGCCCGGAAAGCGACCCTAGGGACGTGCTGGTGGAGCTGGTGAGCAACCAGAGAGATGTGCCCTGCCCCGGCGGAGAAACACACTCCATCAAGTTTGCTATTCATCTGTACTTTCAAGCTGCATTTTATATAATTATATTAATTTCGAAATAAATCTTTTTTGTAATTACTTAACAAATCTCTACAGACATGAAATATTTAATGGCTTCTGTTCCTTTCACATTTTCCTCAAAAAATAAAACACTGAAACCAATTGCAAACAGACTCCTCTTCAGAGGTCCAGTTCGCGCCAAAGGCTTGTTCGTGTACGGAGGCAGCAGCATCATGACGTGCGCCTCTTACTCCTTTTCCTTCCACTACCGCGCCAAACACGCGGAAGACGGGGAATGGACGTACCCCCCTTCGCAACCTGCCTCGAAGGGGAGCGCCAAAGTCATCGACGCAGACCCCGCCTTCACGCACCGAGTGCTCACAGACCAGCCGAACTTCATGAAGATTGTCGGTCATGTGTACGTGGGAGACGCTCAAGCGCTGGAGCAGGTCTTGACGCTGCCTTTCAGCGATGTCCTGTGCGTTGATGACGGCTTGCCGACGCCTTGGTGGGTGGCTAAGATGGAGGAGCAGAAGAAGAAGAAAATGTCGGTGGCGCTCGCGAATATTTGGACCGGACAGAACGCCAGTAACAACGTTGAAACGGAGGAAGATGTGGCAGCAGCAGTGGTGGTGGTGCCCGAGGTTGTCAGCGCAGACGTTGTGATTCATGAATCGAAAAGCAAAAAATCGAAAGTGAGTGTCCAATTCAAGGGAGTCACCAGTAAGCCCAGCTTGGTAGAGGATGGCGAGAAACTGTTTTTACCCACGAACGACAAAGAGACGAGTGTGCATGCGCCGATGCCGACCCAGCAGACGAGTTTCGTGTCCAATTACTTAGAAATGGAAACGAAGAAATCTTTGAAAGAATCAACTCAGTCGGCACCACAAAAAATTCCGATCCCGCAAGCGCCAGTGCTGGACAGCACATTTGAGAAGGAACTAGAGAGGAGGGAGAGTGAGCAAATCAACCGGATCATCAACTTCCACCGAATTCCCTTCCCCTCCCGCATGGAAACCCCTATGGACGCTTCGATGCTGCGAGAGGCGGTCAACTGGCTGAGGTCCAAGACCCTCCTCAACAAAGCAACCCTCGTCGTCAGCACACACGCCTTCAGACGAGCGCCTAACGTCGTTCTAGCCTTCCTGTACCGGGAGAGGATCAGAGCGACGGTCAAAGAGTGTCACCAGCTGATTGCGTGTAAGCGACCCATTTTCTTGACGCCGGACATTTACAATGTCGTTTCTGTTGAGTTCGATACGTCGTTGCAAGGTCCGAATCCCGCCAGGGAAAGCATTCCGAACAAGCCAGTCCTGCAAATATGAACTGATCCTTCATCCTCGTCCTGAATTGATTGGCCACTTTTTGAGAGATTTATGAGTTTTAAGAAGTTGTTGAACGTAATGGACTTTTAATTGCTACTTTTTGAGAGACATTTTTAGAAGAATTAATAAAACGCAAGTTCAAACTTAACTTCGAAAGCGTGCCACTGCATTAAATCAAGGAGTATCTTACGAATAGAAAGAGCTCATAGAAATGTCTCTACAAATGAATTCTCAAAATAAACTCCTTCAACTCCGTGGTAACTCCTCTCTTTCCTCTTCTGAAAATCTTCCACCAATCCACATTCCAATTGATTAAGCGCCAAACTAAAAAGAAGCTTTTCCAGTTTCTGGATCGAGGTAGAAGCCTCTGACGTCATAGAGTCCATCAACACTCCCCATGGCAACGTTGTGTCTCCTTAGCAACCGATCAACAATCGCCTCTGAAGCCACATTCGTTGGTGGTTTGTCTAGCTGGGTGGTCTGTGATGGAATGATGATGATGATGATGGAGAGGATGATGATGGAATGATGATGATGCTGATGCTGATGAGGATTGCGAGAGGCAAACGTGAATAATACGAATACGCTGCCAGGCTGCCTATCGATTGAAATAAAATAATTAAAAGCACCCCATCCAGCCTTTACCATAATAACCTTCCATCATCCCTCTCCCTCACCATCCCTGCAAGCACTCACCCTGATGTTCTGTCTGGTGTGACAGAATGGACAAACCACCATCACCATAGCAACACCTTCGCCATCATTATCAGGATGAGAGAGATGGAGAGAAAGGTGGCGGGAAGTTGGATGAGTGTGGTCGTTGAGGGATACATCTTGACTGAAACTATTACTGTTATTTTTATAATTATAATAATTATTATTATTATTGTTGTTGTTGTTGTTATCATCAATATTATTGAGATTTTTTCTTATTTTCTTATCATACCCATTTGTGTTATTCATTGTGTTATAATAAGAACTATAAATATTTTTATTATTATTGCTATTATTTTCTGCATTGTTTCCGTTGTTTTTCTTCTCATAGCTGACGTTCCAATCTGCCGCTAGGTAGTTTTTGTCGGGAGCTGTGGTTGAGGAGTGTTGTGCAGTGTTGTGCAGTGTTGAGGAGTGTTGTGAAGTGTTGTGCAGTGTTGTGAAATGTTGTGAAGTGTTGTGCAGTGTTGTGAAGTGTTGTGAAGTGTTGTGAAGTGTTGTGAAGTGTTGTGAAGTGTTGTGCAGTGTTGTGAAGTGTTGTGCAGTGTTGTGAAGTGTTGTGCAGTGTTGTGAAGTGTTGTGCATTGAAGAGCAATTTTTTGCTTTTTATGTAGAGTGTTGTGGAGTAATTATGGAGTGTAATTCATTGTTGGAGGTTCTTATAGTGTTGGGGTGTCTCGATAGCGTTGTGAAATTTGTTTAAAAAAAACGATAAAATATGCTCAAATTTTTTGAGAGCGCTCACTTCATTTTCAAATAGAACACGCACCAAGAATCGAGTTGTAATAGCCAATCAGCTCCCGGAAGCACTCTTCACACACCACGTGACCACACTTCTTCAGTATTCTGTGTCGTCCACCAGGGGCTTGGGGGAAGGGAGGAAGGGGGTTGAAAAAGGGGGGAAGAGGGAGAGAGGGATGAAGAGGAGGGGAAGGGAAAAGAGGGGGAAGAAAAGTGAAAAAAAAACGTTTATTCAAATCTCTTTGCTACTAACTACATACTCTTGAAAATTTTACATTTCTTACAATAAAATTCCTCCATTTTATCTCAACCGGAATGTTAAGTGTTGTCCTTTTTGTATCATGACACATTCCCCCACTCTTAAAACCGCTTCCATCTGCATACCCCCCTCAACCCTTCTTAACACTACTCCCCTCCAGTATCCAATTCTACCCCCTTCCCCCCCCCCCCAATCTCACCAGGCCTGTGGCATTGGTGACAGCAGAGGAGTTGATGGGTGATTTGTTCGGAGTAGTTGAATCCGCCACTGTGGTGGAGGGCCTGCAAGCATGAAGGGCGGGGTGGCACGTGGGAGTCTGTCATGCTAAATGGGGGGAGGGGGGGTGGATTGATAGGGGGGGGGGTAAAGAGATGGGTGGAGATATAGGGAATTGGAGGGTTGGTAGAAAATGGGGGGTGAGAAGGATGAATGGTTGTGATAAGACAAGAAAAAGATTTTAATTGAGAGTGGGCAAGTGTTTGTGCCTTCCTTGATTATGAGACAAGGTTGTCTTGACAACCACAAAACAGCTAAACAATCTGAGGTTTTAAAAGTAAAAATATAAATTATTTAAATATTTTATATATCGAAAGGTTTTTAAGCCTTAAAATTTAAAGAAATAGTCTAGTTTTCTAGTTTATTCATTCAAAACGTGAAGTTGTGAGGGTTTTAGGGTTTCAAGTCAATTAAAAAAAGTATGGGAATGATCAAAAAAATAGTTTGCAAGTATTTGAAAAATAAATATTTAGTAATTAAAGTGTTATTCAATTTATTTATCGATGTAAAATCTCTTAGAGGTGATACTAATAAGTGGTTCCCAGTTTTCAAGATCTGCCAAATTCCTTTTGTTGCCAGTAGCTTTGTAGAAGCGAGAAGTGGCATTTATAGCATGGCTGAGGTCTGCATTTTGGGAGGGAAATTGAGATGAGGTGAAGAATTTATGAGTGGACTGATGGCTTGGGAACGAGAAAATAGTGGTTTGAGGCTGCTTAGAGTTGCTTTGAGAGAGGGGGGTCTTTGCGAAACTAGAAGCGTCACTTGGTCTGGAGTTGGAGACAGATTGGTGAAGTTTGAGGTTGGTCAAAGTTTTGGAACCATTGTAACTTGTGGAAGATTTATCCGTGTTAGTTAAGGGGATTCGTTGGAAATCACTGGTTCTCTCATCTCCTGCGTTTTGCGTGGCGTTGAGTAGAAGACTGCTTTTCTTACGGGGTCTCTGGAACCTCTGTTCCTTGCAGTCTCGGACGATGGTGGCGTAGTTGGAAGCTGTGCTGTTCGAAGAGGTTGTGAGGTTGCCACTGACGCTGTTCTGGTGGCTGTCGACCTTGTCTGATGCAGGTGGTTGTGGTAGCTGTGGTGGCAGCTGTTGTGGTGGTTGCAGTGGTGTTGAGCTATGCCTTCGTTCCTCTTTTGAAACAGGCTTTTTCTTTTTATGTGAGTTTACATTTGGTTTCGGAGGTTTTCGATCGAGAGCTTTTTTCAGAAACTTCATGCTTTCTGTTTCTTCTTCGTTTCCTGGCAATCGAGTCATAGATGCCGTTTCATTCATTTCACTTTCTTTCTTCTCAGCCGTCTTTTCCTCTCTCGACACACTGCCACTATCAAATATTTCACTCGAAATTATATCGGATTCGTTTCGGATGAGTCGACATTTTTTTGAAATGGCAACGCTTTGAGACCTGACCCGCCTTTCTTTTTCCACTTTTACCTTTTGTACTTCCGCACAATTTCCAGACACTGCAGATGAAGATTTTTTAACATTTTCTAACTTTCTTTGTCCTTCTTTTTTTGACGAATCTATTTTAGAATTTTCTTCTTCTGTTGAAGTTACTATATCTCTCTTCTTATCGCGTTGAAACATCGGTTTTTTGTAGACGAACAACTCTGTGAGTGATTCACTGGACAAATATTCATTTCTTTCGCTAGAGTCACTTTCAATGTTTTCTTTCTCCTTTACAACATTTGACGTTTTTTCCAACTTCCCATTCTGTATCTCATGATAACATTTTCTTGAAGTATTCTTATTCGAGTTATTTTTAAGTTTAGAACTTTCTATTTTCTTATTTAAAATTTTATTCTTCCCATTTATTTGCTTTTCTATGAACTCTTTCGGTTCCATCACGGTATGGTAGCTCACACTGACCGTATCTCCCTTACTTCCAATCTCTTCCACACCAACGGACGCCTCTGACATTTCTTTAAGCCCATGCGGAATCTGTTTCGAGTTGATTTCCTTTTCCATGGTCTTCACCTCTTCCAGCTCTTTCAAATCCACTTTCAGCAATCTCTCCTTCCTCTCCCTGAACAACTCCACTTCCCTGTGACATTCCAAAAACTTGTTCAAGATGAACGAAGACTTAAACTTCATCTTGGCCACCTCCATCTTTTTCACATTCTTCCCTCCTCCATTCACTTCATTCTTACGCACAAACACCTTAGCTGGTGGCTTCTCCTTCTTCTTTTCTTCTCCCACTTGCGATGCAGTCTTCGGCACTGCTTGTCTCTCGGAGGGCCCTCCGAACCTTTCCCAGCGCTCAGGCAAGCACGAAGGCTTAAACTGTGTGTTGTCACACTGGCACGGAGTCGACTTCTTGATCGTTGTGGTTCTTTCGAATAAAGTCCTCGACGGTGCCTCGGTCTGGACGTATTTTGAAACTTCGGAAACGGAGCTTCCCCTGTTCACTTGCGGCGCATCTTTGGTGAACTTTCTTTGTTTTGTGGACAAATGGCGTTTGTCCATGCAACTAAGACTCGGGCCCTTTTGCATTTTCTTGATCTTGCAACGTGGGTACTTTATTAGAGTTTTCTTTGACTTTATTTCAGATTGCAAAGTGCAGATTTTGTTTTCATTTTTAGCGATATTATATTTATTGAAAATGTCCTTGAGCAAATTGAAATCCAGGTTCCGAATTTCTTTCATTTTCCCCGCAAAGCTCTCTTCCGGAAGAACTTTATCAACGTTTTCTTGCCTTTTAAGCAACTGAATTCCAATGCCAGGCTTCAGATTCTTTGATGTTTGTCGCCTCTCAAAGCTGCCCAGTCCTACAGGCTTAGACTGCAAAACACTGTGATACAACTCGAGTCTCTTTTTGATATCCGCAAACACGTCATTGATGCCTTCATCCACCTTGCTACTGCCTTCAACAACCGAAGGTTTTTTGGCCGCTTTGGGGACGCTTGCATTTCGCTCAAACTTTTTTGAACAAACTTTTGTAGTATCGTTTCGACTTTCATAACTCACTGGCCTGATTTCTAAAGATTTACCTTTTTTAAAGTCCAATGTGTGAAAGCTATTCCTGTTGAAACTCACAGCTTTAATCACCTTTTCCATCTTCTCCTTAGAACCCAAACTACACGACCGGACCAGTTTTTCAGGGCTATATTTGTTTTCTCCGCCCTTATCATTTGCCAGCAAATCTCCACTTTGCGTCAACAACAGCCTGATCCTCAAGGCATCTCCCCCTTTGAACCGTGAGTTTATCCTACCCAGGATCTTCTTGTTTTGAAGCGAGTCGATGAAGTCTATCTTTTCCGATTTCTTGGTACCTCCTTGACCTCCATCTTGGCCCTCGTCTCGTAGCTTCCTTAACTCTGAAGGAGTTTCCCATCCGGATTCCGAACAAGTGTCTTCACAGAAACATTCCTTTGGCTTGTCCAGCTGCTTGAGATTCAGACTGAGACTTTTGAAGAAGCCTTTCACCTCCACGCTCCCGATGTACTGGACTTTCTGGTTAATCTTTTGGAATAAATCTTTGTAACTCTTTTTAGACTTTTTATTTTTGGGTTTTTTAGTTAATGACTTTTTTCCTTTGATCTGGTCCAAATAGATCAGGGAGTTGTCTGTCTTCTTTTCTAAGCCTCCTTTCGGGATGCTCAGAAATGTTTGCTTTGCCATGGAGTTATGTTTGAAAAAAATTCTCAATTTCGATTTGTCAAAAACGGGGAAACTATTTTTCCTTTTTATTTTTTGTCCATCTTCGGTCGTCTTGATGTCTTCATCAAGCTTTCCTTCTTGCAGTTCATTTATTTGATTTTTAAAATACCCAAGCAACCAGTTAAAAGTGATCAAAGCCAGAGATTCGACACGAGACTCATTCCTTGGCGTCATCTTTTCAGACTTTTCCCTAAGAATTTGTAAAACCGACGCAACATCTAGTTTGTCATCAGCTTCTTTTCTTTTTATTTTCAATATTTGCAAAATTGTTCCATTTGAACATGCTGAAAATAATGGATCTTCTTCGTTCTGATTGTACAGTTCAGTTGAAAGATCCTGAAGCAATGTTAGAACTTCGTTTGACATTTCTTTGCTCTCGCACTTGCTAGGTACTTCTTCTGTAGTTTCTAGATATCTATTCTGAAAATTATCAATTTGGTCTTTTAATACAATTTTGATTTTTGACTCATTCTGTACTTTACAGTCTTTATTGTTATCTTCTAATCTCTCATCTATTCCATTTTCCTCACTCACAACTTCTCCATCAACTCCCTTTTCCTCGTCCATCGATTTTTCCAAGTTTCTTGAATGGAAATCTTCAACACCACCAGTGCATGCAACAACACTCTCCCCCATTTTTTGATCTTTCATCAAATCTTCTTCACCCTCAACGCCACCATCACCATCACAATCTTCGACCTTTGAATCTTCATTCTTTTTAGCGAAAAACTCTGAAATCTTGTCATACAAATTATTTCTCAAAGCCTCTAAAGACTTCGAGTAGCATTCTGGGTGGCTGTTGATTTTTCTTTTTCCCTTAAAAAGAAACCTTGAAGTGAGTCTGCTGGCCGGGTACTTGGGTCTCAAGGAAACTTTATGCAACTTCTTGTCACAATTTTCATCGGCAACTTCTGACTCACCAAGTCTTTCGTTGTGGAACTTTTCGATCAAACTCTCCGCCAACTTGTCAATCACCCTCTCATCGTCTGTATGCAGACCCACCAATCTGACGGCCTTCCTGTCGCTGCCTTGCTTTCTGTAGACTGCTTTCTTGAAGAACAAACCCACAGGCCTCCCTAATCTTCGGGGGTTCCCCTTCAAACGGATGCGTGTGTATTTCTTCTTGAAGGAAAATCTCCCAACTTTACTGTGAACTTTTCCTGATGTTTTTCTTGCTGTTCTTGTTTTGTGGTCTGGTGTTTTCCTTGCTGGGCTCTCGGCATTTTGACTTAGAGGCGAGCACAAACTTCTATTTCGCGTCTCTCTCTTTGCAAGCGAATTCATTCGCTTCTTTTTCATGGCCAAATCTTTCATCAAAATTTTCATCTTTGAGAAATTGCCAAAGTCTTGGTTGAAGGACTGAATCAAGGAAATGAAATCAGGGTGCTCGGGTCTCTTCAACAAGGACTTCAATCTCTTCGACAAGTTTTGGACTTTGAGAGCCTTTTTCGACTCGGAAATCGCTCTACTTTTTGGAAGATTGATCCTCCGGTTTTTTAATTTACTCTTTTGCAAATTTTTAATGTTGTATTTCCTGCGCAAGTTGAACTTTTTAGCGGTTGTTTTCTCATCCTTCGTGATATCTTCCACACCTTCGAGGTTGTTGTCTGTCAATGCATTTGCCATTTCGTCCCCAACTACGAAGTTGTCTTTGTTATCTTTCTGAGAACTAAAGGTTACATCGGTCCAGACGGAAGTTTCACCGCTCATTAAATGCTTTGCCTTTGAGTTCCTGGCAAACTCTTCGTTTTGCGTTTCAAAGTAACTTAACGGAAGGATGGTTGATTTGGTTGTTGCTTCAGTGGTTGCTTGAGAAATGTTTGCAAGAAGATCTTTTTCTTGTGAAATGTTTGGGAACACGTCTTCAAAAACACTGCTTCTTGCAGTTGTAAACACCTTTTCGTTCGTTTTTTTAAAACTTGCATAATTCCTGTAGAGAACACTCCCCACATCATCCGGTAAATCAGCCTGGAATATAGTGTCGTTCACATCTGAACGACCTTTCAAAAGACTTCTATCTCTCGTTTTCTTCGAGAACTTTTTCTTCGATTTGCCGTGTGGGTTGTAAACATGGAGAATTCTTCTTGAGTTTTTCTCATCGGGAACACTGGCGTAGTTGCACTTGTTGTGGTTGTTTTTCGAGTTTTGAATCTGCTTCAATTCGAAATTCTTTTTTCCTAATGAATCAACGCACCTTAAATTGTTTTTTCTCATTTCCTCACCCGTCTTTTCTCTTCTTGTTTCCAAACATTGGTTGAAAACACGCCAGAACTCTTCCTTAGGATAAAAGGCTGATTTTCCCAAAAGAAGTCCCACTTCATCATCTGAACTGGATTTATCCCTGTAACCGTTATCCAGATAATCATCCCCACACCACGATTCACCTCTTCCGCCTAATTCCCTTCTATTCAATTCACTTCTCAAGTAAAAAGTTTCATCACCCAAATTTTCCCTTAAAATACAATTAGTCCCATTTTTTTCTGTATCCCCTTCATAACCACAATGCTCTTCTCTAGCAGCTTTCGAAGTCAAACTACAAAAATTCCTATGTGAAGTGTCTCCGAAATCCTTAGAACGATTGTTCGAATTGGAGATTTCATTTTCGACTTGTTCCTCCTCCATTACATCCACCCTTTTCACCACCCAGTCTTCCAGATTCTGTGTGCCTGGGCAGTTTGGAGTGCTTTTGCTTTTTGATTTTCTGTAGAACCCAACAGGAGAAGTTCTTAAGCAAAGACTTTCCTCCTTGAATCCACGGAGTCTACTTTCGTTACTCGCAACTGGTTCACATTGGAAAAAATGTTTTATACTTTTTTCCGCATCATCATCTTCATCATCTTCATCATCTTCATCCTCTTCATCGTCTTCATTCTCTTCCTCTTCTTCTTCACAGACATTAGAACAACATTTCGCATCTTTCTTATCCAATCTTTCATCTTTATCATTACTGTTTTTGAAATCCCTGTTACAACCATTCAAGTTTGTATTAGAGTTCATCAATTCTCCGTCATCACGTAAACCTCTCCTTTGCTTTTTATCCGACCCATCTTTTTCAGAAATCCTCCTGTAATACTCGTTCACCAACCCTGATTCCATACTCGACTGTGATTTCCCATCAGAACCGATCGAGCCACTGCCGCCCACACTCGATGACCTTCCGTTCTGGTTGTTATCTTCGTTCAAGATTGACCCAACAAATGCCTTGTTCCGCATGCATTTGCTCTGGAATTCATCAAACTTTTTCAAAATTTTCTGGCAAATCTCTTTAGTTAGATCAGTGGTCGATTGGATTTTGTCCACTTTCAGTCCGTACAAGGTCAAAAGGAAACGAAGGCTTGGGTCGAGAGACGGGTCAGAGAGCAATTCGTCGGTTTTTTCGGGGACTGCGAAAGGTTCATCAATGCTTGAAGTCTGACAAAACCTATTTTTTTCAGAATTGTTGGTGTTATTTTTTGCGAAATTGAAAATACAAGACTTCGACTTTTTTTTCTTTATCACATTCAAATCGTGTTTTTCGTAATTTATTTCGCTTTCTGACTTTGCAGTCACCGCGTTCAGACAGTGGTTGTCCAGAACTGAACCACACTCAGAATAGAAATCAGAAGAGCAAGTCTCGAACTCGGAGCTGCTCGGGTGACTTTCGGAATTACTTGGTGAATTCATTTTCCAATTCGGGAGAACTTTGTGTAAAGCGACTTTGTCAGAATCATTTTGATTTTTATATTTCAAATTTAAACGTCTCAGAAACTGGTCAAAGGCCTGGTAACTACTTGATTTTTCGACTGTTCTGGCATCATTCCAAGTTTTATAGCTCTTTGCATCTTTATCAACCTCTTTTTTGAAATTTCTTCCATCTAAAACTTCAAGTTCTATCATTTGTCTCTCTTTACTTTCAAACTTGCATCTCTTCTTTCCTTTATCACCATTTCTCTTTCCAGATCCCTCAATCCCTACCGTAACACTTCCAAACCTCAAACAAACACCATCGTCAGTGACAATTTCTTCTTCCACTTTTCTCCTTCTCTCACTTGAATCTCCATCCCCATCCATCCAACTCATCTTCTTCCCTCCATCCTCCATCCCACCATTTTCACCAACCAATCCAGCATTCACAATCTCAACCAACGGTTTACCAATCCCCTTCAAACCAATAATATTAACTCCAACATTTACACTTTTCCCTCTCAAAACTGGTTGACTTGACAAATTTTGTGCGGTTTTTTCAACGCAGTTTTCTTTGTCGTTTTCAGAATTGCAGTTTGTCATCTTGTTGTGCGCTAAGAACTTGAAAGCTTTTGAATTGTTGTTGTTGTTGTCTTCAGTGTTGTTACTATTGTTGCTGTTGTTTATATTGTTGCTGTTGTTATTATTGTTATTGTTGTTATTATTGTTATTGTTGAAATTTTCATTTCCACTTCCAGCCCAGTAGTTGACTTTTAGTGCTTCTCCCTTCTCCTCTTCTTGTTCGCAATTCATTTCATCATTAGTATCCACGTCTTCATCATCTTCATCGTTAACTTCCTCATCATCCTCTGTCTCATCATCTTCGTCATCATCATTTTTTTCTTCCTCATCACCATCTTCTTCCGCATTATCATCATCAACATATTTTTCTTCATCATCATTTTCATCATCGTCATCTTCTTTTTCAGAAGTGTTATCAACATTATTATCTTCTTCATCTTTTTCATTTTCTTCTTCATAATCATTCTCATCACATTCGTCATATTCATCATCATAATCATTCTCCTCTTCCTCCTCCTCCTCCCCCTCTTCATCTCCCACGTCGAAATCTCGATTGTTGTTATTATTGATGCCGTAGTTTGAAAAAGCTGAAATAATCATTTATATCTCATTTAATTTAATTCAAAAATTGATTTTTCAAATTTAGATGACTAATTAGGGTAAATAGATTTTCAGTTCAGGATTGAATAATATAAATAGGAAAATATTTGAAAAAAAAAAGATCGTATAAATCTTCAACACTTCATTTTTCTCTTTTTCCACGGATTCGTCTCCTATCCCAACACGTCATCTCATAATTAATTATCCACCATTCTATCCAACCATTCTTATCCAACCATTCTTATCCAACCATTCTTATCCAACCATTCTTATCCAACCATTCTTATCCAACCATTCTATCCAACCATTCTATCCAACCATTCTATCCAACCATTCTATCCAACCATTCTATCTAACCATTCTATCCAACCATTCTATCCAACCATTCTATCTAACCATTCTTATCCAACCATTCTTATCTAACCATTCTATCCAACCATTCTTATCCAACCATTCTTATCCAACCATTCTATCCAACCATTCTATCCAACCATTCTATCCAACCATTCTATCCAACCATTCTATCCAACCATTCTATCCAGTTTTATTCCCTCTCCTAATTCAAACACCCACTAGTTACTTCCCCGTCTCACACTTATCCCATCCCTTCCTATCCCTCCTCCCATCTCTTTTCATTCCTACTCTTCCGTGCCATCCCCACTTCCCTATCCCCCACCCTATCCACTCTACACTTATACCCCATCTCTACTTCCCTATCCCCCACCCTATCCACTCTCCACTTCTACCCCATTCCCACTTCCCTATCTCCCAAATCCCCCACCCCACTCCCATTCCCACTTCCCATCCCTACATCCCACCCCATCCCACCCCAACCCATCCCATCCCATCCCCATGCCAACCATTTTCTCGTATCAATCTCATAATCCTTCTTCCCCTCGAGAGTCCGAGACAGAGGAAAGCCTGGAAGATGACGACATGCAAGTTGAGGAGGTAAGCCGCCGTGAAGCAGGCTGGTGTCTTGCCTGGATGGGATGGGATGGGATGGGATGGATGCATGGGATGGATGCATGGGATGGATGCATGGGATGGATGGATGGATGGATGGATGGATGGGTGGGTGGATGGATGGATGGATGGATGGGTGGATGGATGGATGGATGGATGGATGAATGGATGGATGGATGGATGGATGGATGGATGGATGGATGGATGGATGGATGGATGGATGGATGGATGGATGGATGGATGGATGGATGGATGGATGGATGGATGGATGGATGGATGGATGGATGGATGGATGGATGGATGGATGGATGGATGGATGGATGGATGGATGGATGGATGGATGGATAGATAGATGGATAGATGGGAAGGTAGATGGGTGGGTGGGTGGATGGATGGGATGGTGGGTGAGTGAGTGGGTGGGTGGTGGTGTGAAAGAAGATGGAAAATGGTGAAGAGAGGGTCGTGAATTTGTGGTGAAAAACGGTATATAAATATTGATTGATTGTTTGATAAAGAAGTTTTTTAGATGAAATGAATGAAAAGAAGGAATGGATTTGCGTGTAAACCGTTTTCTTTATGCATATTCCAGTCGTGCATGTTCTGAAGAATTAACATTTTGAATTTGTAATTACTTCTGAACTTGGGATGTTTTAGAATGGAGGCTGCATTTATTAGTCTATTAGGGTTTGGTGTTAAAGTTTTAAAGTGACATTTTAAATTACTGATGGTAAAAACCTACTAGTAACTAGAGGTAAATATATTGTTGTTATCACGTTTGTGTGAGTTGCGTCATGTGCAGAAATAGTAAGATCTTTTATTGGAATAAAATGCGCTAAATGAACAGAAATTTTTGGTAGTCTTTGATAATTTAGAAATTTCCTAGTTCTTCTCTCGTGAAGGTTTTCCTTAATTTTCTAGGTTTGAGGGCTTATTATTACTTATAATTGTTTATGATATTCTTTTTCTCGCTACGATAAATTTTAAAAAATAATATCGGTATTATGGCTTTAATATCTAAAGTTTAGATTAAGGTGTTAATCAATTATTAAGAAATCAGAAGTATCTTTAATCATTAAAGTTTAATGGATTAATAACCCTATATTCAATAATATTTGTTAAAATTTCTAAATTATTTTAAGTTTTGATTTATTAGTTCGAATATTTAATTAAAATCGATTTACAATAAAATACAAAGACAAATATTATTAACATGGCGTAAACTCGGACGAGCTTCAAGAATTAGCAAATAAAACTGCATAATTATAACTCTTATGATCATAAAGTGAATCATAGGCCGTTCTTGTCATTTATTAAGACTTAATTCTCCTCAAGAAGTAAAAAAATAGTTCAATCGCTAGAGGAGCTTTCCATTGTAAACTTTCATAACCTCTCGTGTTCTTTTTCTATAGTGTAAATTTGATTAAGGAAGGTAAGTTTTCCACAAGACATTCACTCTCAAATTAGAATCAAAATTCTTTATCCAGAAGTTTCTTGTTTCAAAAAAGATTTTCGAAATTTTTCTTCAATACTTTAATCATTAAGTTTTAATGTGTCTTCCAAATCTGTCATACGCTTAATTATTAAGCCTTAATACTAAAAAAACCAGTAATTATCGAACTTTCCTAAGCTCGTAGCAAATCAAGCTTTAAAATCTACCGACCGAATCGAAATTCAAAAACCAACCAACGAACGAAAATCCTCACGTTGGTTATGCTCCCGTACACTTACAGAAGGAATTTCCGGCGAAAAAGACTGCAAATCTTGAAACCAATTCTGAACGAACGTCTTTCTCAAGATATGGCAGACGAGGATGAAGTTTCAAACGATCAAGCGCCCTCAGAGGTGGAACAGGAGGTGAAGCAGCTGCCTATCTCCAAGAAGAATGCTAGGAAAGAAGGCGTCTACAAGTGGAGAAGGAAGAGCAGCAAGTACAAGGAGTTGACGCAGAGTTTGAAGATCGAAATGGCGAAGGTTCGAATTGTTTTGAAATTAATTTTATGAAATTAAAACTTAAAATCGTTTTTTTAAATATATTTCGTTAATTTTTTTATAAGAATATGTCAGAAAAGGTTTGAAAATCATTATGGGTAATCCAAAATATACTAAACTCACTTCAGTTCAATTTTAGGCCAATCTTGTTTAACAAGTTGTTAATATTAATAGATATTCTACCATAATATAAATTAATACCTTCAAATCATAATCACTCACACTCAAATCATCAAAGTGCACTTTCATCCACCATAAACAAACCATCAAAGCTCACAAAACCAAATCCCCAAACTTCAAGGCAACACCAAAACCAACCAAATTCAATCCACCTTTACATCTACAAAATCTAACCACCATTAATTCATTCTTAACAATTTCCAAATCCCAAAAAACACTTAATCAAACTCCAACCTCCACTGAAACTCCCCCCCAATAACCACCAGTCTGACCACCACAACCAAACCACTACTCATCCACCCCAACCACCAATTTGAAACATCTCCCAACTACCACCCAGCCACCAAACAACTCCTCAAGCACACGAACCACTCTTCCCAGACGGAGAACAAGATGAAGGTGGTGAAGGCCGAGACCGAAACGATGGAACAACTCCTTAAGATCACCATTCCCAAGAACACCCTTTCTCGTTACTTCATTTGTGACATATGCAACGGCTACCTCTACCACGCAACCACCATCACCACTTGCCTTCACGTCTGTAAGTTTGGGTGCTGTATGGAGGGGGGGAGGGGCATGTGTGGAGGAAGGGCTGTAGCTTAGAAGAAAATAATTAACTAACATGAGTTAATGATTAATAATTATAATTAATGTTTAATAATATGTAATAGTCATTAATAATAAATATTAATACTTATATTAATTAAAGGTTAATCCTATAAATTATCATTGAAATGTTTTTAAAGTGGTTATTTTTCTTATACACGCATCTTTCTGAGCAATCTCTCTTTCAACCATCCAATTAGTGATCTATTTCACTGCATGTCTATCTTAAAGATGTTTAAAGTGTCCATCAAAGTAGCCTACCCCATATGTAAATTGCACTCACATAGTCACCACTACCACTCCTTTACAACACCACTACAATTACACCATTACCCACTACTATCACTATCATCATCACCCACCACCATCATCACCATTGTCACCCACCACCACTACCATCATCACCCACAACCAGCATCATCTCCACCACTACAACCATCACCCACCACTACCATCATCATCACCCCCCCCCCCCCGAAGTCTGCAAGGGCTGCATTGTAAGGCACCTCTCCTGCTACCTCACCTGCCCCCGTTGTCTCCTCCTCGTCCACCCCTCCGACCCCACCTCCCAACTCAAGTATCATCATCATCATCATTATTATTGCCATCATTATCATTATCGCCATCATCATCATTATCACCATCATCATTGTTATTGCCATCATCATAATTGTTGATATCATCATAACCATTATATTACTCATAATTATGATTATACTCTTGATGATGATTTTTGTGATTATATTACTTTTGATGATTATGATGATGATATTTATAATAATTATGATGATATTTGTGATGATGATGATGATGATGATTGCAGGACAGACTCCATGATTCAAGACCTGATGTATAAGATTTTTCCAGAAGTTGAAAAAGGTTTTGGGAAGGGTGGAATGGGGAGGAAGAAGGGATGCAAACCTATTTCTCAAAAAGATATATATATATATATAGTTAAGTTGTTTTGGAGCTTAATTTTATTCAAAAAAAATTTTTTTTTATATTGTCAGAGGAAATGAGAAGAGAAAAAGAATTTTACGACAAACTTAAAGCTACTAGTAAGTAATAGTAATATTCTTTTCTCTCTATCCACTCCACCTATTCATCCTTCCATCTATCCATCGCTCCATCTATCCATCTATTCATCCCTCCATCTGTCCATCGCTCCATCTATTCATCCTTCCATCCCTCCATCTATTCATCCCTCCATCTGTCCATCCCTCCATCTATTCATCAAATTCTTCCTTCCATCCCTGAAGACAAAAAGGACGAAGTGAAAGTGGAAGTGGAAGGAGTGAAAGAAGGATGGATGAGTGCAGTGGATGAAGTGAAAAAAGAGAATGAGATGGAGTGGGCGGGGTATCTGGACAATATGAAAAACAATATCAAAAATAATAAAAACTTTCAAAATAACAACAAAAACAACAACATCTCAACACCTAAAAATAGTCTCAATCATGTGGTTGTGGGTAGTAGCAGAACAAGTTATATTCAAAACTACAAAAACAACACCAAACAACAACAACATCAACAACCAAACAAGAATAAATCTTCACATTCCAACCCAGCTTTCAACTACAACAACACACCACCTGCTCACAACAACAACAACAACAGTTACAATAGTGGCAACAAAAACATCAACAACTACAGCCTAAATAATGCTAGCAACAACAGTTTCAACACTTCATTTAATAACAGCTTAACTAACAACAACAGCAACAACAAACAAAATATAACGTTTACTTCAAACAGCAAATACATTAGCTTCAACACTAGCAACAACAACAGTAACTCCTCCTTCAATAACAACAACAGCTACAACAATAACTCTTCCTTTAACAGCAACAACAACAGCTACAACAACAACAACAACAGCTACAACAATTACAACAACAACTCGAGCTTCGACAACGACAGCATCGACAGCAACAACAACAACATCACCTACTTCTACAACAACTACTGCAACAATCAAGGCTCTCCCGATGACGTCAGTGGATTCGCTGCAGTCACTCTATCCTGCAGATGGTTGTTTTTGTGGTTGTTGTATGTTTTTTGTGTTGGTTTTTTTTTGTTTTGGTTGTTGCTGTTTCTTTTGTGGTTGTTGTTGTTGCTATGTAATTTTTGTATATTCAGATTTTTCCACTTCTCTGTTATAATTATTTTTCATAAAAATGATTTTTAATTTTTAACGACATTCATCCACCTTGCATCACCCACCATCGCAGCTCTTCTCCAGACATCCCCTTGAGCAACAAGCTAGTCGAGGTAAACCCCACTGTCATTTTCATCGACGTCATCATCATAATCGTTACCGACATCATATTCATCTTCATCATCATCATCTTCATCGACATCGTCATCATCATCTTTTTTATCGTAATCATCATTTTATAAAAAATTTTCAAATTCACTTTTAAATACCCTTTTATTTTTCTATATTTTTCTGTTCTCTCACTCATCCCTCTTCTCCATTTTCCATCTCTTTCGACCTTTTTCCCCCACCTTAACTTCTTCTTTTCTCTACTCCTCCACTCTCTCCATCTTACCCCATCTCCATCTCCACCGTCCACACTCTTTCCCCACCCTCCATCCCCCACTTTCCACCCTCCATCCCCCACTTTCCACCCTCCATCCCCCTCCACCTACCCACCCCCTCCCCAGGACCTCTCCACCACCTACGTCAAGCTACCACGTGACGCCACTGTTCAGGAACTGCGAGACTTCGTCGCCTTCAAGCTTAACCTTGCCAAGAAGACCCATGTGATGATGATGATGATGACGATGGTGGTGGTTGTGATAATGATGATGACGATGGTGGTGGTTGTGATGATGATGATGATGACGATGATGGTGGTTGTGATGATGATGATGACGATGGTGGTGGCTGTGATGATGATGTTGATGATGAGGATGATGGCGAAGATGATAATAATAGTGATAGTTTTAAATAACCAATTTATCATTTCTTCCCTAAACCTACCATCGCTTCACCATAATCATTATCATCACTATAATCATTATCATAACCATCATCATCATCACCATTATCATAACCATCATTATCATCACAATTATCATCATCATCACCATTATCATCATCATCATCATCACGCAGGTGAGTATAATGGTGGGAGAGTACTTGTTTGGCGATGACGTGATGGTGGACATGATCATCAGGTTATTGGCGCCCTCCGTGGTGGAGGTGGGTGGAGGTGGTGGTGGTGGAGGGTGGTGGAGGAGGTGGTGGAGATGGGTGGGTGGTGAAGTGAGTGGTGGAGATGGGTGGGGGTGGAGGTGGAGGTGGTGGGTGGGGGTGGTGGTGGTGATGGAGGTGGGTGGTGGTGGGTGGTGGAGGGTGGTGGAGATGGGTGGGGGTGGTGGGTGGTGGAGGTGGGTGGGTTGTGGAGTTGGTGGTGGTGGAGTGGGGGTGGTGGTGGTGGAGGTGGGTGGGGGTGGTGGTGGTGGAGGTGGGTGGTGGTGGTGGTGGGGGTGGTGGAGGTGGAGTGGTGGTGGAGGTGGGTGGTGGTGTAGGTGGACGTGGTTGAGTTTGGTGGTGGAGGTGGAGGAGGTGGGTCGTGAAGGTGGTGGTTGAGGTGGTGGTGGAGGTGAGGGTGTGATGGGTGGGTAGTAATGATGGATTTTTGATATTGGGATGCAATAGGTGTAGTGATGGGGTGTTATTGGGGGGGAATTGGAATGTATTGTTGAGATGGCGATAGTGCTAGGGTTGGAATGGGTGATGAGTGCATCTGTTGGATGTTGGACTGGGTGGATGGAGGTTGGTTTGGTTGGCTTGCAGTGGTGTTGAATGGGTGTGTAGTGGTGGCTGGTTTTGGAGAGGATTGTTTCCCCAATGAAAATTAATTCTTTTATCCCAATATAATCCCAATTAAAATATCATTACTATCACCATTCTCGCCACCCCATCCTCATCATCATCCCCACCATCCTTGCAGGATAAATGGGCTCTTTTGAATATCACTTATGCCCTCACAACCTCTAGTGAGGTCCCTTATTAAATCATAACACACAAGCACATACATACACACACACACACACACACACACACACACACACACACACACACACACACACACACACACACACACACACACACAATTTTAATATTTATGAACAAATTATTAGATTTAATCCTATAATAATAATAATGAAATGTATGTATATACTCATTTACGTATTTTTACCTTAGTAATAAAAAATCTAAATTATAGAATATATTATTTGTGATTTTTCTTTTTTTAAATAAACGAAATTTTGGTTTAATAAAAACGCTCTGTCGTGCTTAAAAATTTAGAGAAAAAAATTATAAATAGTTGTATTTATTCAATTAACATTTTTTTCGCATAGAATATAAAATCATAAAAATATAAAAATCTAAATATTTGTTTTCCTTGATGGAGTGACGGATAGGCCCCAATGGTAGGTGGAGTTGGTTTGATGCAAAGAGGGTAGTGGTAGAAGATATACTGATGATAACGATGATGATTTTGAGGTAATAAATTTATTTAATATTTATGGATGCAGATTTACATGGAGATTCGAGTAGCAGAAATCCTTCATGATTTGATTTATACATGAGCCAATTAAGCCCTTTGATCTGGTGAATTCTTGAATCACCTGAAAATTTTATATAATTAAATTTTTAATAAGCAATTAATTAAAACTATTAGCAATTTCAAGTATAAATTAAAGTCAATTTTTGATATTTTAAAATATTTAATATAACTGTAAATAATAGTTTTGTAATTATCATAAACGGAACAAAAACTAGTGAGAGATTTTTAGATGGTCGCTCTGTACTCTCCATTGCATACACAATCAGAAAACAAAATGACAATACAAAAAACAAAATGACAAAAATATTAGAAAAAAAAATAAAATCGGCGGATTGAAAAAAACCTACAAATAGATAGATCGGAAAAAATACAAAGTCAAATAGATAGATCGGAAAAAATACAAAGTCAAATAGATAGATCGGAAAAATACAAAGTCAAATAGATAGATCGGAAAAAAAATACAAAGTCAAGTAGACAGATGAACAGATAGGAAAAAAAATACAAAGTCAAGTAGACAGATGAACAGATAAGAAAAAACACATAAGCAGACAGACTGAAAAATCCATGCAAATGAAGGAATATCTATGCCCAGTAGAGTCTGATGTCTGAAAGGCCATGATCTCTTGAAGTGGAAGAGTGGTCTGAGGAAATGAAGAATAGTTATAGTAGTATCATCATCAGCAGCATCGTTAGCACCGATAATAGCTTTGATGAAATATGAATCGGATTCTTGCAAATAAAAAAGATAGAAAAATAAATAATAATAAATACTGAAAATAAAAACTATAACGTTGAGAGTGGTATAGAAAAAACAATTATATTAACGTATATATAATAATAAATAATATAATAAATATAACAACTAATAACAAACGCTGGGCGTAATATGATAATTTCAGATTGTGAGTGCACTAAAGGTTTCACGACCATTAGTAGCAATGTTAAGAACAGCTATTTATGAGGTTTTATCATAATTATTAGTTTTATTATTATGAAAACATAATATTTTAAAAGAGTATTAAAGATATTTTTACAAATAGAAAATATTAGTAAAAGTTTAAGGGTAATTTGAAGGAACGTTTTTATATATTTAGAACCAAATTATTCTAGACGGAGCTTCAAAAACATGAAGGTGTACTAGTTTTTATGATCAGAACGATCAAACAAAAAACCATTTTTTCTTCAAAAGGAATAAAAATGTTGGAAGCAATCATGAGTAAGCGAAAGAGTGTGTTAAGCGCAATAAAAATGATTGGAGTGATGATGATTATGATCTTGAACTGTAGCGCGTTCCATCAGTACAAGTCATTCTTGAGTACATAGCTGTGAGACTAATACTAATACTACTACTAGTAAAGGAATGGTGAAGTTGTGGAATTGTAAATAAAAAAAGTATTAAAAAAGAGTTTGGATAAAAAGAAAAGAATGAATGGATGAATGAAAGAGTGATGGATGGAAAAAGAGTAATGGAAGGATAAAAAAAAAGAAATAAAAGTATAAATAAAAGAAATTATAAAAAAGATGAAAGACAAAAGGTCAAGGGATATGATATTGTGCAGTTGTGTGCACACAAGTACCTTTAGGAAATTATGATTTGGCAGTGGCACTTAAAAGGTATTACAACTAAGCACTTAATCATCTTTTCATGCTTTGATAAGTTCCTTGCTTTGTTTGTAAAAATGATTTTGTATTGATTTAAAATCAATTAGTCTCTCATTAATATCAAAAATGATTATTTAAAATTCATAAAAATTGAATTCGTTGACCCGCTTGAATGTCTCAACTTCCTAGAAGCGTTCAAATTCATCTAAAATTCATCCAAAGCACTGATCATAAACCATCCAAACGATCCTCAAATCCAGTATCCACTCCTCATTTCCTCATTATCTCCAACAACCCCCATCTTTCTCCCCTTTCTCTAAACTATCACCATCCTTCTTCCCCATTTCCAAATAACCCCTCATCCTTCTTTCCCCCCTTCCCTAACAACCAACAACTACCCCCTAAACACCATCCACCCATCCAAACACCATTCACCCCTCCAATCTCCTCCTTCTCTTCCTCCTCCTCCAACTCCTCCTCTTTCTCCTTCTCCTTCATCTCTTCCTCCTTCTCTTCCTCCTCCTTTTTCTCTTCTTCCTCCTCTTCCTCCTCTTCCTCCTCCTCCTCCTCCTCCTCCTCCTCTTCCTCCTCCTCCTCTTCCTCCTACTCCTCGTCCCCTTCCTCATTCTCTTCTTCTTCTTCCTCTTCTTCTTCCTCCTCTTCTTCCTCTTCCTCCTCCTCCTCCTCCTCTTCTTCCTCCTCCGTCTCCTCCTCCTCCTTCTCTTCCTCCTCCTCCTCCTCCTCCTCCTCCTCTTCCTCCTCCTCCTCCTCCTCCTCCTCCTCTTCCTCCTCCTCCTCCTCCTCCTCTTCAGAGCAGACACTCACTCAATCTTTCTCGAAAGTTTGACTGCCTTTCGAGAAAGATTGAATCTCATTAAATTGATGATTATTCATGAAGTTGATGTTTTCGATGAATGCTAATTAAGTTGTTATTGTAGTTGTTGTTGAGGTAAATGTTGCATTTCGTTTAGTTGATTAGCAGTCTGTTGAGTTTGACCTCAACCAGCTGCCCTGCCAGGCTCTTGAGTCAGTTCTCTTGTGTTCTTGCCCAGCCCGTGCACTGCCCTATCTGGGCTGGGCAGTCTATCCAGAGATGAGTTGTTGTCTCCTGGGCCGTCTTGAAGAGTCTGCACAGGTCCTCTTGGCTTAGACCTATTTTTGTTGTTGTTGTTGCCGTTGTTGTTAATGTTGAGATAGTTACCGTACTCATTGTTATAAGACAGTGACGTCATGGAGTTTAGCGATTAGTTGTCTCAAACATGGCAGACGACCGTCTTCTTAGCAACGGGGGACCAGCGTATAAACAACGGAATGGTATCTAGGGAGCATAGACCATGGTATCCAAGTGTTTGTTGCCATAGCAACACGCTGTGTTGTCTGGTAGAACTAATCGCCGCAGGAAGCTTGAAATAAAACTTAAATACCCCGTGCTATAAGACTACTACTACTACTTGTACTGCTACTACTACTACTAATACTACTACTACTACCACCACCACCACCACCACCACTACTACTACTACTAACACCATCACTACTACTACCACCACTACCACCACCACCACTACTACTAACACCACCACCACTACTACTACCACCACCCCCACCAATAAAACTTCCACCACCACTCCCACCAACACTACTACTACTACACACTCATCAACACACACTTGTTACTTTTCCGATTAATTTTCTCCGAATAAGATTTGCCAGGCAGGTCCTTAAAAAGCAGGCCTATTTATTAATCAGATAATAGCTTTTATAAATAACCTACAAGTTATTGGCTATAACTAATGCCTTTAAGAATTATCAAGTTCATACTGATATTAACTTCATATTTGGATTCATATTTATCAATTATTTATAATAATAATTATTATTTATTAAAATAATTATTATTTATTAAAATAATTATTATTTATTAAAATAATTATTATTTATTAAAATAATTATTATTTATTAAAATAATTATTATTTATTAAAATAATTATTATTTATTAAAATAATTATTATTTATTAAAATAATTATTATTTATTAAAATAATTATTATTTATTAAAATAATTAATATTTATTAAAATAATTAATATTTATTAAAATAATTAATATTTATTAAAATAATTAATATTTATTAAAATAATTATTATTTATTAAAATAATTATTATTTCCAAAAATAATTATTATTCTTACCTTGATGCAGACAATTCAGTTCACATCCACTTGTCGACCTTGTCTTCTTGGAGCCGAGTAATAGAGCATTTGAAAATAAATATTCACATTAATATTCATTATAAACTAATTAATTAATTAATTAATTATATTTATGAAAATTAAATGGCTATAATAATGGTGAAGAGAATTTGTTCACCAAAAAAGTTCAAAGTACATTTTGAAATAATAAGAATACTAATGGTAATGATCTTGTGAGTACAAACTAGAAAGGGTAAGAGAAAAGTGTAAAAAAATACAAATCATAAGAAATAATGATGATAAATAAAATAAAAATATTATTATTATTATTAATTCAAATCAAAGGCTTGAGTACAAGATTAGGATATTAAATTAATGAGAAACAATAAAACGATGGATGGATGCATGGGTGAATGGAGGGATGGATGACTGGATGGATGGATGGATTGATGGATGGATGGATGGATGGATGGATGGATGGATGGATGACTGGATGGATGGATGGATTGATGGATGGATGGATGGATGGATGGATGGATGGATGGATGGATGGATGGATGGATGGATGGATGGATGGATGGATGGATGGATGGATGGATGGATGGATGGATGGATGGATGGATGGATGGATGGATGGATGGATGGATGGATGAATGAATGGATGGATGGATGGATGAATAGATGCATGGATGGATGGATGGGTTCATGGATGGGTGGATGCATGGATGCATGGATGGATGCATGGATTCGAATTAGTAGATTAATACTTCCCTAGCACCTCGTGACGACGATGATGATGATGATGATGACGATTGTCTCGTTACGTCAAAAGGCACCATGACGGTGCAGACTAAACTATTCACAATTACACTTAAACACTCCACAATTACCTCTAATTATCCTCTCTCCCACGCCTCTTCACATTCCTTACCTGTGAGTCCACGCACACATCCACGCACACATCCATGCACACATCCATGCACACATCCACACCGACATAACCATTTCCACACAAACATAAAAACATATTCCTAAATTTGCATAAACATAATTTCTAAGAACGGTTTTGAATAAATTATAAATAAATAAATGATTTTAAATATGACTTCAACATATAAAACAGGCTTCATTACAATATGATTATGGATAAGAAGTCTATACAATCAACACTTTTGTATTAGTTTCCATTTATACTCTCTCCTACATGTCATATAATATAGTATAAATGATAAAGAAGTTATATGTTATAGCTTATCGTTTATAAGTTATATGTTATCACCATCATATAACAACTCCAGGGCTATAAAAGATCATTTTGCCTTGACAAGCTTTACTTCTCCCCGCTTTGGTGTGTGGTGAAGATTTTTTGTCGTTTTTTAGACTGGTTCAAATCTTAGTCATTCGTATTTTATTAGAATTTTAAGTTTTAAAATGTGTAAAAAAGCGAGAAATATTGGAATTGGTCAACGTTGTTATCTTTTTTAACTTTTTAACAAAAACAGTTACCTAGCCTGGTGCACATTGATAACCAATGGTGGTGCAGGGAACCCAAGAATAAGAGCTACAGAGAGTTGAAAGAGACGTTGTGAAGATGCTGTTGTGTCGCAAGTCAGAAATCACCTCGACAACCTATGTTGAGATGATTGAGGATTTGAAGCCGTCATCATTATCACCACCACCATCATCGCCATCACCATCACCATTATCATCCTCTTCTTTATCATCTTCATCATCGTCATCATCATCATCATCGTCATCATCATCATCATCGTCATCATCATCATCGTCATCATCCTTTTCATCTTTTCCACGACAAGCCATCCTGGCTTGTAAATGTCTTCTTGAAAACTCGTTCTCATCATCATTGACTCCTCCCCTGCACCCTTGCTACCCTTCCACCACTCCACTACAGCCCCCTTCATTACTACCATCCCCCTCATCGTCTTCTGCATCATCTTATGCATCATTATCACCAACATCATCATCATCATCTGCATCTTCATCTCCATCATCAACGTCATCATTATCCTCTCCATCAATCACTCCTACAATTTCAATAGGTGTAATTCATCAAAAAGTAATAACGGAAGCATCATCATCATCACTCACAGCATCATTATCAAATACTTCATCTTCCTTTCTTCCTTCATCACATTTATCATCAGCATCAAAACATTTATCATCATCATCACCATCACCATCACTATCATCAACCCCATCATCACCATCACCATCACTATCATCAACCCCATCCTCACAACCCCGACTTAAAACCAAATCAATTCTTAAGACATCATTTCCTTCTTTTCCAATAAAAACACAAACGAAAAAAATAGAAAAACTACTATCATCATCGCTTTTTTCACCATCACAATCATTACTATCATCCTCACCACCATCACAACCACCATCATCACCATCTCTTTTATCCCTTCTTTTTTCTTTAATTTTCCTTCTCTCCATCCCGCCTGTCAGTGGCAATTACGGACTGTGGTGGTGAGTGTTTTAGTTACTACAGTTCAGCATCAGCCTTCCCTATCACCCCCTAATGCATTAAATGCCCTTTCAAAGTTCTATTGTCATTACTTATTATTGGAAGCTATTAATTATTGTTTTTCCTTTTTACTTTTTATTTGTTTATTATTATTTCATTTATTTTAATTATTAATGGTTTTATAAGGATGATTGGGCTTTATATAATGAGACTTTCTTATTTAATGCTGCAATTATAACTTCTTTCCTTCACCCCACCCACCCACCCACCCACCCACCCACCCACCCACCTACCCACCCACCCACCTACCCACCCGTAAAGTAACCTATTAAATCTAATTTCACACATTTAAACAATTAATCATTAAAAACTCGAAAACGCTTTTGAGTTAAATTCAATTAAAACTGCAAAAGCAGACAGGCAGGCAGGCGTGAGGGGGGGGGAGGAAGCCACTTAAGAGGGGCACAAACTATTTTGATTAGTCTCAATTACGGAGGCAGCAACAACTGCTCCTAGCTGACTCTCTCCCGTCCATTTCGCTTCAAAACTCTTTTCTAGAAAGAGAAATATTCCAGGAAAAGGCCGCATTAGTCTCTTACAAGATTCCATTCGAAAGTTTTCATTTAAATTTTTTCAGAAACATTTTTTTTCGAAACGTCGTTTTAGACTTTCGATTATGACAATTGTGACTTGTTGCCTTTTGTCGAGTTGAATGGCGATTTTGAGGAATTTAAAGTGGGCTTGGAGTGAGCACCTAAGTTTTTTCTAAAGATATATTCCAACTAAAAATAATTGATTAAAATTGCAGAAAAAATTCAAATTTAAATTAAACCCGTTATGTTACTTGAGATTTTTTTCAAAATTCCACCATTAGATTTCATCACAATTACACTATTATATCCCATCCCATCGTTAGATCCACTCGCATTCCACCATAAACCACCATTGTACCCGATCCTCATTCCACCCTGACACCCCCACAACTCCCCTCCCCCTAAACCACCTTTCCCAACTCTCACCCAAATCCACCTTTGACCCGCTTCATCACACACCTTCTCTCTCTTTTACGTCAATTTTTCAAAGCGTTTTTCACACCGTAGAAGCAAGCAGGCATGATTAATGGCGTGGTCTCCTTCAGGCAAACTCCTCTAATTGCATATTTCACTCTCGTGTGTGTGATGTGTAGTATTATTATAATAGGGTGTAGTATTAGTATAGGGTGTAGTATTAGTATAGGGTGTAGTATTAGTATAGAGTGTAGTATTATTATAGGGTGTAGTATTATTATAGAGTTTAGTATTATTATAATGTATAATACAATTTAAATTTTAAATATAATTATCATTTAAAATATAATTATAATTTACAATACTATTCTGAAGTTTAATATAATTATAATGCATAATATAATTATAATATATATTAAAGTTATAAAATTTTAAAAAAGTTTATTCATTATATTTAAATTTAATATTTACGTACACAGAAATAAGTATAAAAGTTTTATGGTATGTCATTTTTCATAGATGTTTGTATAATAGAGCGCGTATGTTGTTGGAAATGTGGACTTGGTACGTTGGTTAAGGTAACCGTTATTAGTTGAGTGCCCAAGGCAAAAGAACTAAAGTTACTTAGAGTAGGGATGGATGGATGAGTGGGTGGATGGATGAATGAGTGGGAGGATGGATGGATGGATGGATGGATGGATGGGTGGTGGGTGAATGGATGGATGGGTGGATGGATGGATGGATGGATGGATGGATGGATGGATGGATGGATGGATGGATGGATGGATGGATGGATGGATGGATGGATGGATGGATGGATGGATGGATGGATGGTTGGTGAATGGTTGGATGGATGGATGGATGTATAAATGGATAGATAGATTAAAAGTGGACCATGTAATTCAGCGTGAAAAACTAACAAATGTTTATGAGTTAGTCGTAATAAAACAAAAATGCCACCACAAAGATAACTAATCATAATAAACAACAAGAAAACATAAGCAAAAAGATGCAAATATACAAAAAGCTAACCGGATCAAAGAATACAAACTCTTTAAGGCTATCAACACAGCCATCTAGTCCATTAGCACCTTCGCGAGTTTCTTGCTACCATCATCTTTATCAGTTGTATCGGAAACTAATGTAACTTTGTAAGATTGTATCTTTTGTATCGGAAACTAATGTAACTTTTAAGATTGTATCTTTTGTATCGGAAACTAATGTAACTTTTAAGATTGTATCTTTTGTATCGGAAACTAATGTAACTTTGTAAGATTGTATCTTTTGTATCGGAAACAAATAGATATTTGAGTTTGTAAAAATAAATGTCTAACTCAAATATTAATATCTTTGAATATAGTTTATAAAAAATTTAAATTTATAGCTTTTAATTTAAAAGCAATTAATAATGTTTAATTTGTTCGGTCAAAAGCGATCACATTAGCCTATCCAAACCACTCTACAAGCACTCGAGACTGCAAAGAGGCTTCAGCATAGATGTATTTAGACGGCAATCCCAACTACTACCACGACTACTATTTCTACTATGACTTCTACAACCACTACCACTATTTCTGCTACAATTCCACCATAACTACTATCACTATCCCCCTCTCCTTCCACCCCCTACCTCCCTCTACCACCACAGGTCTCTTGGCTTACCTAACAACCAATTCAACAACCTCGACACTTCATCCACTTATCCAGCCACATGGAAGAACAGTTACTATGACAACAGAATCCGTCCCAGAGAAATGAGGGGGGTGGCCGATGGGAGGCTGAAAAAAATGGGGAAGAAACCGTCATCATCATCATCATCATCACAACCCAAAGAAGGGTGGGATGGTGCTAAGAAGAGAATGGGTGAAAGAGGGGTTGAGAATAAAATGGGTGATGGGAGGAGGGTGGATGGTAGAATGGGTGATGGAAGGAGGGTGGATGGTAGAATGGGTGAAGGAAGGATGATAGAAGGAAGGATGATAGAAGGAAGAATGATAGAAGGAAGGATGATAGAAGGAAGGATGATAGAAGGAAGGATGGGAGAAGGGAGGATGGGAGAAGGGAGGATTGGAGAAGGGAGGATTGGAGAAGGGAGGACTGGAGAAATGAGAGAGGTGTACAGAGGTGTTTCGTGCAACCAGCTGAGCCCGTTGAGTCCACGCCAGAAGAGGTTAATAAAAATATAAGTTTAATCAAATTGAAAAGTTGATAGCAATATAAGTTTTATTACACGAATCTTATCAAATCGCTTCGAACACACAACGCTCTTCAACGCCACTGATTTAAAAAATTCAAATAAAAATAAATCAAATCTATTTAAGCTAACACCATGTTAGTAAATACGCCACGAGTGATAATCAAACCCACGACCTTTGATTCAAATCCTTCAATCTAAACCCTTCAATCCCAATTCATCCATCCCCATTCAATCCTAACCCTATTCCCCCCGCCCCCCCCCGAAGGTTCTGTAGTCTCTACGAAGACCACATGCTGGCGGTGAAGCAGGCGACAGGCATGGCGATCCACGAGTGTCAACGGCAGTTCGAGAAGCGGCGGTGGAACTGCAGTGTCGTCGATGCTGAAAGCGTCTTTGGAAGCGCCGTCAGCGAGAGAAGTTGGTTTTTGTTATGTGGTGGCGGCAGGAGTGAAGAGGGGGTTAAAACAGTTTTTAGAAATAGTTTTTAAAAAGATATTATTTAGAAAAAAATTTAATGAAACATTTCTCTATTCTTTTGTTCATCTTTTGCACTTTTGTTCTCTTCCCCTCTTTTTTTCCACTCATCTGATCTCTCTTCATTAATTTCAGTTATCTATCCACTCACTCTCACATCATCACTGCCCTCTACCCTCCTTTACTCTCACACCACTTCTACCCTCCCCCATCAACCTCTTCCCCCCCTCCCCATCAACCTCTACCCCTCACCCCTCCATCAACCTCTACCCCCCCCTCCATCAACCTTTACCCCCTCCCCCATCACCCCCCCCTCAACCTCTACCCTTCCTCCATCAACCTCTACCCCCCCCCTCTCACAGGCACCAAGGAGTCAGCGGTCGTGCATGCGTTGATGTCGGCAAGTCTCCTCTTCTCCGTCAGCAGGGCCTGTCGTGATGGCGAGTTGTCGAGGTTGGGTGGGGGGGTGTTTGAGGGGGGAGGGGGGGTGTTTGAGGGGGGAGGGAGGGAAAGGGGGTGATGATAGGCTGGGAATGAGTGGGGTGAGGGAGGGGAGGGGGAGAATAATGTTGGAGAGATTGATTGTAGTTTGGTGGAATAGAATTATAGTGTTTATCTTAATTAATTATGAAGATTATATGAAATTATAGTAGTTATGGTGATAGAGGAATGGAAGTTATGGTGATAGAGGAATGGAAGTTATGGTGATAGAGAAATGGAAGTTATGGTGATAGAGAAATGGAAGTTATGGTGATAGAGGTATGGAAGTTATGGTGATGATCATGGGGATGTTTGAAGAAGGTAAAGATCCTTTAAAGCACGATGAATCAACTTTTCATCCACTAAATCGACCACGCAGATGTGGTTGCAGCCGCAAGCGACGTCCAAAAAAAGCTATCCACCCAGAGTGGTTGTGGGGTGGCTGTGGTGACAACACCGACTATGGCTACAAGTTCGCATCTAGGTTTGTGGCGAGTTGAAAAAGTGGGGGAGAGGGGAGGGGAAATGAATAGATAGGGCTTTTAAATTTACTAAACGTTTCCACAATTCCCCAAACTTCCATTTTACCCCAAAAATCATTCGTACCTACCCTCAACCACCATAAACCACCATAAACAACCTTGAACCACTCAAAAACCACCTCAACCGCATCCCAACCTTCTTAACCCATCCCCCTCAACCCCCTCAACCCCAAAAGTACTCCAAACCACCTAAAAAACCACTTAGAAACGACCCTCCAAACGACCACAGATTCGCAGACATTCGAGAGCAGGAGAAAAACCACCCCAGGAAGAGCGACGGATTGTCGAGAATGCTGGTGAATCTGCATAACAACGAAGTGGGCAGAAGGGTGAGTAGTTTGGGGGGGGGTGGATGGGGAGTAGTTTGGGAGGGGGGGGAAGTGTGAGTAGTTTGAAGAGTAAAGTGGAGAGAGGGATAAGAAAAAGGGGTTTTTTAGAAACAAACCATCAAAGACCTGAAAACATTTTAGTGTTTGTTGCTGTGAATATTCATTTGGCCTTCTGAGAGAAAATCAGAAAATACTTTCTCGAAAGTTCTATGAAGAAATCTAATGGCAAAAGAGAAGAGGAAAAGATGATCAAGCTAGTGAAATTGTGAAGGGATGATGGAAAGATGATGATGAAGAGATGAAAGAGAAATGATAAAAGGATGATGGAGCGAGGTGGTTTGGACCGGGAAACCTCGGGAGTAAGCGGGTGCAAGTGGAGTGTCTTAATGAGAGGATTCAGAATGTGAATTGATGGCTGGAGATCAAAGCACCTGCACTGCCTCACCCCTGCATCTCTGTGAGTGTGAGTGAGTGCTCTCATCAAGTCATGAACTAACAAATTAACACTTCTGAAAGAATATGCCTTTAAGTTTGTGTGTGTGTGTGTGTGTGTCGGTGTGTGTCGGTGTGTGTGTGTGTGTGTGTATGTATGTGTGTGTGTGTGTGTGTGTGTGTGTGTGTGTGTGTGTGTGTGTGTGTGTGTGTGTGTGTGTGTATGTGTGTGTGCGCCTGTGGGTTTGTCGGACTCTTTGAAAGTTGATTGCAGCAAAGTTCCTTCAAAATCCCTTTCTTCCTAATCTCTTACATGATTCTTTGACCTTGATAAGGCAGAAGTAGATAAAACCTAATTATAATCATGATAAAAATAATGCTAATAATAAAACTAAATAATAAAATGAATGGTTAAAATAATAAAAAGTTACCTCATTGATTCAGTTATCCGTAACGGTTATGGAAGGGGCCCTTTTATTGCGAATCTTAAGCTCCACTTACAACTCAGTGCATCTCTGCAACAATTCATATTTAGTCTTTTTATTTCAGTTCTAGTTTTTATTCTTTGTTAAAGTTCTTTTTCCCTGCACACAAGATGAGTTATATGTGGGTTAAATGAGGGTGGAAGGAAAAATCTGCCGGATTTAGGTCTATTTTTTTAGTAAATAAAAAACCTCAACATTTTGAAACTAGGATTTGTTGTTTTGAAACATTTATTTTTATTGAACATTCAGCTTTTTGTTATTTATTTGTTAATGAAAATATGTCAATGATTATAGAACCGTCTCGCCACACTTCCGCTTAATTGGGAACAGAAAAAGTAAAATAATACAGTTAATAATTCAAAATTTTCGTGAAATTAATTCACTTTTTTTTTAATTTGTGAAAATTCTTTAAAAAATATTCGAATATTTTTTTAAACTTGTGCAAATAATCTTCAGATAAATTTACAGTTTTTAACAAAAACGAAATTTTCTTTCTCAAAATTTCAGATTCCGATAAAACATCGTTTTTCAAATTTTACAATATTTTTGCAAGCGTAAAATCGCCTTTGGGAGAAGTTAAGAAATGATTCTGGAGATAAAAAAGCCAATAAAAACATTCTCACAAATAAAATGTAAATAATTAAAATAAAAATCCATGAGAAGGAGAAAGTATAAAACAAAAAACAAATTCATAAGAAAAAATTAATAAATAAAAATATATAAAATAGCAATAGTGGGAGAAGAATTTGTTTCTCTCTCAAAAGCACCATGACATCGACACTGAATCCAACGCTGGATCGATAAAATATTTTTAAAAATTAAAAAACCACTTATATCAAAAGTCTCACCATCGCAATTACCACAAACACCATTATCATCACCAAAACCATCACAGCTACAACCACCACCACAACCACCCCAACTACAACCATCACCAAAACCATTAAAACTACAACCACCCCCACATCAAATTAAAACAAAACCACAACTAAAACAACTACAACCACCACCACAACTAAAACAACCAGCACGACAACTACATGATAACGACACACACAGACAACAATGACACTCACTCACTAAAGCTTTTGTTCAACGACAATAACTCATATAAAGGCGACATCGTCCACATCTCTCTTAAGCGCTACATAAATTAATAAAACCGCCATTAGCACAACCACCATGCACCCCCATTTTGTTATCTTTGTTGATTTATAGTCTTTCCTCCCTGCTGAGTTTCGGGCTTTTATTGCTTCTTCTAATTTAGTTTGATTTACGGGTGAGATTGCTTAGGGGATGCATCAAGTGCTCGTTGTACCATACAACTATAACACCCGATCTGTGCAAAACCCAAAAAGCCATGGTGGAAACACCTGCGTAACCATGGTGAAAACAACATCACAGTCATGGTGGAATACCAAAAATACCTTGTTGAATTAATACCAAAATACCGCTTAACCCTCTCAAAAGCACTCATAATGACCGCATCATTCGACCACGTTTGGTCAGTTAAAGACTCCAACAAAAAATGTTTTAAAATGCTTGACGTTTAGATAAGCCGCGAAATGAAATTTAAATTTTGCAGGAATTTTTCTTTCTGAGTTTTCTTACAACTGTTAAGCATTCCTTAATGGACTGCTGCCAAACAGCATTTGAGTGTTTGTGTGTTTGTGTGTTTGTATGTTTATGTGTTTGCATTTTTGTGTGCTTTTTGTTTGTTTGTGGCTTTTTTTGTTTGTGTTATTGTGTTTTTGATTATTTTGCCTTTTTCATTGTGTGTTTTATGTTTGTTTGTGTGTATATTTTTTTGTATGTTGTTTGTTTGTATGTTTTTGGTTTATGTTTCTCTTTGTTGTTGTATAATTGCTTAGATGCACGCAAAAAGGGTTCAAGTGTCTTTATACATTATTTATTTTTTTAGTTTATTTCATATATGCATATTTATGTATGTGTTTTTGTTTTTTCTTAAACCTCTTGCATAACTGCGTTTAAAAACATTTAAATTCTTCTCTAAAAAAACAACAAAAACGTACAAAAAACACAATTTAAGAAGCTTTAAAAGTTTCAAAATCTTTTGTTTTTTAAAGAAGAAATAATATTCGATTTCGAGTGTGCTTTCAATTAAGTGTAACTAACTGGGTATTTACCGAGAAAATATTCACTGAGACGTTTGCGAATCTGTTTTAGATATTTTTACACTTAGAATAATATTGAGTAATTGAAGAATTATTCGAGGTGGAGACGGAGGGGGAATCCTATCTGTTGGAAAGTTTAAAGAAATATTTTTGTTAACACTTAACGTTCATCCATCCATCTATTTATGGATTAATTTAACCATACTTTTTTCATCCATCCATTAATTTATGTATCTAATTCATTCATTAATCTATTTATCCATCAATCTATTTATCCATCAATCTATTCATCCATTTATCTATTCCTCCATTTATCTATTCATTCATTCATCTATTCATTCATCTATTCATTCATCTATTCATTCATCTATTCATTCATCTATTCATTCATCCATTCATTCACTTATTCATCTATTCATTCATCTATTCATCCATTCACTCACTCATTCATCAGGCGGTCTACAAACATGTGAGGATTGGATGCAAGTGTCATGGTGTCTCAGGTGGGAAATCAAAAAAATAAAATAATAAATATACAATAAAATTTTGAAAACAACTTTGATAAAACAAATAAATAGAAATATATTAAACAATTAATTAATTAAATACTTAAATAAATGAATTTTAACTAATTTCAGGCTCTTGTAGTGTGAGAACGTGTTGGAACCAATTGCCAAACTTCAAGAAAACTGGACATTTACTGAGAGAAAAGTAAGAAATAGTTTAAGATTTGAAAGTTTGAATCGGATTTTAAAATTTTAAATTTAATAGCTGAGGCTTGGGTAACTAAATGTGCGGTATAGAATTTTAAAAACATCTTTTTAAAGAGAGATTAAGTGTTTTTAAATCAAAACAACGCAATCTGAATCACACAACAAATTCATTTTGTTGGAACAAAACAAATGATCTCTCAAAACATCGAGAAAAATAAAACAGAATTAGTTAATTTAAGCTGTTTTTATCATCGCTTTCCCTTCCTATCCCCCACTAGCCATTTCCCAAACCCCTCAATCCCAATCATTCCCAATCTCAGCAATCTCTTCACACCTCTCCTCCAATATTCCTACCCACTTTTCCAACTTCTTCATCCTACCCCTCCACTCTCCCCATCCCACCCTCCACCAATTTTTTCACCGAACACTCATTCCAAACTCCCCACCCACCCACCCCTCTTCAAACCTATCTACTTCTTTCCACCCCTCTTTCCACCCTTCCCAACACCCTCCTCCCCACAGGTACGACAAAGCCATCCAAATGAAATTCAACCGCAAAGGCACTCAACTGATGCCTGCCACCCGACAACCCTCCCTTCCCACCAAAGACCACCTCAAATTCATCCACCCTTCCCCCAACTTCTGCAACCATGGCAATGGCTCGCTGGGCACAAAGGACAGAGAATGCTCTGTGTTAGAGCTTTTTGTAATAAATTTTTAATTTTCAATTTTGGAATTTATGATTTAAGTTTTAAGTCTTTTGGGGTTGTTGACATTTAAAAAAACTCCACCACTTAAAGATGTTTCATCCAAACACTTTTCGACACCCTCTTCCAAAACATCACAATAAATGGTCATCTCCACAATAAACCCCACACCCCAAACCTTCAACCTCCCAACATCCCTAACCTTTTCTTCACACCCTAAACCCCACCCCAATCTCACCTCCAAACCCCTTTCCCCTCTTCCACTCCCCCCCCATTCCACCCCTCACCCCCCCCTCTTCCACGCCTCACCCCCCTCCTTCTACTCCTCACCCTCCCCCTTTCTCCACCCTTCCCCCTTCACCCTCCCTTCATCCCCCCTTCTAGCAAGTCGAGGGGCACCGACAACTGCAAGCGCCTCTGCTGCGGCAGGGGCTTCGTGAGCAGGAAGGTGGTCTTGAGCGAGAAGTGCAACTGCAAGTTCCACTGGTGTTGTCACGTGTCGTGTCAGATGTGTGAGAGGGTGGTCGAGGTGAACAGGTGTCTTTGAGGGGGTGTTTGAGGGGGGGGGGCAGGTATCTTTGAGGAGGTGGGGAGGAGAAGAGGCATGTGTCTTTGAGGGGGATGGGGGGAGGGGAGGCAGGTATCTTTGAGAGGTGGGGAGGAGGGGAGGCATGTGTCTTTGAGGGGGTGCTTGAGGGGGAAGGGCGGCAGGTGTCTTTGAGGGGGTGTTTGAGGGGGGGAGGCAGGTATCTTTGAGGGGGTGGGGAGGGGAGGGGAAGGTGTCATTGATGGCAGGGGGGGGGGAAAGATGTCGTTGAGGATGGGGGAGAAAAAGGTAAGATGATAGATGGTGGGTGGAAGGGGGGGAAGTTACATGATGGAAGGAAGATATGGTTAGATGATGAAGGGAGCAAGTGTTAGATGATGGAGGAAAGGGAAAGGTTAGACGATCGAGGGGGATAATGGTCAATTGATGAAGGGGGCAGGAGTAGATGATGAAAAGAATTTTTAGACAAAAATTCAAAGAGAAGGGAATATGTTGTGATGGGGAGCTTGGACACTCTAGTGAAAACGAAGCTTTTGAAGTGGCTTCACAAAATCAACAACAGCTTTGTGACACTTTTCATATTTTGACCTTATGAATTTCGTCCAATATCCGAGTTTAAATGATAAACTCTAAAATAAAGAGACCATATTTTTGTAGTTGTTGTACTATATTGTTGCGGTTACTGTTGTAGTTTTTGTTGCATTGTACAATAGATGAATAGAAAAAAAATGTGTTCACTCTTTAGACTTTTTTTTTCCAAACTTGGTGTAATTTTTTAAAAGAATTTGAGATACGCTTAAATCAGGACTTTATTAAGTTATGTTTAATTAATTATTTTAGTTTTAAATAATTAGGAATGTAAATTTACTCCTGACTGAAAAAACTATTTTACAAATATTTTAATGATATTTAAATATTTTATTTCGCTGTAGAAACATTTTGAAAGTTTCTGTTTTGGTGTTATTTGGTAGTGATCTCATTTTGAAAATCGTCAAAACTCATATTTGGACATTCTTAGATTATCTTAATTATATCGTCTCAATATAAACATTCTACTAATTACTTCATGTCATTATTATCATCAATTTATTATTATTTTCTTAAATATAATTTTATCGAACCACGTCCAATACTATCTAAGACATATCCTTCGTGTTTTCAGAGTTTTTTCAATAAACAGAAATATATTTAAAAAATTGCAAATTTATTAATTACTAAAAATGTTAAAACAAAATAATTACTCATAATAATTATTATAACTAGATAATAAGTATCTAACTTTCTGAAAACAGAAGCATCTTTAAAAAGCAAGTCAAAGTTTTTGAAAGATGAAAAAAAAGTCAATAAAATTACTTCTAAGGCTAGTCTTGGTAATTATTTAGAACGTAATTAATTCGAATTTAAGTTGAAAGTCGCTTAAAATAATTACGATTTATAAAAATTTTATAAAACATAACTTTAAATCTGCTCAAAAGCATCTCTTTCACACCATTGAAGCTCCACACATTTTCTCACCATCCTTAAATTCCGCACAACTTCTTCTAACGATCATTTTCAAGTTTCTTCATCCTCCCCTCATCCCCCTTCTACTTCACCCTTTCCACAACCCCCCCCCAAATCCACTCAACAATCCACCTTCTTCCTCCCTCAAAACCTGCCCCCACTATCGACACCCAGCACCCACTCATCGAAATCACAATCGTCATGGGGTATCACAATCACCTTGAAGGCACCGGGGTTCAAACCAGCCTCTTCCGCCTCAGTCATCATCGTCTTTGCCCGAGCGTCGTAGGTGGCGTTCTTGATGGTTGAGAAAAGTCTGGGGAGGAAGGGAGGGGAGTGGGGGGTTGATGGTGGATTGTTGGGAGAGAGGAAGTGGGGTTGGTCGGGAAAATAGTGGATGAATAGGGTGGTAGATGGTGGGTGAAAGGGATGAGGGTAGCTGGGTGTGTTAATGGTGGATCGTGAAGTATTAATGGTGGTTGTGAGAGAAATGTTGATGGTGTGTTTGGTTTGATCAGTGCTTAAACTTTAGGAAAACGGTTGAGGGTGGTGAAAAAAAGTTGAAGAATAGAAAGAAATAAGAGCAAGTTTTTGAATCGCTCAAATAAAAACTCAAAATGAGCAGTGCTAAAAATAGAAAACTTAATTTAAAATAAAAAAAACTTATTAAAAAACCCAATACAAAAAATCCAGTGAAAATATGATAAATAAAAGTTTCACGTGCAACAGGCCTGAGATTGTAGGCGATGTCTGGATCACTGATGCTGGTGTAGCATTCGAAAGCCAGAAGCAGATCGTCAGATTTTTGGAGGAAGCTGAGGTTTATGTCTGAAGTCTGTTGGTTTGGAGGGATGGAAGAGGGTTGATTTGGAGGGAGGGAAGAGAGTTGGTTTGGAGGGAGGAAAGAGGGTTGATTTGGAGGGAGAGAAGAGGGTTGGTTTGGAGGGAGGGAAGAGGGTTGATTTGGAGGGAGGGAAGAGGGTTGGTTTGGAGGGAGGGAAGAGGGTTGGTTTGGAGGGAGGGAAGAGGGTTGATTTGGAGGAAGGGAAGAGGGTTGGTTTGGAGGGAGGGAAGAGGGTTGGTTTGGAGGGAGGGAAGAGGGTTGATTTGGAGGGAGGGAAGAGGGTTGGTTTGGAGGGAGGGAAGAGGGGTTTTTTGGGAAGAAGGAAGGATTTTTGAAAGAAAAAAGATTTTTTAGGGAGGAAGAGTATGAGGAGAGTGACTTAGGGGTGAGTTGATGGTTGTAGGAGCTGGAGAGGTGGAGAAGAAGTTAATAAATGGTTTTTATTGAAAATGAATTGGTGAGCATGGGATGGTGATGCGTGGGTGGTTTGGTGGGTAGTGACAAAAAAACAAATACGTAATAACAGAATGATGAGCCGATCTTACAAGGTTGTAGTTGTTAAACTTTTCCACCCAGTCAGCAGTGGAAGCGGTCGCAAGCATGGTAACTGCGGGTGGAAAAAAAGGAAAAGGTGAAAGGAGAATGTCGAAACTTGATTTAGTGAAAAGATTTAAATGGCATTTTATTTTTCTACACAATCCACCATCAAGCATACACTATCCAACTTACAAACCACCCACTTCATCAACCATCAAACCTACACTATCTACTTTTCAAACCATCCAGCACCTACCCACTATTAATCATCCAATCCCCTTTCATCCTCTCATTCATCCAACTCACTTCCCCCACTTTTAATCCCACATCCACTCCCCCCCCCACCATTATTCCATAGGTTTTTCCTGCTGCCACACTCCCAATTGTTGTGGATTAGGGCTCCCTCTGGCGTGTACTGACCCCCCTCCTTGGTCAGCTCGATGAAGATGTTGTAACATCTGACCGCGGGTCTGGGCACTGGCAGTGGGATACCTGTAAAGGAAGAGGAGGGGGGGTTTTGGATGGTGTTAAGTGGGTTAGGTTGGCGTGCTGGATGGGATGGGTTGGCTGGATGGTGGCCTATACCACGAAAACCATCTAACCCAACACACTGCGAACCACATCATTCCGCTTCCACACAGCCCATTGAACCCACACAATACTCCATCCCATCACACCCTCTCCTCCTACACTCACCCTCTCCCCCACGAACCCCCACGAACCTAAACTCTGGATGCGGGCAATCTCAAAGAGCTTCACGTTGGCATAGTCATCCAACTTGACAGAGTGGGGTCGGTTGAATGGCATGGAGGGGCACTGTGAGGGTGGAAACACCATTTTCGGGAGAAGGGTGGGTTGGGGAAGGGTTGAAAAACTCCAGGGCTCGGGGGTGGTCGTCCTACTTTTGGGTTTTTTGCTTTTTCTGCGATGAGTCTGAGAGCTTTTGCCGTCCGCTGGAGGAAGTGATTTTATTTATTATGTGTAGTTTTAGAATGGAGAAAATATTTTATTCTCAACATCATCATCATTATCACCACAACCACCATCATCATCACTACAACCACCATCACCACCATCATGATCATCATCACTACAACCACCATTATCACCACCATCACCTTCATCCTCTTTTTCATCATCATCATCCCACTTCCTCTTCGGGGCTGACCGCTTTCCCAACTTCTTCTTCAACTCATCCCATTCGATTTTTCCTTCTTCCCTTTTCATCCTTTCATCCGACCATGCTTTCATTTTTTCAATACAACCTTCTGAGTCATTTCTTATTTTCTCATAGAAATGTTTCTTCCATAATTGTATTTCATCATCATCATCATCACCATCATCTTCACCATCCTCTTCTTCCTCCTCACCATCAAATCTCCAAGGCTTTTTAGTTGTGGTGGTTCTGCTGTAGAACTTTTGGCTTTTCTTGTGGTCCACTTGGGCGCTGTCAGCATACGCCAGCAGGATCAACTTTATATACAATGTGTCATCTTCGAAAGGGGGACAAAACAATCCACTCTCATCATCATCACCACCACTCCCACCATCATCATCACCACCCCCACCATCATCATCACCACCATCTTTGGCAGCCACGCTATCCATATCCTTCAGCCACCTGTCATACTGCTCTTTAGTAACGTGATATTTCTTCTCAAAAGATTTTTTCGACACATTCATTCTTTTGTTGAATTCACTTTTATCCATAAAGTGTCTAGATCCTTTTTCATCTTTCTTCTTTTCATCATCGCCATCTTGTTTTGACTTTTTAGTTAGCCGTTTTTCCAGCTTAACCATTGCATCTTTCCACTCTTTCATTCCCTTTTCTTTCATTTTATTCTTTTCCTCCGCCCATCCCTTCAACTTTTCAATCCAACTTTTTGACCCGTTTCTAACTCTATCATAATCATCTTTCTTCCACCATTTTTTCGCATCTTTATCCTCATCATCATCATCATCATCATCATCATCATCATCCTCAACTTTTTTCTTTTTATATTCCTTTTTCACTAGCATTTCAAACTCATCCATCCATCCTTTGCTGTCATTTCTTTTCCATTCCTTTTCTAACCATTCTTCCAACTTCTCCATCCTTCTCTTTGTCTTATTCCTTTTTTCTGCTTTCCATTCATCCCTTTTTTCCATCCATCCTTTCACTCTTTCTTTCATTTTTTCCGTTTGATTCCTTTCCACTTCATCCCTCCATTTCTTCAGTCCATCCATCCATCTCTCGGTTATATTCCTTCTTCTACTCCTCCTTTCCATCACTTCTGCCATTTTTTTCCCCCACTCACTAGTAGAGTTTTCAACATCTTTTCTCCACCCTCCATCATCATCATCCTCCTCCTCCTCCTCATCATCATCATCATCACCATATTTTTTCCCTTTTCTATCATAACCTCTACTCTTTCTCCTTCCCTCACCATCATCACTCCCTCTCTTCCACCCTTCATCATCATCATCATCATCCTCATCATCATCATCAGCACCACCTAGTCTCCATCTTTTCCCGCCATACTCTTTCTTTCCTTCCTTCGACTCCTTCCCTCCTTCTTGATGGCGTTTCTTTTCATACCTTTCCAACACCTTACTCCACATCTTCTTGTATTTCGAATAATCATCATCATCACCCTTCTCCTTCTCATCCTCCCCATCATCATCATCATCATCATCATCATCTTTTACTCGTTTGTATTTACGAGTGGGTTTGCTGTCTTCGTATTTTGGTTTGTCTTTTTGTTTGTCATCTTCCTTGCCGAAGCCCATGCTGGCCGCAGTGATATCGAATTAAATATTCACAAATAGAATAAAAACGATAATTTAATTATTTATTTTATTTATTTGAATATTCACAAGCATTACTTTAAAGAAATTAAACACAAGTCATTTGAATTTTTTAAACCATATTCACCCATCCACCACAACACTCTCCCATCCCATCCACAACAACACCCTTCCATCCCCTCCCCAACAACACCCTTCCATCCCCTCCCCAACAACACCCTTCCATCCCCTCCCCAACAACACCCTTCCATCCCATCCCCAGCAACATCCTTCCATCCCATCCTAAACAACACCCTTCTATCCCCTCCCCAACAACACCCTTCCATCCCATCCTAAATACATCTCACCTGAGGGGCGCATAGAAAGCACTAATGAACGGAGCACCAGCGCTCTTCACACCCATCCCTCCCGCTGACCCTACAGGCTCAGATTGAACGAGAGAGGCGGGAGCTGGACCCGATGACAACGGAACTGCGATGGCGATGACCAGAAAGATGGAAACTGCCGCGGTTATGGCCACCACCAGGGTCTTTTCTCGTCCCCTGTTTGGTCTGTCCATGTAGCGCATTGAATCGGCGAAGATGGGAGATCTGTTCTCCTTTGGCATGCTTGAGAAACGTTGCTTGAACACCTTCGACTCAAGCTCCTAGTCGAATTGGGTTTTGAGCGGTTTATTTATTACTACGAAAAAAGGGTTTAAGTTTAAATATTCGAATTAAACTTATTTAAGTGTATTCATAATAGATTAAAGGTTTTTTTATTTTAATTAATTGACCAATCAATTCGATAATTAAGTACGAAAAATCTATTTAAATAGGGATCGGTCCCAAACTCACCACCTCCGTACCATAAGCCACTAGAGCTTACAGAAGAATCTCATGATTTTGAACAAGCCTTCATTTTAAAGTCGTCTGCCTTTCTTCAAAATGAACCTTTGAGCCGGTCCTTGCAGAAGAAATAAGCGACATTTTCGTTTTTATGTTTTATTTTGATAGTTTTGTATTTTAAAACAGCAGAGTTGCATAATTTTTTTAATCATTTGAAGTGTCTTAAATTTTAAAGGGTTTAAATTCATTTTTGCAAAGATCTTTGTACTTAATTTAGATTGTATTTGAGGGTTATTTGAGAGGTGATGGATGGCTTGAAAGGATTTAAGTTAAAGTAATGCTATTAAACTTTGCATCAATTATTTGGTTATGTAATGGGGCATGTATTCACGGCTTGAAGTCTTCATACTCCCATTCTATGGAAAGTTGTTCTTACAAAATACTTTAGTCCATCGTAATACGAAAAGTGTTATTTAAATTTTATTTAACTCATTATAAAATAGAGCAGAAATATTTTTTTTATTTAAAAAATGAATGGTTCAATTTTTAGTGGCATTGGTAATATTTTCTTCTTTATTTCAAATTTTAATATTTTTTCAACTCATCTCTGTAAATGGCCAATAAAATATTTTCTTAAGTTTCTTTTATTAACCCATTTTCATTCTAAATTATATTTTAGAAGAAACTAATTTAAGAATTTAATGAGAGTTTTTAAATTTAAAAAATGAGCAAAAAACATATTATTTCAGAAGAAGAAACACCAAACAGAGGTATTAGGTTTTAAAACTTCAGTTATTGGTGATGTTTTTTGTGTGAAATTTATAAATTATGCATTAAACTTCTATTTTTAAATATTAGATTAAGTAGATAAAAAGGTCATATCTTATTTCAAAAGCGTTCATCTCTATGACCTTTAACTTAAAGACCTTTAAGAGTATACATTTTATAAATAAAAATTTTTTTTTAAAGACAATTCTCATCACTTCATGATATGGAAAGACAAAAATCCCAACCATACCAAAGTAATTATGATTAGAATTCATGATTTTTTAATTAGACTAAAACTAATTTATTTAAAATATTTTAATAAATAATAAATGATAATTCTTTAGACAGACAGCCATGTTGAAATGGAAAGTTTAGGTGAGATATCACCCACTTTTATCAATATTTTCTTATAAATCAATTATAAACAACCATAATAAATAAACCTAAAACCCATCTTTTTCAAAACTTAAACTTAAAATGTCCCATTTCTCCATAATTCAAAATTCTCAAATTAAAACAAAAGTTTCACTTTTGACCCATTCTTCAACCACGACCACCACCAGACGACAATTCAAACATGGCCTTTGTCAAGTTCATGAAAGCGCACAACTGCTACGACCTTGTGCCCACGTCTGCCAAACTGCTCGTCCTTGACACCGAGCTAGGCGTCTGTGGTGGTGGTGGAGGTGGTGGTGATGGAGGGGGGTTTGTGGTGACTATGGTGGTTATAGTGGTGGCTGTAGTTGTTGTGGTGATAGCTGTGGTGGTGGTGGGGGAGGTGATGGTGGGGGTTTGTGGTGATGGTTGTGGTGGTAGTGTTGGTGGAGATGGGGGTTATAAGGGTCAGAGGTGGCTGTGGTGGTTGTGGTGGTGGGGATGTTGTAGAAGTGGCTGATGTGGTGGCTGTGATACCAACAAAAACTCTCAACATCAACAAAAAACAACCAATAAATTAAACCCCCAACAACCAACAACAACAACAAAGGTTAAAAAAGCTTTCCTGGCTCTGATTTGGAACAGTCTGAGGGCTGCTCCCCTCTGGGATGGAGGCAATAAGAAATTCGTGGGTGAGGAGGGGGGGGGGAGTGGATGGAGAGGAGGGTGAGGAGTGGCTGGATGGGGGGGGGGAGGAGGGTGAGGAGTGGATGGATAGATGGGGAGGGTGAGGGGGAAGTGGATGGAGAGGAAGGGAGGTGGGATGGGAGGAAGGTAAGAGTATAGTGGGTGAAAGCGGATAGGTGGTAGGATGGAGAAGAGGAAGGGGAGGAAGAGGATGATAGGGTGGGTGGAAGATGGAAAAGTGGAAAATGAATTTTGAGAAAGATGAATGAATGTTTAAAAGTGCTTTGAAGAAAGGAAGGAATGCGTGTTTAATGATGATGATGATGATGATGATGATGAGGATGATGATGATGATTTTAAAAGTGCATTAATGCATCGACGACAGGCATGCTGACCATCACCGACTTCATCAAAATCCTCTTCAAGTACTACAAGGAGGATCAGGTAGGTGCAATAATATTGATAATTATAATAATAATAAGGATAATATTGATATTAATAATAATAATAATGATAATAATAATAATGATAATAATAATAACAGTAATAACAATGATAATAATAACAATGATAATGATAATAATGATAATAATAATAATAACAGTAATAATAATGATAATAATAACAATGATAATAATAACAATGATAATAATAACAATGATAATGATAATAATGATAATAATAATAATAACAGTAATAATAATGATAATAATAACAATGATAATAATAACAATGATAATAATAACAATGATAATGATAATTATAATAGTGATAATAATAATGATAATAATAATCATAATAATAACAATGATAGTAATAACAATGACACCATAATAATGATAACAGCAATAAAAGTATTAATAACTTATATTCAATCTAGTAGTGATGATAATGATCACCATAATACTAATAATGATAACAGCAATAAAAGTATTAATAACTTATATTCAATCTAGTAGTGATGATAATGATCACCATAATACTAATAATGATAACAGCAATAAAAGTATTAATAACTTATATTTAATCTAGTAGTGATGATAATGATCACCATAAAACTAATAAGAATAATAAAAAACTTACATCACTAAATATCAGGTAGAGCACATAAATTATTATTATTAATATTATTGTTTTTATTCTAATTTTATTCTAGACACTATCATCAGGGTCACATACCGGAGCTGGAAACGCATAAGATAAAGACGTGGAAAGGTTCTTGATGATGATGATGACGATGATGATGATGATTCTACACCAATCCTTTAAAATTTTTAAAACATAATATCTAAAATCTTTATTATTTTTATCGCCACCATCATCACCTCCATCATCATCACCATCATCATCACCATCATCATCATCACCACCACCATCATCATCACCATCATCATGATGATCATCATCATCATCACCATGACAGAAGCGTTAGACTCGCAGTCTCAAGCGATGGTCGCCATCGACTCAGAACTTTCTCTCTTCGACGCAATAGCCTATCTCTTCAAGCACAAGATCCATCGGTGATGATGATGATGATGATGGTTGTGGTGGTGGTGGTGGTGGTGGTGATGGTTGTGGTGGTGGTGATGATGATGATGATGATGGTTGTGGTGGTGGTGGTGGTGATGATGATGATGGTGGAAGAGATGATGATGATGGTTGTGGTGGTGATGATGATGATGATGATGTTGGTGGTGGTGGTGGTGATGATGATGATGGTGGAAGAGATGATGATGATGGTTGTGGTGGTGATATTGATGATGATGATGGTGGTGGTGGTGGTTGTGTTGCGTTGATGAGGATGAAAATGATGGTAAAATGTAAATATTGTTACAATTAGAGCCAATCAGAATTTTGTTGACTCAATCTTGAAACAGTCGTCTAAATTGGTTCATGACCATCATTATCACCACCACCATCATCATCATCACAATCTTCATCATCATCATCATCATCATCGTCATCATCATCACCAGTCTTCCAGTCATCGACACGGAGAGTGGTAATATATTGTGCATTCTCACACACAAGCGAATTCTGAGATTCTTGTACTTATATGTGAGTCTTCTGTGGTGTGCATGATGATGATGATGATAGTGGAGAAGATGATGATGAGGATGATTATTATTATCGGGGTCGTGTGATTTGGTGTGGTTGTGGTATTGATGATGGAGTTTGGTGTGGTATTTAAATAAAAACATATTTTCAAAATTAAAAAATATATATAAACTAGCTATTATAAAACAAAAATAAAATTAAAATATATAAACTAGCTATTATAAAACAAAAATAAAATTAAAATAAATAAACATGAATTTAAATAATAATAATAATAAATTATTATTATTCAGATATACGATTTACCACAGCCAGCTTTCATGAAAAAGTCTATAAAAGAGTTGAATGTGGGAACCTATGGCAAGATCATTACTGTGAGTGCATGCATGGATGCATGATGCATGGATGAAGGATGGATGCATGGATGCATGAAGAATGGATGCATGGATGAATGCATGAATGGATGAATGATGCATATGGATAGATAGATACAAGGATGAATGAATAGATGCATGGGTTCGTGGAAGTTGTGGAAGTGAGAAATTATATAGGGGAAAAATTGGCATAACTTTTATTCTCTACCACCATCTACCATCCCCTACCACGCACCATTCTCACTCCACCCCCTACAACCCTACCATGCCCTTCACCCCTCTCCCACCACCACCATGCAGATTAAAAAGGACACAAAGCTAATAACAGCCATTGGCTTATTTGTCACCCACCGCATTTCGGCACTACCGGTGGTCGATGATGATGGTGTCGTGAGGGATCTGTATGCGAAGTTTGATGTATTTGTAAGTGGGGTGGGGGGGGGGTGGGAGGATGGGTTGGTGGTGAAAGAGTTGGATGGGGTTAAATGGGGTTTAGGGTGGGTGGGTGGATTGGTGGGTTGGGGGAGAGAAAGGGTTGGGGGAGAGAAAGGGTTGGGAGAGAGATTGCAGTGGGTCAATACGAAAAATACTTCCACTACTACTACTACTTCTACTACTACTACTACTACTACTACTACTACTACTACCACTACTACTACTACTACTACTACTTCTACTACTACTACTACTACTACTACTACTACTACTACTACTACTACTACTACTACTACTACTACTACTACTACTACTACTACTACCACTACTAAGAACCTAGCTGTTGACAAGTCTTACACAGACCTTAATCAGACCATCCAAGAATCATACAGCAATCGAAGACAAGTTGTAATACTGTTTTATTCAAATCAAAATTATTATTATCATTATATTTAAATCATTTTTCTATTATTAACAGAATATTTAAATCATTTTTCTATTATTAACATTATATTTAAATCATTTTTCTATTATTAACAGAATATTTAAATCATTTTTCTATTATTATCAGAATATTTACATCATTTTTCTATTATTGACAGAATATTTAAATCATTTTTCTATTATTATCATTATATTTTAATAATTTTTCTATTATTATCAGAATATTTATTTAAAAAATTCTATTATTACCAGTATATTTAAATTATTATTTTAATTATTATTATTATTATTTTAACTATTATTATTATTATTTTAATTATTATTAATATTATTTTAATTATTATTATTATTATTTTAATTATTATTATTATTATTTTAATTATTATTATTATTATTATTTTAATAATTATTATTATTTAAATTATTATTATTATTATTTTAATTATTATTATTATTATTTTAATTATTATTATTATCTTTTTCAGAAGCTGGAAGATGTGGTTACATGCATGGAGAGCGATGCCCTGGGAAGTGTGATGGAGAAGATCGTCAAGGCTGAGGTGCAGCTGATGATGATACTGATGGCGATGATAATTATGAGGATGATGATAATGATGATGACGATGATGAGGATGATGATGATGAGGATGATGATGATGATGATGGTGATGATGATGGTGATGATGATGAGGATGATGGCGATGATAATTATGATGATGAGGATGAGGATGATGGTGATGATGATGGTTATGAGGATGATGATGGTGAGGATGATGATGTTGATGATGATGATGATGATGACTAATAATTATGAACATCAAAATATCAGGTGCACAGATTGGTGATCGTCAATAATCAAAGAAAGGTTTTATTATTTTTCAAAAGAATAAAAATATTTCTAAAAATATAATAATGATAAAAATCATACTAGAAGTAATATTAATAATAATAATGACGTAATTGACAACAACAACAACAACGTCGCAAGGTGGTCGGAGTGGTGTCGCTGTCTGACATACTACATTTCGTCGCCTCTGACGAATCCTCTGTTGCTGCCAAGGTTGTTGTTGTTGCTGTTGTTTTTTTTGTTTTTGTTGAGGTTGTTGTTGTGGTCGTTGTTGTTATAATGTTTTTGGTAATGGCATCTTGTTGCTTATTTTAGTTTTCAAAAAAATAAGATTTCTATTACTCAACCCCACAGAAACTTGCTGCAAAACAGGAAGATAAATGATCTGAATTGTGTACGCATAGTTAATTATGCATAATTATTTATGCATAGTTGATTATGCATAATTATTAATGTAAATGCCTTTTCTTAGTATTCTTCTTTTTATATTTGTATTTCATCCATTTCATAAAAAAGTATTGTAGTAGTAGTAGTAGTAGTAGTAGTAGTAGTAGTAGTAGTAGTAGTAGTAGTAGTAGTAGTAGTAGTAGTAGTAGTAGTAGTAGTAGTAGTAGTAGTAGTAGTAGTAACAGTAGTAGTAGTAGTAGTAGTAGTAGTAGTAGTTGTAGTAGTAGTATGATGCTGATGATGATATCATGTAACCTTGTGTATTTTATTAATATTAATTTATTTAAATACTTTATTTAAATAACATTTATTGGTTTAGTTGCCTATTTGATAATTGATTGGTTAAATACTCAATCGAATGCGATATTTAAAATACATTTCTTTGACATCAACTTTTTTAATGGTTTTTTTTTCACCTGAGCAATGAACAATATGATTATAATGTTGCAATTCTTCATTCATGCATATTCATTTATGCAATGTCAAAATAAATATTTATCACTGATAGTGATATTGATGTTTTGATTGTAATATAAATATTTAAGACGGTGATGATGATGATGATATTGGTATTGATGGTAATGATAGTGTTCTGATGATGATTGTGATTATAGTGGTATTGATGAAGATGATGATGATGACGATAGTGCTATTGATAGTCGTGGAGATGTGAAACAACAGTATACCAAAGAGCTGCAATAATGCTATACTGTAACAAAGCTACAATACATTTATTTATTTATAATTAAGACATTAAGTTTCAAAATAATTTTATAAAACTTAAGTTAATCAATTTTCTTGCATTCTATCATTTAAATAAATTCTGACCACTCTTTAAATTCACTTTTAAAGGTCTTTAATAATTAAATGACCAATTGTTGAGTAAAATCTTCAAAAAACTAAAATACATTTTCAATATTGTTTATTTAAAATGATTGTTAATGTGAGTTTTATAATTTTGCAGTTTTTCAACCAATTCTATTCTACTAATAACTAGCTGAATCTTTAGATTTGCAGCAATGGCCACAAGGGCTGCTACTTGTGAGTTTTTGCATAGAATCTATCTAAGATAGATCTGTGTATTTTCAAAATTTTGTATTTTTTCCAGCTATGAAAACCAACTAATTTAAATTGTTTTTCTAAAAATTCATTTTTCTATTTAAAATGGTTTATTTCATTAAAATTTAAAAAGTCTTTTTTCTAAAACCATAAAAAAAATATTCACTAACTTATCAAATCATCTTTCTTTCCCATCGACCACCCAACTCCACCAACCACACCCCACCATCAAACACCCAACTCCACTAACCACAACTCCACCACCAACCACCCAACTCCACCAACCACACCCCACCATCAACCACCCAACTCCACCAACCACACCCCACCATCAACCACCCAACTCCCACCAACCACACCCCACCACCAACCCCACCTGTCAACTCCAAACTCCACCATCAACCACCCAACTCCACCAACCACACCCCACCATCAACCACCCAACTCCACCAACCACACCCACCATCAACCACCCAACTCCACCAACCACACCCCACCATCAACCACCCAACTCCACCAACCACACCCCACCATCAACCACCCAACTCTACCAACCAAACCCCACCATCAACCACCCAACTCCACCAACTACACCCACCACCAACCACACCCACCACCAACCACACCCCACCATCAACCACCCAACTCCACCAACCACCCAACTCCACCAACCACACCCACCATCAACCACCCAACTCCACCAACCACACCCCACCATCAACCACCCAACTCCACCAACCAGACCCCACCATCAACCACCCAACTCCACCAACTCCACCCACCAACCCCACCCACCAACCCCACCCACCATCAACCCCACCAGTCAACTCCAAACTCCAGAACCTCAAAGACTACCACGTGCGCATCTCGAAGAACGTCCAACCCCTGCCCACTGGCCTAGACATCGCCAACACCCTCAAGTACTTCTCACAGTCCCTCATTGGGTGAGGGGGGGAGAGGAGAGGGAGGAGGGGAGGGAGGAGGGGAGGGAGGAAGGAGGGTAAAGAAGGGGAAGAAGGGTAGGGGTAGTGAGAAAATAAGAGATTGGAAGAGAATTAAAATAAAAAGAATAAAAATTTAATTTAAAAATGAGAAAATAATATATACAGAAAAGTCAAAGAGCAAAATTGGTTAAATGAGTTATGAGGAATTCATAAGAAATGTAACACACTCTTTCAAAACATCTCTTCTTCTTCTTCATCTCTAGAGTCTTGAAAGATGTGCCTCTTTCGACCACCACGCTCTTCTGTCCATCCAGCATCCTGCCCTCCTCCATCTTCCCCAACCTCGACTACCCTGTACTCTTCGAGGCAATCGAATCCACAATTGAAATCATGTCCCTCGTCCAGACAGGACAGCATGGTGGCTGGGAGTGGTGGTGGAGGGAGGGGGGAGAATCTAAGGGGGTAAAAAGTAGAAATGGGAGAGAGATGAAAGAGATTTATAGAATTGGAGGGTAGTGAAGGAGTAGAAAATGTAGGAGGGGGAAAAAAGGTGAAGGGGGAACAAAAGAAAGAGAGAAGAGAAAAAGAAGGGAGGAAAAAAGGCAAAATGTTGAAAATGGTTGAGGAAAGTTGTTGAATGGTTGTTGAGATGTTTAAGATTTTAAAAATTAAAATCAAAACAAAGGAAAACAAATACACTTATAACAACCATGACAGCCTTGGGTGAGTCCCTGCTATCCGTTCTTGGTTGCTTGGTGCCCTTCCTACCCCCCCATCTCTCGACCACCCTCCCCCACCTCCTCTCCTCCTCCCTCCCCCTCTTTCCTCCGTCACTCCATCGCGACTTGCTGATGCTTCTATGCTTGAATCTGCTGCCCTTGACTCTTGGTTGGGTGTTGATGATGATGATGATGATGGTGGTGGTGATGATGATGAGGATGGTGGTGATGATGATGATGGTGATAATGATGATGATGGTGATGATAATTATATAAATCATCGTCTTCGTAATACGATTTTAAAATATTTAATTCTCAAATCTCTAAAAGCCCATCACAACTGTCACTTTTACAACCATCATCATCATCTTTAACATCATCATCATCAGCATAACCATCATCATCATCAGCATAACCATCATCACCACCACCACCATCATCATC
>OX030963.1:2181930-2189430 GCA_943735955.1 Piscicola geometra
CATCCCATCCCTTTTCATCCTATTCCATCCCATCCCTTTTCATTCTATTCCATTCCATCCCATCCCTTTTCATCCTATTCCATCCCATCCCATCCCTTTTCATTCTATTCCATCCCATCCCATCCTTTTTCATTCTATTCCATTCCATCCCATCCCTTTTCATCCTATTCCATCCCATCCCATCCCTTTTCATTCTATTCCATCCCATCCCATCCCATTTCATCCTATTTCCTCCCATCCCATCCCTTTTCATTCTATTCCATTCCATCCCATTCTAACCCTATTTTATCCATGCTCTTCTTCATTCCACCCCATCCCACATTATTCCACTTCTATTCCACTTCTGTTCTACTTTTTAAAATCCAATCTCATTCAATTTCACATTATTACCCCCAACCCATTCATCCCATCCCATCCCACCCTTTCTTACCACATCATTACCACCCCATTCAACCTCCACCCCACCCAACCACCACCCCCTCCAACCACCACCCCATCCAACCACCACCTCCTCCAAACACCACCCCTTCCAACCACCACCCCATCTAACCACCACCCCCTACAACCACCACCTCCTCCAACCACCACCCCCTCCAACCACCACCCTTTCAGCGAAGGTCTGCCCACCTCAATGGTCATCTTGAAGGATGGACTCAATAGACTACTATCACTTCTGCCCTACAACCTCATCTCCCGTGATGTTTTTGGGGGTTTTGGCGGGAAAGGGAGATAGTGGGAGAGGGAGGGGGAAGGGAGAAAGGAGAAAGGGAGAAGAGGGGGGAAGAGTGGAAGAGGAAGGGGAAGAGTGAAGGAAGGGGGGGGGTGTATGCAGTCGATGGTGGGTTGGTGTGAATCCGAAGTGGATGCGGTGGATCATTTCTACCACCCTCACCCCCATCATTACAATCATCACCACCACCACCACCATCATCATCATCATCATCATCATCATCATCATCATCATCATTATCATCATCATCATAATCATCACCTCCATCATCATAATCAGCATCATCATCATCATCATCATCATCATCATCATCATCATCATCATCATCATCATCATCATCATCATCATCATCATCATCATCATCACATCATCATCATCAGGTGTGGACGTATGTCTTATGCCATTGGATGGAAGCGATGCGTAGGGAGGTTCCGTGGGGGAAGGTGGGGGAGTTGAAGGTGCTGTTGAGGTGAGTGGGTGCATGCATGGATGCATGGATGCATGGATGCATGGATGCATGGATGCATGGATGGATGCATGGATGCATGGATGCATGCATGGATTGATGGATAAATAGCTGGATGGAGATGGAGAGAAAGATGAATGAATAGAAAATCAAAATTTTTTTTCAAACAATCCAAACCTTTACCATCCCATTCAAAAAAATCTATTACCCCTACCATTCCGTCCAAACCAATCCAATCTTCCACCATCTCATCCCAAACAATCCATCCCCTCCACCATCTCATCCCAAACAATCCATCCCCTCTACCATCCCGTCCCAAACAATCCATTCCCTCCACCATCTCATCCCAAACCAATCCATCCCTCCACCATCCCATCCCAAACAGAAAACTCTTCGACAACAGCTTGGGAGTGTCAGGCCTTAGCGACAGCGACAAATGGTCGTTTGTGGTCGCTCGGATGGCATCATCATCATGCCACGTCCAACACCAGACCCTGCTCTGGCTTCAAGTGAGGCATGGGCTAGGGGGTAGGAGGGCTTTTGGGATGGAGGGGACGGAGGGGAAGGAGGAGGAAGGGGGGGGGGTTACGGGAGGAGAAAAAGAAGAAATGGAGGAGAAGGAAGGGGGGGTGGGTCTGAATACAAAATGAGTGATTGAATTTGAAGCGCTTCACCACAAAGCACCATTGCGCCATTGCGCCACACAGATTCTGACTGCAGCAGGAGTTTTCATCGGCCTCGAGGTGATCATCCCCTCACTCACTCACTCTGTCGAAATATTAACAGAAAGCTATAAAAAGGCGGGAAAGAATGATGATGATGGTGATGACGGTGGGAGTGATGAAGATGGCGATGATGATGGTGGTCATGGTAGTGATTGTGAAAAAAGTGGAGGTGATTATGATGATGATAAGGTTTCGAAGGGAAAAATCAAGAAAAAAGATAATAATAATAATAATATTTTTGATAAAAATGGTGGTGTTGATAATGATGATGAGGCTGATGGCGAGGGTAATCAGATGAAGATGAATAGTATTGATGGTGGTGATGATGATGATGAAAAAGACGTAAAAACGAAGGAAGGTTGGTTTTCGTTTTCGTTTAAATTGTTTCTTTTAAAAAAGCAATAATGAAATTAATCATTATTATTGATAATTCATAAATTTTAAAATCACAATCACCACCACCTTCAGCACCTCCTGCAGAACGTGATGCCTACTTACAGTGCTTTATTCTTATGCTAGACGTCTTGCTCAAGCAGGTTATTATTTGTGTTTTTCCCATTATATTATATTTAAAATATATTTATTTAGCTTTTAAATCTTTTAATTAATCGAAAAAAGTATTGCCTTTCATATAATTTCGAAAAAAATAAATTTAATTTTATTTATTATCCGCCATCTTGTTCAGCTGGAAATTCAAGAAGTAGGTCGTCACGTGGGCTTGAACACGCCCACCAATCAGGCCTTGTTGACATTCCTCTCCAGAACCAATCAATTCATTCTCTCTAGCTCCTCCTCTTCCTCTCCCACCAACCAATTATTCTCGACCTTCACTCAAACAACTGACCAATCCACCAGTCAACTATTGAGTCAACCTGTCAATCATCAGCCCAGCCAAAAAATTAGCCACTCACAAGCGCATTTTTCAAACCTGATCGACCAATTAGATTGCAGATATTTCAAGCTGGCCTTGCAATTGGTCAAATTTATTGTTCCGACCAACCAACAGGAACTTCCCGTTTGTGAATTCAACACTCCCAAAGCAACGGCCCCTCAAGGCATGATTATAGTTGTATATCCAATCATTATCCAATCTTTAATCCGTTCATTCATTTTTTAATCTTAACCCATCCATTAATAATCCCATCTTTAATCCATCCATTCATTATCCAAATTAGATGTATCAATGTATCCTACAATTCTTAATTATTTTAAATGATATTTCAATTTAAATATTTATCAAAACATTCAATTACAGGTGACCTGATGGATATACCTACCTTGATTACTTCTCTCCCACCTGAGTTTCGTCTCTGTCATTCTCTCATACAGGTGAGTGAAAGCAATTTAATATATAAATGTTACAAAGTTAATTTGGAAAATAATTTATTCAAATTGTTAATTTTTATATAATTGCAGTTTATCATAATTCCCTAATTAAACCATTATTATGACCCAATTATGACCCAATTATGACCAATTTAACTACTAAATTAAACTCCAATCCAACCCCTCCCCTCTTCCCAGTTCCTTTTGATGACTACAGACCCATCGATCCACCTCCACCTCCTCCAAACCCTCTGCCACCTCAGCCAACACACCAACTTCCTGCACTCACTCCAAGCTACTGAACACAAGCTTTTCTTGAGTCATATTCTGAAGAGTCTTGTCCTCCCGTGGTTAGGGGTGGATTTGGTGGATGGTTGGGAGAGGGTTGGATTGGGGGTAAGTCAGAGTGTTTAAATGAGAGTTATCATTGAGGGTTTGAATTCTATACTTTCCTTAAATTCACTTCTCCACCCAGTTTCAATCATTTTCACATATTCATCCACTCATCCCATCCACCCACCCATCCACCCATCCATCCACCCACATACCCACACATCCATCCACCCATCTCCACCTATCCATCCACCCATCTCCACCTATCCATCCACCCATCTCCACCCATCCCATCCACCCACCCATCTACCCATCCACCCATCCACCCATCCATCCACCCATCCATCCACTCATCCATCCACCCATTCATCCACCCACCCATCTACCCATCCACCCATCCACCCACCCATCTCCACCCGCAAAGCCTATGGGAACTGCTGTCCACCAAGCACAACCAGCTGAACAGTGCGACCATTAGTCTCACCCTCTACTTCCTCACCCTGCCACCTGGCGACGAAATCTTTGACGTCATTGTCGAGAAAGATTTCAGCAACAAGAACGCCTCTGTGAGGTTCAGTGCTGGTTAGTTGGAGAGGAGAGAAGAGGGGGGAGGAAGGGTGGATCGAGAGAAGGTTGGGGAAGGAAGAGGTTAGAAAGAGAGTGGGAGGTTGAAGGGAGGGGAGGAAGAGAAGAAAGAGGAAAAATGGATTGGATGCTTTAGTAATATGTGTTTAAATCTCGATTTTTTGTTTTGTGTTTTTATTTTCAAAGTTCCTGAATCAACAACCAGTCGAGAAGTTGTGTATCCTGGCCAGCTGGTTGAAGATGGAGAAAATCTCCAGCAACCATTTGGTCCAGGTGACCATTCTACTGCAACCAAGCCATCCATCTCATTTCTATTAATTTTTGAAGTGCTTTTAGACTGTTTTAATTTTCTTTCATCTCCCAACCACACCATCATAAACCAATTTATTCCATCATCCTATCCCACTCACACCCATCCCATTTTGCATGTACTCACTCTATCTATTCACCATCCCTTCCCACACAACAACCATCCCAAAATTCCACTCCATTTCTCCATTATCCCTTATTCCCACTTTATCCATCCATCACCCTCCCAAACAACCATCATCTCAAAGTTCCATTCCCTCAATTATTCCAAAATCCCAAAATCCCATGATCTCATCCAAAATCCCCAAATCCCATGATCTTATCCCAAAATCCCAAATCCCATGATCTCATCCCCAAAATCCCAAATCCCATGATCTCATCCCAAAATCCCAAATCCCATGATCTCATCCCAAAATCCCAAATCCCATGATCTCATCCCAAAATCCCGAATCCCATGATCTCATCCCAAAATCCCCAAATCCCAAATCCCATGATCTCATCCCAAAATCCCAAATCCCATGATCTCATCCCAAAATCCCAAATCCCATGATCTCATCCCAAAATCCCGAATCCCATGATCTCATCCCAAAATCCCGAATTCCATGATCTCATCCCAAAATCCCCAAATCCCATGATCTCATCCCAAATTCCAAATCCCATGATCTCATCCCAAAATCCCAAATCCCATGATCTCATCCCAAAATCCCGAATCCCATGATCTCATCCCAAAATCCCCAAATCCCATGATCTCATCCCAAAATCCCAAATCCCATGATCTCATCCCAAATCCAAAATCCAATGATCTCATCCCAAATCCCATGATCTCATCCCAAATCCCATGATCTCATCCCAAATCCCAAATCCCATGATCTCATCCCAAAATCCCCAAATCCCAAATCCCATGATGCCATCCCACAGTCGAGTTTAGCACACGCCTTTACGCATCTGATCAGCACACTAGACGATGCAGCCTCCACCGTGGTGTCGCAAGCGTCTGTCATGTTGGACTGTCTGGGTCTGGAGGCCCTGCAGGTGGGGTGGGTGGGTGAGGGGGTTGTGGAAGAGAGGGGGGGGAGAAGTGAGAGGGTTGTGGAGGAGAGGGGTGGGAGGGGGGGAATGAAGAAATAGAGTAGGGGGAGGAAGGTGGGTGGAAATAGAGGTGAGGCGGGAGGAGTGGGGTGGAGATAGGGGGAGGGTAGGAGTGGGGGGGGAGGAGGGTAGGGCTAGGGACAGAGGTAAGGATGGGGTTTGAAAAATGGTGTTGTTAAGGTGGAAATGAAAGTAGTGGGGTTGAAGTCATGGATGAAATGGGGGACGTGATTTGTTTCCACCTTCACAAACAACCACTCCCACCACGACCACCATCTCCCCCAGTGCATCCGCTTCACTCTGGAACGACACTTTGACCTGGTTTCTCGTGACCGTAACCTAATTCTCTGCAAGATGACCCAGTTGTCTGGTCTCCTCTCGACCAATCAGAGGCGTCCAAACATACTCACGTGGTCGTTCTTTCTGGAGCGTCTAGACGTGTTGTGTCTCGAAGGTCAGGTGGCCTTGCAGACGTCTGGAGAAATTAGTCATTTGCGAGGTGATGATGATGATGATAATGATGATGATGGCATGATGATGATGTGATGGTGAATGGGAGAGTGCTGATAATGATGATGAAAAAGAGTTATTTGTGTTTATATTTAATAAATAATTATATATATATATAAAATATAAAATATATATATATATATATATATAATATATATATATATATATATATATATATATATATATATATATATATATATATATATATATATATATATATATATATATATATATATATATATATATATATTATATCTACTACACCCTCCCCCAGACCTCCACCATAGTGACCTGATTAGCAAGTACTTCCTGCAAAAGGTATCTAGGGCACGGATGGCTATCAAGATAAATGAGGTCAATCGGAAAAGGCTCAACAGAAAAACTATCAACCGGAAGGAGGTCACGACTGATGGAAGCATCGTAGATACTATATGTAAGTTTTATTTGTGATGATGATGACAATGATGAGGATGATGATGATGGTGATGATAATGATCATGATGATGATATGGATCATCATCATGATCGCCACAGCCTACAAGGTATTCGAGGAGTGTGGGTTTGTTCGATTCGAAAACAAACAACAAACACAACACTACAACAAAGAACTCTACAACAAAATCTACAACAACAACTACAACTACAACAACAACAACAACAACATCAAAGGTTGATTGAACACCATTATGATCATATGATAACCTTTCTGACATGTAATTTGGTCACGATACTGGTGATTATGATGAATATGGTGATGGTTAGGGTGATGATTATGGAGATTATGGTGGTGATAATGATTTTGTTTTAATCATGATTTGAATCATTTAATTGATGAATAATTCATAGTTCGCAAATTCAAAAGTGAGTTTTTAAATTATTTTCCACTCACTAGCCTAGATTTTAGACCTTCAAAACAACCATTTCGGCTCATGTTAGGCATGCTTGGCACTTTTTTCAACATCTGCTTCAATAATTCTGTATTTTATAGTAAATACCATCCAGCAAAAAACAAAACCCATTGAAAAATAAATTTAAAAAAAAACATTCTTTTATTTTAAATCACTTTTTTATATATATATAGGAACAGTGTTATTTCCTCCCCCCCCCCATCAACCCTTACACTGCCTCATCAACAGAAGGCAAACTGTCTCAAGCGACCAGACCCCACTCAGTGCCCCTGTCCAGAAACCGAGGTTCCAACTTCGGCGCTTTCCTCTTTGCGAATTTTCCAGGTTTTTGGGGGGGGGGGGTGTTAAATTATGGGAAGGATGGGTGGTGGTGAGACATTTTTGGCTCAATTCACAGCCCTTATCCTATCCATCCAACCCATCAAACTTATCTTCTGACCTATTCACTCACAACCCATTTATCCATCCAATTTAACCCATTTATTCAACCTGTTAAACCCATTTATCCAATTCACCAAA
>OX030963.1:2194430-2231930 GCA_943735955.1 Piscicola geometra
CGTCCTTCTCGTCCCTCTCTGTCAAGGTTGGGATGATGATGATGATGATGATGCTGATGATGATGATGATGATGATGATGATGATGGTTATGATGATGATGATGATAGGGATGATGTGATGTTGGTAATGATTATGATTTTTTTGGAGGATTATGAGGGTGTTGGTAGTGATGATGAGGTTTTGTGATGGAAGAGGATGCGGTAGATTAGTGGGATAATGAATCAGATAAAAAAAATTGATTTATTCATTTTTAAAACGTGTTTTTAATGACTTTTAATAAAAAGAAGAAAAATAAAATTAAAACTGCACACGACTCTTTCAAGAAACTTGGTGGCAGGGGTGACTCCGCATGCGATAGATTCAACATCTACAACGACATTCTGGAAGACGAAGAAGAAGATGAGGAAGAAGATAAAGAAGATAAAGAAGAGAAAGATAATAAAATAGATAATGATGATGATGATGATGAAGGTGGTGGTGGTGATGATAATGATGATGAAAAGAAAGTTTCTGAAAAGTTGCAGAGCGGTACTGCTACTACTACCACCACCACTAGAACATCGAGCAACAATAAAAATAATCATAACGTTAATAACCACAACAACAACAACAACAATAACAATAATAATAAGACTAAAAATAATAATCATAATCATAATAATAATCATAATAATAAAAACAACGGGGAGTCTGATGGGTCAAGGGTGAGGGAGAAGTTGAAGGGGAGGAAGAGTGGATTGTCGATGGTGCAGATGGAAAGAGAACTGGACGACATGATGAGGTGCTGATGATAATGATGTGTGTAGTTGTGATGATGATGCTGATGCTGATGATGTGTGTGTTTGTGGTGATGATGCTGATGATGATGATGATGATGTGTGTGGTTGTGGTGATGATGCTGATGATGATTTTTGTGGATGTGGTGGTGATGATGATGATGGTGATGATGATGATGATGATGATTGTGGAAGTGCTGATGATAATGATTTTTTTTGGTGATGCTGATAATGATTATAAAGTAGGGCATGCTGTTAATGATAGTGAAAAGTTTTGTAGTTTCATGGTTTTACTTTTTGAATCTAACAAGTCGTCGTTTTCACTTTGCAGTAAAAAAGAAGACTTGAATGAAAACGCAGAAGAAGACAGCAACACTACAAGCAGCAACAACAACAACAACACAACTCCCACTAAAAACACTCTCAATCCCACTCTCACCAACACCAACAACAACACCAACAACACAAACCACACCAACAACAACACCCCCAACAACAACAGCGCTATGGTCGTCGACACTTGCCCAAAATGTTGCGCAACATTGGAATACTTCGACGAGGAAGTCATCAACATCGGCATCGTGTGTTTGGCAACATTTGTGCACCGGGAACCCGTCATGGCCTCCCCCCTGCTGCCCTCCATGTTGCTATGCGTTGCTAGGTACGTAACTAGGCAGGGGGTGAGGTGGGGTTGGCTTGGGTTGAGATTTTCGATTATATTTTTTTAATATAACCTTTAATTAACTCGTAAATTGTTTTCAAAATATAATCTTTAATTAACTCGTAAATTGTTTTCAAAATATAATCTTTAATTAACTCGTAAATTGTTTTCAAAATATAATCTTTAATTAACTCGTAAATTGTTTTCAAAATATAATCTTTAATTAACTCGTAAATTGTTTTCAAAATATAATCTTTAATTAACTCGTAAATTGTTTTCAAAATATAATATTTAATTAACTAAATTATTTTTTAAATATAATCCTCAATTAACTCGTAAATTGTTTTTGAAATATGATTTTTAAATTAACCCGTGAACTATTTTTTAAAGTATGATCTTAACTTTTGAATTAGTTTCGTTTAGTATCATTTTTGGTCAGAAGAGTTTTTATATTTTTATTTTTAATTACTTTTTCGCCAGAGTGGCTTGCAGCGGACCATTTCTGTGGCAGGCCGAGCAGTATGGAATCGATCATTCTTGCATCGAAATTTAGCCAATTAATATTTAAAATTAAATTTATTTTTTTAGTTAACGTTTATCCACTTCAACCACCAACCATCACCATCACAAACAACATCACCATCACAAACTCACCCCAAAAACTCAAAAACTCCCCCTCTTCCTCCAAGAACTTTCAACAACAACCACAACAACCCCCACAACCACCACACCTACAACCACAACAACCACAAACAACATCGCCATTACTATGGCCTCATCTTCATCACCACCACCACGGCACCACCACCACCACCACCACCACCACGACGGCAGGAGCAACACGAAGATGATCCTCTCGGGCGACTGCTGCGGCACAGCTCGTCAGTTCATCCGCTGCGTCCTGCACCAACTCGCGCCCAACAACATCTTCCCACAACTCTTCATGGCCGTCCATTGGGGTGATGCTCATGATGATGATGACGATGATGATGAGGATGGTGATGATGACGATGATGATGGCAATGATGATGATGATGATGACGATGATGATGATGAGGATGATGATGATGATGATGATGATGATGATGATGATGATGATGAGGATGATGATGATGATGATGATGAGGATGATGATGATGATGATGATGATGATAAGGGAGGAGAGGGAGGGTGATGATGATGCCATGATGATGATAGTTTTAATGATGCCATGATGATGATGATGATGAGGATGATGGTAATGATGATGATGAGGATGATGGTAATGATGATGATGAGGATGATGGCAATGATGATGATGGGGATTAATAACATCAGTTATTGTTATCATCGTCATTATCAGTGGCGTTATCCTTGCCAATATTATTTTCTTACCATCATCATCCTCATCATCATCATCATCATAATCATCATCATAATCATCATCCTCATCATCCTCTTCCTCATCATCATCATCATTACCATCATCATCATCATCATCATCATCATCATCATCATCATCATCATTATTTTCATAATCATCATCCTCATCATCATCATCATCATCATCATCATCATCATCATCATCATCATCATCATCATCATCATCATCATCATCATCATCATCCTCATCATTACCATCATTATCATCATCATCATCATCATCACCACTACAGAAAGCTCTTTTATGGAGGTGATAGTGTCGACACTGATGGATTTTCCAGAATTGAACTTTATCAAGGCTCTACAGATCACCCTAGAGGTGGTGATCATGATGATGATGCCATGATGATGATGATGATGATGGTGGTGATGAGGATGATTATGGTAGTGGTGGTGGTAATTATTGTTTTGTATTCATTATTCTTATTCATTTCACCATCAACTACCATCATCACTACCATCATCACTACCATCATCACCACCACCCACCACAACCACCACTACTACCACTACCATCAACCACCACCAACCACCACTTCTACCACCACCACCAACCATCACCACAACCCACCACTACCACCACCACCACCAACCATCACCACCACCAACCACCACTACCAACCACCACTACCACAACCACCACCAACCACCACCACCACCAACCACCATCACCACTACCATCACCACCACCCCCACCAACAACCATCACCACCACCACCAGGGCATCAACAAAATCGACAGCATCACCAGCAACCAACTGAACAACATCATCTGCAACCTTGCCTCCTACCTCGACTTCGTCTCGACCACCGACTGCACCCAATCTTCCTGGCCCGCCATCCTCGGCCATTTCGACATCTTCTTCCGCAAGGTTTCACTCATCCTCTCCTCGCCCTACCCGCCCATCAACCTCCTCTTCAAGATCATCGTCTCGCTCCTTAAACTGCCCAACTTCTCGCACAGGGTTCGTGGTGGCGATGCTTGCATGATTGGAATTGTTTTAAAGTTTAATTTTTAAAGATTGCTTTAGATATTTTTTTCTTCCATCTTGTTTATTTTTTTTACTTATTTATTGTTTTACCTATTTATTTTTTTATCTATTTATTTTTTTATCTATTTATTTTTTTACTTATTTATTTTTTTACTTATTTATTTTTTTACTTATTTATTTTTTTACTTATTTATTTTTTTACCTATTTATTTTTTTTATTTTTTTACTTATTTATTTTTTTACCTATTTATTTTTTTACCTATTTATTTTTTTACTTATTTATTTTTTTACTTATTTATTTTTTTACTTATTTATTTTTTTACTTATTTATTTTTTTACCTATTTATTTTTTTACCTATTTATTTTTTTACTTATTTATTTTTTTACTTATTTATTTTTTTACCTATTTATTTTTTTACCTATTTATTTTTTTACCTATTTATTTTTTTACTTATTTATTTTTTTACTTATTTATTTTTTTACTTATTTATTTTTTTACTTATTTATTTTTTTACTTATTTCTTTTATTTTTTCACTGCTTCATTTTGAAAAACTTTTTTCCACATTCTTTTTAGCCTTTCCCCTCTCATCCACTTTCTCACCTTCCTTCATTCCCACTTTCACCCACCCCCTCTTAATGCTCATTTTTTCATTCACGCTCTCATCCACCCTTCACCCATTCACCCCATTCTCACCCACTCCTTTTACACCCACCTCTCTCACCCATCTCCCCCCTCACTCGTCCACCAACCCACCAACCAGCCCATTCTGGAGCCCTTCTCAAAAGTGATCAGCTTCAGTATTCAGAATTACTCCTTTGACCTTCAACTCCTCATCGACATTTGCTCCTTGTGTGGAAGGGCCTTCACCAAGGTTGTTTGGAGGGAGGGAGAAGGGGGAGGAGAAAGAGGGAAGGGAGATAAAGTAGAGAGGGGAAAAGAGTAGAAAGAGATAGGGGAAGAAGAGAATAGAAAGAAGGAAGAAGGAGAATAGGGGAAGAGAAGGTGACGAAGTAAAAGTAAAAGAAATAGGGGGTTCAACTTTTGTTGCGTAGGGTGGGTTAAATAATTGGAGCATGCTGGGCTAGCTAATTAATTAATAGTTAATTAACAGTTGGTTAATTCTTTACATTTTTGTTTTTTATATTATGTCATTTTCACCCACCACCATCATCACCACTACCACCGTCCAGGAACGGGACAAAGTTTACTTGTCGAGGTGTGTGGTTTTTGAGCTGGTCCAAGCCATTAAGTTCAAGCAGGCTCTGCCCGATGAGAACTTTCTGCTCCTAGTGCAGGTTTTTCTTCCAATATTTCATTTCTTAAAATGTATTTATTGAATGTTTAAATTTATATATATATATGATTATTCATTGACCCATCCTCCAATTCATTCACCCTTCCTCCCTTTCCTATGCATCCTCGCCCAGATGGTCTGCTTGGACGCAGGCGGCACGATAGGCAAAGTGCCGATCGTGAGGGAACTCGCTTCCTACTCCTTCAACCCACACTCGCAGTCCCTCGTCTCGACCAACATCGCTGACCTCTTCAAGCAGAGTCTGCCCGAGTGCATTGAATTCATCGCCGATATACACACCTCGAATAAGTTGAAGGTGGTGGGTGGGTTGGATGGATGGTGGGGTAGCGGTGATGGTTGGTGGAGGGGGGTTTTCGGAGAGAAAGAGGGGAGGTTTGAAGTGTTTTTGTGGGGTTTGGTGGTGTGATGGGTGGAAGGAGGGAGAAGGGTTTAGAGATAATTGATGTTGAGGGTGTTTTGGTGGGAGTGAGAATTTGGGAAGAAGAGGGAGGAAGGTTTGGGAAAAAGACGGGGGGTTGGATTGTTAGGGTGACACTATAAGAGTGAGTGATGATGAAGGAGTATCATCATCATCATCATCATCATCATCACCACTCAGAGCAACCTCAAAGGAGCCATACAGAATCTGAATGAAGACACTCTTGGCAGCCATCTAAAAGTTTCTATCATCATCATCATCAGTACCTTCATCATCATCATCATCAGTACCTTCATCATCATCATCATCAACAACATCATCATAATCATCATCATCATCATCATCACCACGGACCATTAACATCATCACCACCACCAATGCAGGTAGCGATAGCACAGTACGTGGCACTGGAACTGACCCACTCTTCCGCCAAGGACACCAAAATGCTGTCCAGGCATTTCCCTTGGCTCCTACACCCTCCCTCGTTCATCCAGCAGGGGTGCTTGTAGACTTTCAGCCATTTTATTATATTGATTTTTGATTTTTAGTAATATTTATTTTTTTTCTTTTCAATTCATTCACTCGTCCAGCTGTTCATTCATCAGTTTACCCATTCATGAATTCATTAATCCACTAATTCATCTATCCATCCATTCATCCATTTGATATATCATCCATTCATTCATCCACTCACTAATCCACCAATCAATCCACCATTTCATCCACCAATCAATCCACCAATTCATCCACCAATCAATCCACCAATTCATCCACTAATCAATCCACCAATTCATCCTCAATCAATTCACCAATTCATCCACTAATCAATCCACCAATTCATCCACTAATCAATCCACCAATTCATCCTCAATCAATTCACCAATTCATCCACCAATCAATCCACCAATTCATCCTCAATCAGGATTCCCAGGGAGTTCATAGACTGCATATGTCACATCAGAGTCCTCTGTTGGTTGTTACTTGGATCTCTGATGCACTCCGCTGTAACCAAGGTTGCATTCATTCCTTTCCAATCCATCCATCCTTTCACCATTCAAAAAAATCCACTTACTTAAAACCATCATCCCTTCCACCACGTACCATCATCATTTCCAACACCTCTTTCCTTCTTTCCACTCTACTCATCCCACCCATCTCACCATCCAACCTTTTCACTCCCAACCAAAACCATCTCATACCCACCCATCCCACCATCCAACTTTTTCACTCCAATCCCATCCCATCCCATCCTATCCCAGGCAGCGGGCTCTGTCGTATGCAGACCTTTCCCTCTCAACTGCAGCCCTTACATAGCTGACCAAGTTCTCGTCATCCTCACTGGCTTTTCCGCCCAGACCAAGGTGCCCTGGAACAAGAAGGGTTGAAATAAGGAGGGTTTTTGGGAGATAGACGGGGGAGATGTCTAATGAAGTTCAAACCCTTTGGATGAAACAGGGGAGATTTCAATAATTTTGAAGTTTGTTTAATTAGTTGTGATGGTTTTAATGTTTTTAAATTAAATTTATGAATATTAATCGAATATTTTGAATTAATTATGCGCCCATTATTCACAGACCTCAGTGCACCACATGTCCTCTCTCTTCTACGCTTTCGTGCTATGCCAGGTTCAACTAATCGTTCAATACCCCACCCCTCTTTCACCCCCCCCTTTTTTCATCTTCCTCCCATCTTAAATTCATAATTTCCACCCTTCAACCGCCCTTACACTCTCAGTTTTTTGTCCCACATCCCCCCCCCCGTTTTCACCCTTGCATTCCTTCCCAATTTATAATTATCATTTCTCCCCCTCCCTTCCCCTTTAAGACATTTTCATCTCATCCCCCTTCCACTCATCGACCCGTTTCCAGTTCTGGACGCTGTACTGCGAGTTGCAGGAGATGCTGAACATGCCGTCAAACGATGAGACTGACACTCCCCACCACACCATCATGCTCTTCTGGAATAAGGTGGTGGTCGAATTTTTGGGGTGGTGGTCTAATTTTTGGGGTGGTGGTCTAATTTTTGGGGTGGTGGTCTAATCTTGGAGTGGTGGTTGAATTTTGTGGTGGTGGTTTTTGTGATGGTTTTTATAAATAAGGTGTTGTGATGTAGTGTGGAAGATTATTGGTTGGTGATGTGGTGATTGTGTTGTGGTGTTGATGGATTGGTAGTGGTGTGGGGATAATGGCGATGTGGTGGTGGTTTGTAGATGATGGTGATGATGGCGATGATGAGGATGAGGATGATGAGGATGTGGATGATGATGATGAGGATGTTGATGATAACCCTTCGGATACCCCCATCAAGGTCACGCCAGGAATCCTCAACTTGTTGTCTCATTCGAAAGTGGTGAATGACTTTATAATTATCATAACATTAGTGCACCGTCATTATCAATATCATCATCATCAGCATCATCAGTACCATGATCATCATCATCAGCATCATCAATACCATGATCATCATCATCAATATCATTATCATCACCACTCAGATGTCTGAGAAAGTGAATCTGCAACTCTTGAGTTTGATCGAAGCTCTGCAAGAATGCCACTCTACTGTCCTCGTCAAGGTGATGATGATGATGATGGTGGTGATGTTGGTGGTGGTGATGGTAGTGATGTGGGTGGTGATGATGAAGATGATGATGGTGATGATGATGTTGGTGATGATGGTGGTGGTGATAATAGTGATGATATTCATGTTGGTTTAATATAATTATAAATGTTAATGTTTCATTCCAGTTGTTCTCCTTGTGGGTTCCAATCTTGAGGTCCTATCACAGCCAGGTAAACAGCCAATCCAATGGGCTTTCATCCACTTCTGTTTCTCTTTCTTTTCTAAATCCCATCCCCCTTCCACTATTTTTACCCACTCACATTCACTCATTTTTACCCGCCCATTCCCACTCACCCACTCCTCACCCACCCACTCCTCCCCACCCACCCACCCCTCCCCACCCACCCACTCCTTCCCACCCACCCACTCCTTCCCACCCACCTAGTTCTTCCCACCCACCCACCCCTCCCCACTCACCCACCCACCCATCCACCCCTTCCCACCCACTCACCCTCCCCTTCCCACCCACCCACCCACTCTTTTCCACCCACCCACTCTTTTCCACCCACTCCTCCCCACCCACCCACCCACCCACCCAGCTTCCAGGCCACATGCGAGTGAGACTTCAAAAGTGCGAGAATTGGAAACCATCTGTTTCTCCTTCGGGTCCCCAAGTCCTCTGTGACCTACTTTTCAAGTGGGTCAGAAGGGCGCAGTTCAAATTAAGCCAGAACGAGGTCCAATCAGCGACCGCGGCCCAGTTTTATACTGTGTGATTGGCTCCTGGTTTCAGAGGATGGTTGTTGGTGATTTTGGAAAAGTTGTTGGTCTTTATGCTTTGAAATAGTCATTTTAGTTGTTGTTAAAGACTTTTAATTTCAAGATGACTTATCTATTGTTTATCTATTTACGCCGAATGGTTGTATTGAAGTTAAATACTTTTAATGATCTCTTCATCGTTGTTCCAGACGTTGTAAACTGAAGTTGTTTCTTCATTATTTTCAAGTTAAATATATGTTCGCTTGTGTTTCAACCAACTTTGAAGTTTTTAAACGAATATTTTTTCGAACTTAGCTTTAGAGTGCTGAATGGTTGTATTTCTGAAATGACTTGCATTATTTATTCACATCATCTACACTTACCTTTAATTATATTCCATTCAAACACTCGGTGCCAATTTTAAATGGATGCGGCTTATACATGGAATCTCAGTGTAAATACATTATACATTATATATTATACAAATTATGACTTATCTCACCGTATTAGTTCAAAGATCTCATTCAGTTGTCCGTCCTATCAATCTTTGAGTTTCTTTTCAATGTTTTAGAGCGCCATTAGTAGCATTTTATTGGTTTTAATGCGACGATGATGATGATGAAGAATATAATCATAATATATACTCGAGTATTATAGTGGAAAATGATGATTATGATGGAGATAATGATGATTATGATGGAGATAATAATGATTATGGGGAAGATAATGATGATTAAAGATAATAATTATTATTATAAAAATGATGACTAGTCATGTGTCATAATAGTCATGATGATTAACAGAATGGCGATGATTTGCAGTGATGATTACCATGTACATTAGATGTGTTGAATTCAATTTCAGTTACAGACTACAGATCATTCGGACAATAGGAACGCTAGAAACGAATAAATGTGTTCTACAATTTGATCTTCGAGAAATGCTGTCGACAAAAAATATGAAAATCTCAATAGGTGTGCCATTATTTAATACATATTGTGCTAAATAAATGGATTTTAAACGGGAGTTTGTTTCAGAAAATGTCTTAAGATCAAATAAAAAACTGAAACTGAAATAAAATTCACGAATACACTTTTAAAGTTATAAAACACTGATTTACTAAGTTAAATTCAGGTTTCAACTCTAAAAATATATAAAAAAATTAAAAAAGTAAAGAAAAATTCTAAAAATGCATTAATAAGGAAGTCAAAAACGAATATAATATTTATACAATGAAGAAATATATAACAAAAATACATGAATATTATAATAATATCTCCTAATAAAAATATAATAATAATTCAAAACCTTAAAAATATATATAATAAAATAAAATAGTATTACTATATTATTTTGTTATATATATTTTCCATTAATACTTTAATTAATAATATTTTAAACAGAATTTCCAGTGGCTTCATCGGTCTTCGAGTCCCGGCATGGGAAACTCAATGGCAAACTTCTCGATGTTTTCCTTCAGCTCCTGCAGCTTTCGAACCGTTTCCGGGTCCTTGCTGCAGTTCTCCCTGAACTCCTTCAGGGTTTCTGGTGAGAGAATTTTTTTTTGAGGTGGTGAGTAAGTGAGGGGATGTTAAGAGAAATATATTGATTGCATTTAAAGACTTCTGGAATGAAACCACATGAACTACATGCTACCACCATCAAAGTTTGAAATTTTTTTGTTTTTTAAGTCCTAAAAGACCTCCATCATCATCACCACTATCATCGTCATCATCATCATCATCTTTCCCATCATCACCATCACCATCATCATCACCACCACCACCACCATTATCTCCATCACCATCAAGCACTCTCACTGGTTTTAGCTTTAGCCTCTTTGGCAATGGCGACTGCCTGGTGCAGGAAAGCCACCACTTGTCCGAAGTCACCCTCGCCGAAGTTTCTGGACGTTAGAGCCGGTGTGCCTGTGTGGATGGATGGATGGATAGATGGATGGATGGATGGATGGATGGATGGATGGATGGAGGGGGTGGTCATTTTAAATGAAGAAAGAAAGTGGAGTGAGTGCTGATAGCAGTAGTATAGTAGGTGGTAGTGATGGTGGTAGTAGTTGTATTGGTTGTGGTAGCAAGGGTGCTGATAGTAGTAGTATAGTAGGTGGTAGTGATGGTGGTAGTAGTAGTATTGGTTGTGGTAGCAAGGGTGCTGATAGTAGTTGTGGCAATGATGGCGATAATAGATAAAAAAGAAATGTAATCGAGGAAAATAGGAAACCACCCTCACCCACCACCACTAACCAAGTCTCAGTCCACCAGGGTTCAAGGCACTTTTATCTCCCGGGCAGGTGTTCTGGTGGAAAAATCGTAGAAAAACGATTTGAAAATGAGAAGAAGAATTTGTGAAATAAATGTGAAAACTAGTTTTAGAAACTCCAGGAGCTACCCATGATTTCCCCATGAAGCACCCCAAGCCACATCCTCTAACAACTCCCCCCCCCCCCCCCCAACCACCTTATTGACAGTGATGTTGGCCAGCTCACAAACCCTCTCCATTCTTGCCCCGTCCAGCCCTTCAGGTCTCAAATTCCATAACACCAGATGGTTATCTGTGCCCCCTGAAGTGGCCAGGGGTGGAAGATGGAGTGGATTGCAATTTTACGGTTTAAATCATCTCTTCTGCACATTATTTATCCACATATGTTTGTTTGTTTCTCTACTCCCTTATCATTATCTTACCCCCCCCCCCCCATCCATTCCCTTTCCATCCCATCCCACCTCATCTTATCCTACCCCATCCCATCCTTTCCCATCCCATCCTACCCCACCCCATCCCATCCAACCCCCTTCCATCCCATTCCATCCTATCCCACCCCATCCCATCTTCACCAGAGACTAGAGTGTATCCTCTCTCCAAGAGAGCCTGTGCCATACTTTTGCTGTTCTTCAGCACCTGCATCTGGTAGGCTCTGAAGTCAGGCGACATTGCCTGTGGGATGGATGGATTTGGATGGATGGATGGATGGATGGGTGGATGGATGGATGGATGAATGGATGGATGGCTTTGGTGTGGAGAGAGGATAGAATGGGATGGGATAAGATGAAAAAGGATAGCTCTGAAATGAACCAGATTAAATAAGAATGGGATGGAGTTTGCCGAAATAATGAACAGTATTCATAAAACAAATATAATCTTAAGTAAAAACATTCAAACCAAAAAAAAACCATCACCACCTATATTCCTCTCCCCCCCCCCCCATCCCATCCCACCACCACCACCAAAGCTACCACAGCCACCTGTTTGAGCGCCACAGCCACAGCAGCTATTTGGTGTTCGTGCGGGCCTCCCTGCAGACCCGGGAAAACTGCGTTGTTGACCCTGCCTTCCAGGTCCCACATAACTTCTGCCCCCGTCTTCTTGTCCACGGCCTTTACTCCTCTACGGTAGAATATCATGCCGGATCTGTAGTCGGGTGGAATTGATGGGGGGGGGGGGAAGTTATGATGATGATTTTTTAATTTAATTAATTATAATTATATTAAAAAATGAGTATTAATTAATTCGCGAAAATTATTAACTTTAAATTATTAATTTCTTCAGTAAAAATACTTAATTGGTAAAAAAATACTATTATTATTGGTATTGTTCATTGTGCCCACCTGGGACCTCGCAGCGTCTTGTGTGTCGTCGTGGTTACAACGTCAGCATACTCGAATGGACTTGGTATCACCTGTGATCATCATCATCATTACCACCACCATCATCATCATCACCACCAACATCATCATCATCATCAACATCATCGTCATCGTCATCATCACCACCTTAGCAGCCACCAGTCCGGATATATGAGCCATGTCTGCTAACAAATAGGCCTTCTGCTCATCACATATCTGAGTTGTTATGATGATGATGATGGTGATGATGATGATGATGATGATGATGATGATGATGATGATGATGATGATGATGATGATGGTGGTTGGTGATGATGATGATGATGATAATGATGGTGATGATGAGGATAACAAGAATGATGATGGTTGGTGATGGCAGAAATGATGAACAAAGTTTCTCACTTCAGCATCTTAACTTTCTACCAAAATGAATCTCATCTTCCCCCTCTCCAAAAGATTATTATCACCACCATCACCACCCCTCTTCCCCACCACCTTCACCCCCTACCCCATCATCATCATCACCACCCTTACCATCACCAACCCTCACCAACATCAACCCCCCACCATCATCATCATCATCACCCCCCCTACTGCCCCCCCTTCCCCCTCCCCTATTCCACCCACCTCTCTGAATCTCTTATACTGCAGCAGTCGTGAATAGGCGGAGATGCCAGCGATGATGATGCGAGGTCGGAAGAGAGAGGCGGTGAGTTGCAGTTGCTCGTAGTCGATGTAGCCTGTGGTGGGCTGGAGGTGGTGGGGAGGGGTGGGGGTGGGGGTGGTGGGGTGGGGGGATGGCTGGAGGTGGTGGTTGGGTAGGTGGTGGGGTAGAGGGTGGTTGTAGGGAAATTGGGTTCTGAGAGTGGTGGGGGTGGAATGGAGTAGTGGGGTGGTGGAGTGGAGGGATGTCTTTCCTCTAATTAAATTAATGATAGCGATGATGATAATGATGATGGCGATGAAGAAGATGATGATGGCGATGATGATGATGATGATGATCACATTGAGTTTGTAGGGCATCGACTCGAAGTAGATTGAGGTGGCAGAGATGCGTCGTTGGTCCGTCATGAAGCCGTGTGTCAAACTGGAGTGGTGGTGATGATTGTAGTAGTAGTCAGTTGGAAACCCTTATGAGTCTATCCTGTCCACCTCTTTCCTGCCCTTCCTTCCCTCCTTCATCTTTCTTTTACCCTCCCTCTTCCTCTATCTTCAAGCATCTCTTTTTTCTCTGTTCTTCACTCCATCTTTTATCATTTTCGTTTTTATACCACTCCTCCCTCCATTCACCCTCCCCCCTTCACCTTTCATCTTTCTCCCATACCACCTCCATTCACCTCCCCCTTCCTATGCCCACACATTCCCCCCCCCCATTCAGTAACCCACCCCCACGTACTGCCCACCATCCGGCAAATCCAGGCCCATGATACGGTCGTGGGGTTGGAGGAGGGCTGTGTAGGCAGCGAAGTTGGCGGGACTCCCACTGTAGGGCTGAACGTTGACCCCCCATCTGATTGGTTGGATGGATGGGTTGGGGTGGGTGGGTTGGTGGGTGGGTGGGTTTGGTGGGTGGGTGAGTTGGTGGGTGGGTGAGTTCGTGGGTGGGTGGGTTGGCTGGTGAATGAGTGGAGGTTGATGAATGTATGGGTGGTGGAATGAGGAAAGGCTGGTGAGTGAGTGGGTTGAAGAATAGAAAATGTCAGCGGGTGGTTGTCAGTGGGCTGACCAAGCAGGTGTGGCTGCAATTTTTGGGTGGGAATAGTTTAAATGTGTGATGAAGTATTTTGGAGCTGGGAAAATATTTAAATGGGTCGACATCCAGTGTGGGTCATGAAGTATTGACCCACATGAACTCACTTTTCTGGGTCAAGGTCATAGCACTGCAAAGCTCTCTTCTGACACAACACCTCCATCTCGTCTATAAACTCATTCCCGCCATAGTATCTGTATTGTGAGGTAGTGATGATAATGATGATGGTGGTGAAGTGGTGATGATGATGGTGAACTGGTGATGATGATGATGGTGAGGAGGTGATGATGATAAGATGGTGGTGATGATGGTGATGAGATGATGGTAATGAGTGTTTGTGTGTGTGTGTGTGTGTGTATGTGTGTGTGTGTGTGTGTACGTCTGTGTGTACGTGTGTACTTGTGTGTGTGTGTGTGTGTGTGTGTGTGTGTGTGTGTCTGTGTGTGTGTGTGTGTGTGTGTGTGTGTGTGTGTGTGTGTGTGTGTGTGTGTTAGAGGTCGGACCGGGTACCCGATTCGACCGGGTACCCGCGGGACTCCCGCGGGAACGGGAATGAAAATTAATTTCGGGACGGGAAAAGTCGGGAACCGGGAATAGGTTTTCGGGACGGGAACGGGAACGGGAATCGAAATTCAAATCGGGAACGGGAAAAGACGGGAACGGGAATCAACTTTTAATTCGGGAACGGGAAAAACGGGAATAACAGTTATTGGGTTTGGATTCTTTAACAATGTTTTTTCAGCAAACTTCTAAGTATGGAAATCTTTATTACATCGATACTCCTTACTTGAAATAAGTATTAAATGCAATAGAAATGTATAACGAAGCCACCCTTGCCAATGTCAAAATCTCCAACACTACATTTGAAGTTGTTATGGTGAGTCCAAAGATTAGGGAGATCAGAAAAAATGGGTGATTATGAAAACTTTTCAGATGAAATCAAAAATGTCAGTTAAATTATTTTACTTTTATAAATTAATACTTTGAATTCGAATGATTAATTTCCAAATTATTGCTCAGTTGATCATTTCGACAAAAGAAAAGATGCCATTGATCTTATTCATATGACAGCATGTCTGTTGCATCCCCAGTATGAAAGAATAATTGGAAAAAAGTTTGGGATAGAAAAAAAATGAGAACTAAGACTTTCATTAGAGAAAATTTAGTTCTATCTGTATAGCCAGACCAAGCTGCAGTGCCATTGAGAAAAAAATCAAATGATGGTTAAATTAGAATAAAATTATTATACTATCAAATTATACGAATGATTTTATATTTGCAGTTGTGGAGAATAAAAATGTTTTCAAAAAAATATTTCTAACAGTATTGAAGAATTTATAATAATGAACGAAGAAAAAAATTCAGAAGAGGATGAATTGTACAAATATTCACAATTACGTCACAAAAAAATTGAAGATTATAAAGATGTTTTATTTTATTGGAGTAAAATGAGCAATTTTAAAATACTACAAAATGTAGCCAAAATTTTGTTTAGAATATCTGCAAGTTATATTCCCTGTGAACGGAATTTTTCAGTATGTGGTCGTTTAACTTCAGACCCAAAATCATCTCATTTGAAAGCTGAAACTCTTAACGGTTTAACCCGTGTGAAAAGCAATAAAGACTTGATTGAATTAGTCAAAAACAGTTACTAACTTCAATACTTTCATTTCAATAAATATTTGAAATTTAAATCGTGTTTTTTTAATTTTTTTAAAAGAAATGTTCTCTGACTTTCAAATAATAAATTTTAATAAATGTTAGAACTAGCAAGTTTGGGACCAGTGAAAACGATAGCGAAAATCAATGAATAAATAAAAGTTTCGGGAACGGGTCGGAACCGGGAATCGAGTAGCGGGAACGGGACGGGACGGGAATCAAAATTCTGATGTCCCATCGGGAACGGGACGGGACGGGAAAACAAATTTCGGGAACGGGACGGGACGGGAATGAAAATTTTGATGTCCCATCGGGAACGGGTCGGGACGGGAAAACAAATTTCGGGAACGGGACGGGACCGGGAATGAAAAGTCGTCCATGTCCGACCTCTAGTGTGTGTGTGTGTGTGTGTGTGTGTGTGTGTGTGTGTGTGGTGCTTAGTAATACCTGGCTCCAGGATACCCTTCTGAGTACTTGTTTGTGAAGCAGCTACCCAACGCCTCAATCACCGCCCTACTCGTGAAGTTCTGAGGGTTGTCACATGTATGTGGAGATGTCGTTATCACGAGGGAGTGTGATGATGATGATGATGATGAGAATGATGATAATAGTAATGATGATGATGATGATGATGATGATGATAATGATCAGTACTTCTGAAGCAATGAGCTCGAGTCCAGTCTTCTGTCTGTGTTTTTCATCCTCAATGATCCTCCGAACCTTGGTGAATTGGTGATGGATGGAGGGAAGAGGATTGGATGGGAGGTGGTTGTGGTGTAGATAAAGAATAAAAAAAAATATTTTTTTAATTAAATATTATTTTATTTAAGCCATATTTCATCATCCCTCTTATCTTCATTATTATCACAATCACTATCATAATCATCATTCCCTTCATCATCATCATCATTATCACCACCACCTCAGGGTCATCCTCCTTCAAGGTCGTGGTACCTGTCCAGGTGAGAGAGCCAATCTTTCTCACCTGTATTAGACCCCTTGAACCCACATGTAGTGCCTTTAAAGATATTGATGAAAATTTTTTTTTTTATCAAATTAAGTTTTAACTTACCTAGAAGGAAAATACGCGCATGACTTTTTAAGCAATCGAATATTTATTTGTGGGAACTTTTTCCATGTTAAATGCTAATGAATTAAATGATATTTTAATTTATGTATACAATAGATACTAATTCTGAAAAAATGCTGAATTATGATTTAGTTTTGAACTAGCGTGACAACCTTCAAGGCACGTGGAAGCATTTTGTGATGTCTACAGATGGATTGGAGGAATGGATTGAAACTTCACTATGACACTCAAGTCTAAATTCACTTTTGAATTCACTTTTGACCACTTTCATATATATATTAAAGTTTATTTCACTTTGACTCTTCTTTTTTGCTACTTATACAGCTACAATTTATTAACTCGTAAGATTTCCCCTAAGTTTACTTTTATTCCTGGTCAAAGTTCAAACAGGTCATGACTACTTTTTCTTTGGTGTCTCTTATTTGTTACATTATCTTTGCTCGGTAAATTACATTATGGAACTCTTTTTACATAAGATTGAGGATTTAAAAATATCAGACAAAGGAATATAATTTAATAAAAGAGTTTGTTTTTATAGGATAGCATAAGACATTTGAAATATCATCCTAAATTAACAACTGTAATCATGAAATAGAAAAAAAACTAAAAACTTTAATAGACAGATACTTTTACAAATGTAAATTTACGATTTTTAAAAGTTTAAAAATGTTTTTAAAGAATGGAAAAAAAGAAAAGAATGTGAAGAAGTGGAAACATGGGTCATGCAAGGAGGAAGTCTTTAAGGCTTAATTGCCTTCAGAAAGCCAAGAAAATGACGTTTACATCATGGAAGTTGGCGTGATATCCTGCTCGCTTCATTAGTAGTAGTAGTAGTAGTAGTAGTAGTAGTAGTAGTAGTAGTAGTAGTAGTAGTAGTAGTAGTAGTAGTAGTAGTAGTAGTAGTAGTAGTAGTAGTAGTAGTAGTAGTAGTAGTAGTAGTAGTAGTAGTAGTAGTAGTAGTAGTAGTAGTAGTAGTAGTAGTAGTAGTAGTAGTAGTAGTAGTAGTAGTAGTAGTAGTAGTAGTAGTAGTAGTAGTAGTAGTAGTAGTAGTAGTAGTAGTAGTAGTAGTAGTAGTAGTAGTAGTAGTAGTAGTAGTAGTAGTAGTAGTAGTAGTAGTAGTAGTAGTAGTAGTAGTAGTAGTAGTAGTAGTAGTAGTAGTAGTAGTAGTAGTAGTAGTAGTAGTAGTAGTAGTAGTAGTAGTAGTAGTAGTAGTAGTAGTAGTAGTAGTAGTAGTAGTAGTAGTAGTAGTAGTAGTAGTAGTAGTAGTAGTAGTAGTAGTAGTAGTAGTAGTAGTAGTAGTAGTAGTAGTAGTAGTAGTAGTAGTAGTAGTAGTAGTAGTAGTAGTAGTAGTAGTAGTAGTAGTAGTAGTAGTAGTAGTAGTAGTAGTAGTAGTAGTAGTAGTAGTAGTAGTAGTAGTAGGGGCAGCAGTATAAGTAGTAGTAGAAGTTGTAAAATGCAAATGATATGCACTAATAATATGCAATTGTGGATGGAACGCAAGTTGGAGATCAAACCAGCAGAAGTCGACTTAAACTGTGGCTCAAATTTTGACGTAAAACGAATAGAACGCAAGTCGGGGTTTGAATCGTAAAGCGAGTCTTATGGTCGAAAGCGTTTCTATATATAAGTGGAATGGTGTGTTCATTTCAGAGTTTGTCTCTTGCAGTTTGAAGCAAATCTTTTTAGAGAATTAAATTCATGAATCATTTTAAATTCATTTTTCTTTTAAGAGAATAAATATTGTTTTTAATTAATTGTAAAAATCACTAACCTAAGTGGTATAGTTGATTATAATAAATACCTTTTTAATGCATTTAATTGCGTAAATCTAGAAATAGTTGAAGCCATAAACGTCCGAAAACTTTTTATTTTTCCCAGTTTTAGTTTTTTCGTTTTGGTGCTTGCAGGGAAGAAGTCATATGGAATTTGACCAAGTTGCAAGGTGGGTTTGTTGTTGAAGATGTAGATTTTGTTGATGTTGTCACAGTTTATGTTTTAATAAGTTGTTGATGTTGTTGATTTGTAATAGTTGCTGTTTTAAATAGTAGATGTCGTTGTGGGTGGTGTTGTCACTAATGTTGCTTTTGTCATCGGAAAAGCTAGTAGTATATAATGGAAATAGAAGTATAAATAAACAAAAGTGTAACAGGTAATTAAAAATAAGTTTTAAAAAAGCTAGTAAAAAAAAGATCTATAAAAATACTTTAAAAATGTATTTAAATATATATAACACGAAACAATAATTACAAGTCGTATATCCATTATCCGGAAAAAATCATGTTATACTACTAAAAAAAATAATTTGTTAAAATAATTTTTTTAATGAATAGCAAAATATTATGAATAGCAAAATTATTATTTTCAAAAAAATAAATAATAATATTTGTCAAAATAATGAAGAAATAAAGAGAGAGATGCTAAGTAGTGGGAGGGATGGCAGACGGAGCATGGAGCAGGGATCGACTGTATTGAAGGCTCCGACACACAAATAATAACAATAATATATTCAAATTATTTTACTTAATATTATTATAAATAAATATATTATTAATAATTAATTATTTAATCGTATTAATAATTAGTATTTATATTTAATAATATGATTTAAAACAAGGATAATCATAATTATACCCAGTAAATGATAATAAATAATAAAAATGAAGATATAGATGATGATAGTAAGGATGATGATGATGATAGGACAAAGTAAACAATTATAATTAAGATAATGAAGATGATAATAGAGAGAAAATCATTACTATTATTGGTAGCAAGACATGGATAGAGAATGAATGGAGTAGTGATGGATGTCATGTTAATTTTGCGTCTAATAAATAACACGTCTGAAACAATAACATCCCATATAACACTCTAGCAATGATCATTTCTCCATTAAGGACAACATTTGTAACACTAATAGCGATAAGTAAGAAATAAAAATATATTAAAAATCTCAATGATAAATTGCAGAGCAGCGAAAATATGTAATTTTTAAAAAGAAAAATTTATTTTTTATACCCTTCCATTTCCCCCATTATTGCACCATTCATCAGAACTCTATCGTAACTCTTCACCATTTTCCATCTTTACCAAATAAGCACATCCCTGCGTTTCACCCATTCCAACACCACCCATTTGCACCCATTTTCAATTCTTCCTCTTACTCAGCTTTGACACACATTTTATCTTTTTCCAAATTTCCCTCCCTCATCCTTTCTCCCTCTTTTTCTCTCTTTATTTCCATCTTCCTCCCTCTCCCTTCGTTTCCCTCACTCCCTTCCTCCCTACCCCCTCTTCCCTCCCTCTCTCCTCCCTCCTCCCTCCCTCCCTCCCTCCTTCCTCCTCCCTCCCTCCTTTTTCCATCTCTGACCTATGTGAAATGCGCTTCAGGAATTATGTTTTATGCATGCCGCTGTCACAAAATCAAAAATAACCTATTTTTCTCGCCCATTTTTTCTTTTTTTTATGAGAAACATTTTTTATTTCAGACTTTATATTTTTTTCCATTTTGAAGGATGTTTTCTCGTATCAGCATTTTTAATCATATTTTTCATTTATTTTAGTTTTTACATCGACATTTTAGACATTTACTCATCCATAAGTTTTTTTACACTGATCTTTCCCTTATCCATCCATCCATCCATCCATTCATCCATCCATCCATCCATCCATCCATCCATCCATCCATCCATCCATCCATCCATCCATCCATCCATCCATCCATCCATCCATCCATCCATCCATCCATCCATCCATCCATCTATAACCATACTTAAATACTTTCAAACAACCCTTTCTCACACCATCAAATTGCGCCCCCCCCCACCACACAAACTTTTCCTCCACCCTACAACCCACATCTCAGACCTTTGCCTCTTCTATTTCTAAGCAACTCCCATTCATCATGCATCCTCTATTTATCATTTTAACACGCTTTTCATCCGTCCCTTATCTCTTCATTCCTCCATCTATCTATTCAACTATCTAACTATCCACCAATCCATTCATCCATCCATCTAAATACTTATCCACCAATCCATCCATTTATCCATCTAAATACTTATCCACCAATCCATCCATCCATCCATCTAAATACTTATCCACCAATCCATCCATTTATCCATCCATCTATCTAACCACCGATTCATTTATTTATCCATCCTTCTATCTCCTTATCCCTTCCTGTATGCATTCAAAAAATCATCACACGACGTTCCAGGTTTAAACTATACATTTATTCATTTCTCACTCTTTTCCTCCCTTTTTTTCCATCCTCCATACACCCATCCTTCCATCATCCCATCATCCCATCCTTCCATCCTCCTATCTTTCCATCCTTCCATCTTTCCATCTTCCATACAATCAGCCACGCCAACATTTTGTTCACAAACTCAATTTCGCAGCCATATTCATCAACGTTTACGCCTTGTTTACGATTAAAATGCCTTCACAACCTTTGCGTTGAAAAACTAAATATTATTGCCATACAATGACATACAATGCCATACATTGCCATACAAGTCGACAGTTAGACGGTGGGTTGTTATACAATACAACAACACCACAATACAACAACACCACAATACAACAACACCACAATACAACAACACCACAATACAACAACACCACAATACAACAACACCACACCAACATCAACACCACAATACAACAACACCACACCAACACCAACACTACAATACAACAACACCACAATACAACAACCCCACAATACAACAACACCACAATACAACAACACCACAATACAAAAACACCACAATACAGCAACACCACACCAACACCAACACTACAACACAACAACACCACAACACAACAACACCACAATACAACAACATCACAACTCAACAACACCACACCAACATCAACACCACAATACAACAACACCACAATACAACAACACCACAATACAACAACACAAAAACATCAAAACACAACAACACCACAATACAACAACACCACAACAACACCACAACAACACCAACACTACTATACAACAACACCACAACAACACCAACACTACTATACAACAATACCACAACAACACCAACACCACAACAATACCAAAACCACAACAGCACCAACACCACAAAACAACAACACCACAACACAACAACACCACAATACAACAACACCACAACAACACCAACACCACAACAGCACCAACACCACAACAGCACCAACACCACAATACAACAACACCACAATACAACAACACCACAATACAACAACACCACAATACAACAACACCACAATACAACAACACCACACCAACATCAACACCACAATACAACAACACCACACCAACACCAACACTACAATACAACAACACCACAATACAACAACCCCACAATACAACAACACCACAATACAACAACACCACAATACAAAAACACCACAATACAACAACACCACACCAACACCAACACTACAATACAACAACACCACAACACAACAACACCACAATACAACAACATCACAACACAACAACACCACAATACAACAACACCACAATACAACAACACCACAATACAACAACACAAAAACATCAAAACACAACAACACCACAATACAACAACACCACAACAACACCACAACAACACCAACACTACTATACAACAACACCACAACAACACCAACACTACTATACAACAATACCACAACAACACCAACACCACAACAACACCAAAACCACAACAGCACCAACACCACAAAACAACAACACCACAACACAACAACACCACAATACAACAACACCACAACAACACCAACACCACAACAGCACCAACACCGAATGTAGGATAAAAAGCCTCTCGGAGAAAAAGCCTTCGGATAAAATACCTTCTACAAAAAGCCTCCCGGAGAAAAAACCTCCTGGAGAAAAAGTCTCTCGGAGAAAAAGTCTCCTTGTTAATATTTTAGTATTAATAAAACGGACTTTTTATATAAAAAACGGATTTTTTTTATAAATTCGTGTCACAATTTTAAATAAATAAAACAAACTATATTTTTTTTAAATTACATAATTAAAACGAACTATAATTATAACTATAACGGACTTTATTTTTTAAATAGATTCGTTTCACAATTTTAAATAAATAAAACGGACTATATTTTTTAAAAATACATAATTAAAACGAACTTTAATTTATCAAATACAATAAAAATTATTTGTAAACGATTAAAAAGTCTTCAGAATAAAAAGTCTTCAGGATAAAAAGTCTTCACGATAAAAAGTCTTCAGGATAAAAAGTCTTTAGGATAAAAAGTCTTCAGGATAAAAAGTCTTCAGGATAAAAAGTCTTTAGGATAAAAAGTCTTCAGGATAAAAAGTCTTCAGAATAAAAAGCATTTAGGATAAAAAATCTTCAGGATAAAAAGTCTTCAGAATAAAAAGTCTTCACGATAAAAAGTCTTCACGATAAAAAATCTTCGGGATAAAAAATCTTCAGGATAAAAAGTCTTCAGGATAAAAAGTCTTTAGGATAAAAAGTTGTCAGAATAAAAAGTCTTCAGGATAAAAAGTCTTCAGGATAAAAAGTCTTCAGGATAAAAAGTCTTCAAAAAAAAATCTTCAAAAAATTAATTTTTAAGGAAAAATAATCACGATCGAGAACTAACAGTAAACCTAATGATTAAAGTGAGAAATCAACAACAACCAAGTCAAATTTATTCAAATGCTATTTCCAGATTGAAAAAGAAATTGAGCAAACATTAGATAAAAGTATGAAATTTCAATCTTTTAGTTTTAAGGATCGCGTATTCTTCCTTAAACATTATTTCCTTATGGTTAAAGTGACGAAACAACAACAGCCAAGTCAAATTTATTCAAATGCTATTTCGAGATTGAACAAAAAAAATAAAGCAAAAATAAGAAAAAAGTATCAAGTTTTATTCTTCAAGTTTCAAGGATCACGTATTAATCACGTGTTTTTCTTTAAAATTTACTTTTTTAAAGATTTTTTTTCTGAAAACTTTTTATCCTAAAGACTTTTTATCCTAAAGACTTTTTATCCTAAAGAATTTTTATCTTGAAGACTTTTTATCTTGAAGACTTTTTATCCTGAAGACTTTTTATCCTGAAGACTTTTTATCCTGAAGACTTTTTATCCTGAAAACTTTTTATCCTGAAGACTTTTTATCCTGAAGACTTTTTATCCTGAAAACTTTTTATCCTGAAGACTTTTATCTTGAAGACTTTTTATCCTGAAGACTTTTTATCCTGAAGACTTTTTATCTTGAAGACTTTTTATCCTGAAGACTTTTTATCCTGAAGACTTTTTATCTTGAAGACTTTTTATACTGAAGACTTTTTATCTTGAAGACTTTTTATCCTGAAGAATTTTTATCCTGAAGACTTTTTATCCTGAAGACTTTTTATCCTGAAAACTTTTTATCCTGAAGACTTTTTATCCTGAAGGCTTTTTATCCTGAAGACTTTATATCCTGAAGACTTTTTATCCTGAAGACTTTTTATCCTGAAGACTTTTTATCTTGAAGACTTTTTATCCTGATGACTTTTTATTCTGAAGACTTTTTATTCTGAAGACTTTTTATTCTGAAGACTTTTTATCCGTTTACCAATAATTTGTATTGTATTTGATAAATCGTTTTAGTTATGTGTTTTTAAAAAATATAGTCCGTTTTATTTATTTAAAATTGTGAAACGAATCTATAAAAAAATAAAGTCCATTATAATTATAGTTTGTTTTAATTTTTTAAAAATTAGTCCGTTTTATTAATTTAAAAATTGTGAAATGAATCTATAAAAAATCCGTTTTTTATATAAAAAGTCCGTTATATTTATACTAAAATATTAACAAAGAGACATTTTCTCCGAGAGGCTTTTTCTCCAAGAGGTTTTTTTTCCGGGAGGCTTTTTGTAGAAGGTATTTTATCCGAAGGCTTTTTCTCCGAGAGGCTTTTTGTCCGTTCCCCCACCAACACCACAATACAACAACACCACAACACAACAACACTATACAATTCAACAATGAAACGAGGTGCGTTTGTGATGAATGTTCAAAGCCATGCAATTTCGGCATTTTTGAATTCTTCAGCACTTTTGTGTGAAAATAAACACACTTAAGAACGCTTATAAACGCATAAAAACTAACAAACGCACATACAAACACACATAAAATCAATCATATAGAAACAAGATCACGCAAAAAACACATTAACAAACAAAAACTCACATATAGAAAAAAGAGCACGCATAAAACACATAAACAAACAAACACACAAACAAACACATAAACAAACAAACACACAAATAAACACATAAAAAAACAAAAAAACACACACATAAAAACACATAAAAACACGCTCAGACCCCACACAGTATATAACTTGATCTGGCAGATTTGAAATCTAATTCAATATGTCTGAACACAAATCGATCGTTTTTATGCGTGGAGGTTTCTATAATTCCTAAAATTTTATTTCTTATTTTTATTTAAAGTCTCTAAATTAAAAATAATTTATATTTAAACTCATTGAATTTATTTTTTCTACTAAATTCATTAATATAATATAAAAAAAAGACAATTTTCTTTATAATTTTAAAATCATAAACATGAAGATATACATCTTCATCGCTATAACTCCATAAATTTAAATATGACGGTAATCACACCAACTAAGATTTAATAAAAACTCAATTAGTAATTTATTTATAATCTTTGTTAATCTTTTATCACGCCCTTCCTTGATTGAATAATCATGATTAATGGCTTAATGGTCTGTGCCATCTTCTAAATATTTTCAACTCATTTTTCCCATTCCACCCATATTAACGTATTTCTCAAAGAATTTAACTTTTTTTAAAACAGTTTTAATCATTGAAAAAACATTTATATATAATTGTAAAAATACTTTTGGAATATTCTTAAAAGTTATTTTGCATTCAAAATGTTTCGAATAATTTTTTTTTCTATTTTGTCCTCTTAAATTCCATTCGTTGCACAAAGGAAATTACGAATAAAGCCTCGTTAGCGTCTCGTAAGGATCGAGCGCTATACAAGTTTCTGTGGCGCAAACGGTTTCGATTAAAACTCTAATTGAGAGAACTCAAGCCATTCATACAATTTTTAAACTTTGATTAATGATATGGTATCATAAGAATACAATTAGTAACCTCATTTGCATTAATTAAATTGTTATTGTTCTTATTTAGTAACAAGTATTCTTTTTTTAACCTACCATTGTTAAAGGAATAATAATTAATAATAATAATACTAACTATTATTATTATTATTAATTAATATTATTATTTTTATTATTATTATTATTTTATTAGTATTATTATTCTTTTATTTTTATTATTATTATTATTAAATAAAAATAATATTTAAAATAATAATAATTATTATTATATTTTTATATTATTACTATTATTATTGGTATTAATATTATTATCCTCCATTGTTTCCCATCACCAATTAATCATCATTAGCATTGATGGCTTCTTTAAAGAAGCGGCCAACACCTTGCCTCGCCTTGTTCACACGGAAACCAGCAGTGAAACCATCAGTCGTCTGCTCGATTGAGGGTGCTTCTAATTCCTTTGATGTTGCAGTCAACGGGTGACGAGGGTGATTTGTCATCTTGTCGTGGTCGTGGCGTGTGTGGTGTGGTGTGGTGTGGTGTGGTGTGGTGTGTGTGGTGTGGTGTGTGTGTGGTGTGTGTGGTGTGGTGTGGTGTGTGTGTGGTGTGTGTGGTGTGGTGTGGTGTGGTGTGGTGTGGTGTGTGTGGTGTGGTGTGGTGTGGTGTGGTGTGGTGTGTGTGGTGTGGTGTGTGTGTGGTGTGTGTGGTGTGGTGTGGTGTGTGTGTGGTGTGTGTGGTGTGGTGTGGTGTGGTGTGGTGTGGTGTGGTGTGGCGTGGTGTGGTGTGGTGTGAAAAAGAAGATCGAGGTGGGTAGGATGATGGTTGTAGGAGAAAGAAGATAGTAGGAAGAAAGGTGGGGAAGATGGGGAGGGGGGAAGAATGTGCTCTCTTGGGATGAGTGGTGATGGTGAAGATGCTGATGATAAAAGATGATGATGGTGAAGATGGTGATGGTGAAGATGGTGATGGGGAGAGATGGTGATGATAAAAGATGGTGATGGTGGGAGATGGTGATGAGGAAAAAAATTGAAACCTAATTTTTTTAAAGTTAAATTAATGGGTGGTGGTGAAGATTGATTGTGTAGAATGGTAGAATAAAAAAACCTTGTAAAAAATCTGATTTTCCTCACCGCCTGTAATCTTGTAAGAATTCTTTGTGATCTCTTCAAAATTGAGATTCTGTTCGCGATCACAAAATGGCTTTTGGGAATGCATGGTATTCAAATTTAAGAGACAGCGAAATGCAATCGTAGGCAAATAACCGGCGCAGAATTCACAAAAATACGAAATAAAAACGAAACTAACAAAAAGGATTAAAAAGTAGAAAAAATATTCAGTTAATTTACGAAAAACAAAAAAATTATAAAAATGAAATAAAGAAAACAAATAGATAAAAAACAAAATCAAAATGCTACAAAATACGGAGAAAGGGAAAGAATAGTAGTGACAAATAGGCAAGCGTAGAAGATTCTGAGTAGGCCGAAGAAGGAGGTGAGGTGCTTCCGAGAAGAAGTCGACTCGAATAACAAATGTTTTCGTTTGTGAGAAGATTTTGTTGTGGTTTTGTTGTGTAGTTGTTGTGTTGTTGTGGTTTGTTGTTGTGGTGTTGTTGTGGTGTTGTTGTGTAGTTGTTGTGTTTTTGTGGTTTGTTGTTGTGGTGTTGTTGTGGTTTGTTGTGGTGTTGTGGTTTTTTTGTGGTTTTGTTGTGGTTTTGTTGTGGTGTTGTGGTGTTTTTGTGGTTTGTTGTTGTGGTGTTGTTGTGGTTTGTTGTGGTGTTGTGGTTTTGTTGTGGTTTTGTTGTGGTTTTGTTGTGGTTTTGTTGTGGTGTTGTTGTGTAGTTGAAGTTGTGTTGTTGTGGTGTTGTTGTGGTGTTGTTGTGGTGTTGTTGTGGTTTTGTTGTGTAGTTGTGTTGTTGTGGTGTTGTTGTGGTGTTGTTGTGGAGTTGTGGTTTTGTTGTAGTTTTTTTAGGGGTTGTGAGAGGTTAGTGTGATGGTTTTGTTATTGTTGTTGTAATTATCATTTTTGGGGTTTTGGTATTGGTGTTGTTGTTTTATGTTGTTGTTGAGATTGTCATTTTGAAGTTGGTAGTTTTGATCTTATGGTAATAGTTGTTTGCAGTTATTGAGAGTCTGTTAGTTGTAGTAGCAGCAGTAGTGTGGATGGTAGTGTTAGTAGTAGTTGTGGAGGTTGTGGTGATAATAGTTGTGGCAATGGTTGAAACACAGGTGGGAAAATCACTCAAAGACATCGATAAACTTGTAAATGACAGACGCCAAAAATATCAAAACAACAACAACAACAACACTAACACCACAACTATATCAACAACACAAATAAGATAGTAATCCAACAATTACAACAACAACAAAAATAAAAACAACAATTACAACAGCACAGCATGACGTAGGGTAAGAATGTCTAAAAGTGCATACGATAAAGTGGCGCATTGTTCTCAAGCACCGTTGCCGTCGTTACCAACGTTATCTTCGTTATTGTTAAGGGTTGTGAGTTAATTGTTAGTTTGTGTTGGTGGCTGAGTGTTAGCTTATGTGTTACCGAGTGTTTGTTGGTTGCTGAGTAATTGATTTTAATCACTAATTATGGTTAATCCTCGTCCTGATTAGTGGTAATTGTTAAGTATTACATTAAAAAGTATCATTCAGACGATGTAATAAAATATGACCAGAAAGTTAAAAATTATTATCTTCATTCTCATCTTTGTTGTAACCATCATCATCATCATCATCATCATCACCATCATCACCATCATCATCATCATCATCATCATCATCATCATCATCATCATCATCATCATCATCATCATCATCATCATCACCATCATCATCATCATCATCATCATCATCATCATCATCATCATCATCATCATCATCATCATCACTATCATCACCATCATCATCATCATCATCATCACCGCAGTTAAGGACGATGACAACGATGAATACCTACACACAATGCTCGGTGTTGTTGCTGTTGTTAGGTGAGTAGTCGTCTCAACTCATCCACTCATTCACTCATTCACTCACTCATTCATGCATTAATTAATCTATCCATCGTCTATTCATTCATTCATCCATCCATCCGTTTATTCACTCATTCATTCATCCATTTAGAAATGCATGAATTTATGCATTCCAGAAATCAACCAAAAAATAATTTAAATTATTATTTATAATATGTATACAACTATTTCAATAAACCAAATAAATAAAATTCATTTATCTATTTAATTCTTTTGTTTTTTTCAAAAATTATCTAGTTCCTCTTGCAACACTACTCAATCACCAAGCCTGCATGCAACCACAAGAAAAAGCAATATATCATTTTTCTAGCGCTCTATTTGTTAAATTAAAATTATCTTCCATATTTTAAATATGCCTTCTTTTTCAGAAAAGCCTACATATTAAAGGTGGTTTCATTTCTAGAAATGTTTTTTCAAATAGTTTCAAATTAGTTTTTTGGAATTTGAAATCTTGGTATTTCATATATAAAAAAAGCTATTATATATTAAAAACAATTTCGAAAATATAAATTTGTTTTTCTTCATACAGGCTTGTCAAAAAATAATTTGCAAAATGAATTTTGCAAAATGAATTTTGCATAGACGCGGACAAAACCATTATTATAATCCTTCAATATCCTTAGCTTTAATTTGAAAATTTTAAAACTGTAAATAACAATATTTGTTTTTGTTGAAAAAAATTTAAAAAAAAATGATTTTTTTACATTTGTTGTAAAACTTGTTTACTTCAACTTTTCAGTCTTTAGTAGGCGTTGACAGTTAGGCAGTTTTTATATTTTTTGACATTTGAATTACATTTTCAGTTTACTTTTCGAAAAAATATTTAAATTCATTTTTCAATTTATTTAGCGCCTTGTTTTTATAATTAGAAATACTTTCTTTGAAGGCAGACGAAGAGTAAATTAATTGAGGTCATTAGAGCGATAATAAGAAGGATCTTTAAATTAATCAGAAAGCACGTGACCAGGTTCTTGAAAGACTCCATTTGTAAACTCTCTTCAGTTTTTTTCTTTTCTTTTTTTTGTGCTTAAAAACTTTTTATTATTTTTTTCTAGTTCTCCAAAACACATATAATAAAATACTTCATCTGTTGAAACCTCCCTTTAACCTCTGCACATTCACACACACACACACCCATCCATGCACACACACACACACACACACACACACACACACACACACACACACACACACACACACACACACACACACACACACACACACACACACACACACACACACACACACACACACACACACACACACAGACACAGACACACACACACACACACACACACACACACACACACACACACACACACACACACACACACACACACACACACACACACACACACACACACACACACACACACACACACACACACACACACACATACACACACACACACACAAACACACACACACACGCACACAACACACACACACACACACACACAAATGCATCATTTTCACCTGTAATAGCAACACATTCAATAACTCACACTCTCTTTTATTTATTCATAAAATACTTTTTTATTATTTTTTTCACAATTATTTTATGAACACTTCTACTACTACAACTATGAACATTATTAATTCAGCTTTTCTATGGTATTTCCTGCAAAATAACTTCCTACATTTTGTTTTTTTCCAAATATTTTTTTTCATGAATATCTTTTTTTCCATCTCACAAATTCCCTTCAACGGCTTAATGACGCTATAATTCGTATCTTTTGTTTTCTTTCAAACTGATTTAGACTCGACCATTTATACTTTCGCCCGTAAAACATCCACCTTTTAAATCGACCAAAAAAATTCTAAATCATTCAGTTTCCACCCGCTCTTCAGTGAACATAGGAACTTAATATTCAATCTGACATGTTTATTTCAAATATGTTTTTTTCAAATATGTTTATTTCAAATATGTTTTTTTCAAATATGTTTTTCAAATAATTTTTTTTCTCAAATTTTATGTTCTAAGAATTATTGAATTTCAACCTTATTTATCGCTTTTCTACAACAATAAATTCTTGCTTCGATGTAATTTCAAAACTTTTCCCAGAAAAAAAATTCGATATATTTTTTTTAAAGAATAAAAATTATTCCAAATAAAAAATAATAATTTAACATAAAAATATACTGTAAAAAAATGTAAAAAAATAATAATTTAACAAGAAAAAAATAATGCAACATTTAAAAACAATTTGATATTTGAGAAAATACTTATTATTTTGAAAAAGGTAGACATTTTGTTTCTTCGGCTTTCTCCTTTGCAGCCTCATTGAAGCCTAAATGGCCGAATGACGTGCTGATTGACTTAACAAAACGCACTTGAAATGACGTAGATGATGGTGATGATGATGATGATGATGATGATGATGATGATGATGATGATGATGATGATGATGATGATGATGATGGTGATGGGAGTGGGGGTGGGGGTGATGATGATAATGATGATTGGGTGTTAGTGGTGGTGGTGTTGGAAGTGAGATGATGATGATGATAAAGATGAAGAGATCGGTGGTTGTGTGAAAATGGTGGAGGTTGTGGTGGTGGTAGTAGTGATGACGATAATGATGATGATGATGATGATGATGATGATGGTAGGAATGATAGTGATTGTGGAAATCATAAATGATGTTGATGTGATAAGAATTATAAGTGATGAAGCTTCCATGAGGGCAGGAGGGGAGTAAAGTTGTGATGATGATGCTGATGCTGATGATGATGATGAGAATGATATTGATGATGATGGAGAAAGATGATGATGACGGGAGAAAGAAGATGAATGTGGTAGGAATTACACAAGCAAACACAGAAACAAATCGAAAACATCTGCAGACATACAAACACAAACAGAGGTTCATACGCACAGACACAAATAAACAAAGCCACAAAAACCCATGAACACACATAAACAAAAATACAAAAACTATAAATACACATAAACAAACCGACAAAAACTCACAAAAACCCCATGAACACACATAAACAAATAAGCAAACAAACCAAACACACATGAACAAGATGCGGGCAGAACGTTAGCACCATAAAACATAATACAGTCTGGGGAAGCTTATCGCCTTACTTGGCGCTCAATTTTAGAAGAAATAAAATTTACCGCCCATCCCCGCACCATTTTGCGCCTCTTTGAGCGGCTTTAATGCAGGATTTATGCTTTTATTTTCCTGAGCAAGTTTTCGATTTATCGTTGTGTTGTTGTTGTTGTTGTTGTTGGTGTTGTTGTTGGTGTTGTTGTTGTTGTAGTTGTTGGTGTTGTTGTTGGTGTTGTTGTTGGTGTTGTTGTTGTTGGTGGTGTTGGTGGTGTTGTTGGTGTTGTTGTTGTTGTAGTTGTTGGTGTTGTTGTTGGTGTTGTTGTTGGTGTTGTTGTTGTTGGTGTTGTTGTTGTTGTTGTTGGTGTTGTTTTTGGTGTTGTTGTTGGTGTTGTTGTTGGTGTTGTTGTTGGTGTTGTTGTTGTAGTTGGTGTTGTAGTTGGTGGTGTTGTTGTTGGTGTTGTTGTTGGTGTTGTAGTTGGTGGTGTTGTTGGTGGTGGTGTTTTTGTAGTTGTTGGTGTTGTAGTTGTTGGTGTTGTTGTTGTTGGTGTTGTTGTTGTTGTTGGTGTTGTTGGTGTTGTTGGTGTTGTTGTTGTTGTTGGTGTTGTTGTTGGTGTTGTTGTTGGTGTTGGTGGTGTTGTTGGTGGTGGTGTTAGTGTTGTTGGTGGTCGTGTTGTTGGTGTTGCTGGGTGGAAGATGGAGGATGGATGGATAGAATGAAAGGATGAAAGTAGATGAAAGAAAGGTGGATGAAAGAAACAATATCAATCTTCCCTTGTGGGTAGAAGGATGGATGGAAGAACAGGGATGGATGGAAGAACAGGGATGGATGGAAGAATAGGGATGGATGGAAGAACAGGGATGGATGGAAGAACAGGGATGGATGGAAGAACAGGGATGGATGGAAGAACAGGGATGGATGGAAGGACAGGGATGGATGGAAGAACAGGGATGAATGGAGGAACAGGTATGGATGGAAGAACAAGGATGGATGGATGAAAGAAGACAAAATGAGAGTTGAAGATAATGCGACGTTGTAGGCGGTTGTTGAGTGGTGATAATTGGAGATGGTGTGGTGTGGGAGAAATTAATTCTGCTTTTCTGTTAAAGATGCTGTGTGTGTGTATGCATGGATGTGTGCATGGATGTGTGCGTAGATGTGTGCGTGGATGTGTGCATGGATGTGTGCATGGATGTGTGCATGGATGTGTGCATGGATGTGTGTATGGATGTGTGCATGGATGTGTGCATGGATGTGTGCATGGATGTGTGCATGGATGTGTGCATGGATGTGTGCATGGATGTGTGCATGGATGTGTGCATGGATGTGTGCATGAAAGATCACATGGTTCACAGGTTAGAACAGCTTCAATTCATTAAAAATTTAATCGTTTTCATTCATTTTCTGTTCTCTTCATCCTTTCACTCACCTTCCATCATTCCTTCTTTCAAGCTTTGATGAATCTTTTATTCTTTAACTAATTTATTTTTATTTTTTTCTTATTACTTTTTTGAATTTATTTAAAATGTTTTCCATAGCAGGATACCGTATTTATCATCTTTTTTATTGCTTTTCCCGCCATAAAGCCCCGTTTATCGTACCTTTCAACTTTGCTTGGCTCTAAAAATGGCAAAATGAAAATTACATCGAAAAAATATAATTTAATAAGTTTTAAGTTAATGAATTAGAAAATTTTAAATATTTAAAAACGTTTTAAAAGTAAATAAAAGTTTTTTTAGTTTCATTAGTAAAAAAACTGTTTTAAATACATAAATTTTGAATTTTAAAAATTCTATTTTTCTTTAAAAAACAAACAACTAAATTTATGAATTTAAAATTTAAATTAATGCTCTAAATCAGTCAAGTTTTAAAAAAGAATATATTTTAAGAAAGAAAAAAAAGTATTTTAAAAAGGCAAAAACAATGAAGAGGAAAACAAACAAAACTTGTGTACAATTTTCAAAAACATTTTGAAATCCACAATTTTTTTTCTAAACCTAAAATCTTTAAAAAAACTTTTTTTCAAAAGATTTGCACATTTTTCAAGTCTAAAAGAACAGAATAGGAAGTATAATTTGTGGTTGCTTAGGGGAAGAGGGTGTTAGGGGGGGGACTGGTGGAAGAGGTGGTTGAAAAGGGTGTTCAGGAATGGAGGGAGGGAAATGGGAAAAATAGAAAATCGGTGGAATGGGTGTTTAAAAGTGGAGTGGTGAGAGATGGAGGGAAAAAGTGGAGAAGAAGAATGGTGAAATGGAGGGATTGCTTGGAAGGAGTAAAGCTTTCAACTTGGAAGTTTTACGATATTAAGGAAGCCATTAAGGTTGTCTTTGTGCTTTGTTTTTCCACTTCAATAAAATTAAAAAACTTGTTTTTTATTACTTTTCGAGGTTTTACATTTTTTTATCTCCTATTTGTTTAAGAAATGTATTTTAAAATCTTTACTTTTGAAAAATATTTTTTAATTTACTTTTTTGAAACATTTTGGTTGTATCATTTCTGAGTATAAAACTTCAAATTTTCATTTACTTTTTCTTGTTTAGTTTTCTTCCATCAGCAAAATTCAAATGGGGTGTTCCAGAAGTGCACTATGAATTAATGAATTCTCGTCGTGTTGGGAATGTTAAGTTTTTTTTATCCCCATGATTTCATCCCCGTGTTATTAAACATCTTTTGGGAGATTTAAAGGAAAAAATCAGAAAATTTTTATTAAACTAAATAAGAAGGAAATGAGTTGAAAGTGTAAAAATGATTAAGTCTACGTTTTATGTGTCTTCGCGACATTTCAATTATTACTTTTCGGAAAAACTTATCTGAAACCTCTTCCGCTCCCATAATTATCCATTCACAAAAAACTAAAAAAATGTTTTTTTCAAGTATCGTTTTATTTCCATTACAATCATCATCAGCATCACAGTGATCATCATCAGCATCACAGTGATCATCATCAGCATCACAGTGATCATCATCAGCATCACAATCATCATCATCATAATCATCAGCAACACAATCATCATCATCACAATCATCAGCATCACAATCATCATCATCACAATCATCAGCATCACAATCATCAGCATCACAATCATCAGCATCACAATCATCAGCATCACAATCATCATCGTCATCACAATCATCATCAGCATCACAATGGAAATTATGAGACAGTTTTTGTGAGAGTTTTGCTTTAGAATTCATTCTAATCCTTATTTATGCGCCGCTAAATTATTAATTTTCCAGTTTGAAAAGATGGCGAAGAAAACATTTTTCAGTGCTTTTCTCCCTTTTTGTTTTCCGCATCAATCTTCTTTTGTATTTTTTTCTTTTTTTTGTTTTTTTATACAAAATTTGGTTGTATACAGCTTTGGCATAAAAAATGTTGTCTCTTAAAAAAATTTTTTAGTTCATTTTTGAAAATTAAAGTGTCATTTTTTATCGTTTTGAAATAAAAATTATAGAAAGCTCTTATAAAAACTTAATTCTCAGATTTTTCCAAAAATATTAAAATTGACATTTTTTCTCTATCTTGCAACTACAATCGATCAACTGCCTTGAGTACTGTATTCATCATTAGGCAATGAGACGTGAATGAAGAGATGGCTGGATGGATGGATGGATGGATGGATGGATGTATGGATGGATGGATGGATGGATGGACGGATGGATGGATGGATGGATGGATGGATGGATGGATGGATGGATGGATGGATGGATGGATGGATGGATGGATGGATGGATGGATGGATGGATGGATGGATGGATGGATGGATGGATGGATGGATGGATGGATGGATGGATGGATGGATGGATGGATGGATGGATGGATGGATGGATGGATGGATGGATGGATGGATGGATGGATGGATGGATGGATGGATGGTTGGATGGATGAATGGATGGATAGATGGATGCATGCATAGATAGATGGATAGAGGGATGGATGGAGGGATGGATGCATAGATGGATGGATGAATAGATGGATGGGTAAAAAAGAGATGATGATTAGATTAACAGATTGATAAATCAGTAAAAAAAGAAAGAAAATAAAGAAGAAGAAAATGCAAGTGAAAGAGAAGAATGTGTTAGCATGCAAATATTTGGCGGCAAATAATGATGGGATGATGATGGAAGATGAGTGATAAAACCTATGCAGGGTCGTGAAAATCATCAAAATAAAAATATTAATATAAATTTTTTCGAAATAGAAAATATGACCTGTTAAAGAAATAAAAGTATCGAATAACAACTAAGTATAAGTACAAAAAAATTAAAAATGAATCTGATAAACTGTAACTTTGAAAATGAGGGAAGTTTAGGCAGTTTTCAATTGAAAAATGATTTAAAATTCAAAAACAAAGATTGGATGTGGAAGTGTTGAAAAGAATTTCACATTTTTTTAAAGACACTTTTTATAAAAATGAGTTTTTACTTGTTTTTTTTGGTTTTCATAGGGTTATGAAGGCATTTTCAAAAGCTTAACGTTACTAAATTGTTTATTAACTTTTCGTTCTCTTTCAGTACATCCAGTTATAACTCTCCATCCATCCATCCATCCATCCATCAATCCATCCATCCATCCATCCATCCATCCATCCATCCATTCATCCATCCATCCATCCATCCATCCATCCATCCATCCATCCATCCATCCATCCATCCATCCATCCATTCCACCCATACATCCATCCATCAACCATCAATCCATCCATCCATCCATAAACACCCAATTCATTTTGTTTAGCTCATAAACATAGCTTAAGACACTTGCTCCTCTCAAATCTTTTTAACTAGACTCATCAACATTTAAGTTTTTTTTAAATAAAGAAAAACAGTAAATAAAATTAATAAAAGTTAATTAAATAAATAATATTCAATAGATTAAATACTTATCGAATTAATAATATTTAAAATGATCAAATAATAGGTTGATAAAGGGCAATAGAAAGGATGCAAAGTGGGCGAGATGTGTGGCGGGAGCTTCAATAGTACAAGCGTTAAACGCTCTGAACAAAGCGCTGAGTGGCGATTCGTTTGAATTATTACCTTTTATTTTTGTTTATTTACTTATTTATTATTTTTCTTTATTTACTTATTTATTATTTTTATTTATTTACCTATTTATTATTTTGTTTTATTTACTTATTTATTATTTTTATTATTTATTATTTTTGTTTTAAACTTTTTATTGTTGGCTCAGAAGCTTTGTTAATTAATTTTACTTTTAAGCTTTTCAGTCGGA
>OX030963.1:2236930-2239430 GCA_943735955.1 Piscicola geometra
TCACCTCCACCTCTTTTCAAACCCTTTTCTCATCCAACTTTTTACCTTCTTATCCATTCAATTCCCTTTTCTCTTTTATCGTTTTTTTCTTCTCAAAAAATATCATTTTTCCATTTCTTTATTTTTTCAACTTCTTTTTTTCCATCCATTCTTTTACATTTTTTTTCCAAATTTTTTTCACGTCTTTCTAACTCAATAAAACACCATCTTTTCTCTGGTGTGTGTCCTTTTCCAGCTAGACTAATTCTTTTACCCCACTTTAGTTCATTCACTGAAACAATTTTTTAGAGAAACTTTTAACAACTTTTTAGTTTTTTATTTAATTTGTTTTCCATGTTTTTAATTATTTATTTGAAGGACAAAAAGATCAAATATTTTTTGGGAAAAAAGAAAATTAACGAACTTACGCATGCGAAACAAATTGTTTCATAAAACTGAAAGTTGCACTGGAAATTTCGTAGAAAAGGAATAATAATGACATGCTGGAATAATTATTTAGATATTCATTTAAAATAATTTCAATATAAAAACTAAATAATTATTTAAAATAAATAAAGCATAATTACTCAAAAGTAAAAAGATGTCTATTATAATAAACATAAAAATAATAAAATTATTAATATAAAAAATAAAATGTTAATTTTTTAGATATAATTTATACGGCTTCGAAGTGATTCAATGCAAATTAGGTTTGTTTATACAGTTTGTACGAGCTTAGTTTACATTTGTACACTTTGCAGCTCTAATTAGTGGAATTAAATTTAATGACTAATTGACGGGCAAAGTTAATCAAAAGTTAGTTCATTAATTACAAATCCGTTAACCAAAACTTTTACTTCTTCAGTCACATATTAATACTATTTTGCTTGCTCTTGTGGGCTTTTAGAGCATTCGTCGAGCCTCGAACCGAGAACCATTAAGCATTGGTCAAGCCGAGAACCATTAAGAATTGGTCAAGCCGAGAACCATTAAGCATTGGTCAAGCCGAGAACCATTAAGAATTGGTCAAGCCGAGAACCATTAAGCATTGGTCAAGCCGAGAACCATTAAGCATTGGTCAAGCCGAGAACCATTAAGCATTGGTCAAGCCGAGAACCATTAAGCATTGGTCAAGCCGAGAACCATTAAGCATTGGTCAAGCCGAGAACCATTAAGAATTGGTCAAGCCGGGAACCATTAAGCATTGGTCAAGCCGAGAACCATTAAGAATTGGTCAAGCCGAGAACCATTAAGCATTGGTCAAGCCGAGAACCATTAAGCATTGGTCAAGCCGGGAACCATTAAGCATTGGTCAAGCCGAGAACCATTAAGCATTGGTCAAGCCGAGAACCATTAAGCATTGGTCAAGCCGAGAGTCGTTACACACCTGGCTGATCGTTCAGCCCTCAGCTACCCGTTCACAGATTAAGGGAAAATTAATGGAAGTCAAATGAAAGAGAAATAAATTAGCCCCTTAATGAAGTCCAAAGTTAACCTAAAAGTTAAATCGTTAACAAAAATGTTAACTTATGATATAAGTTAACAAATTAAAATTTAACTCCTTATTATTTAAATATCTAACACTATTATTTATAATACCTAACACTATTATTTGTATAATCAAAATCTAATTTCAAATTATTTTAAATTTCAAAGAATACCAATATTTAAAATCTTTTTTACTCAAAGCATAGAAAAGAAGATAATTCCTAACGGGATGGCGTTGTATTGCGAAGAGAAAGGTAAGAGATACACACACATGTATTCGATAACGAGCCCAAGCTTTGAGTTGCTCACTCCTCAATTATCGCCGTATGGCATAGATTCACTTTTCGTGGAAAGGTTGGAAATGGCGGCAAGTGGAGTGGAGGGGAAGTGGTGTGGAGGGGAAGTGGAGTGGAGGGGAAGTGGAGTGGTGGGGAAGTGGAGTGGAGGAGAAGTGGTGTGGAGGGGGAGTGGAGTGGAGGGGAAGTGGAGTGGAGGGGAAGTGGAGTGGAGGGGAAGTGGTGTAGAGGGGAAGTGGTGTGGAGGGGAAGTGGTGTGGAGGGGAAGTGGAGTGGAGGGGAAGTGGAGTGGAGGGGAAGTGGTGTGGAATGGAAGTGGTGTGGAGGGGAAGTGGAGTGGAGGGAAAGTGGAGTGGAGGGGAAGTGGTGTCAAGTTGCTTAAGGGATTGGATTGTTGTGGAGGAGTGCAGTAGGGGGAAGAGGAAGAGTGGTGGAGTGGTTTGAAATGATATAGAAAGGTGTGAGATAGAAGGGTTAGAAGGGTGTTAGAATGGTGAAAAGCAAATAGTACAAATAATGAGAGGTGGTAAGTAGAGAAATAAAAGAAAGTTTTTTTCCAAACTTTGGAATGGATGGAAAGTGAAGGGATGGATTGGATGGGTGTGAAGTGGCGTGGAAGGAATACTGTGTGGAGAGGACACACATGGAACATTTGTTAATCTCGCGGAGTGAATTAGATGGAATGAAGGATGTTTGCAGAGAACTAAAAGTGCATTCAGGTTTTTCAAAATATCTTT
>OX030963.1:2244430-2299430 GCA_943735955.1 Piscicola geometra
AATTTTTTTTTAATTCCAAAATTTTTAGTTTCCTACATAGTCTACAGTTTTACTCGATATTTCCACAAATACCATGACAACCACCACAGACCGCTACTACAACTACCACAACCACCATGACAACCACCACAGACCACTACTACAACTACCACAACCACCATGACAACCACCACAGACCACTACTACAACTACCACAACCACCACAGACCACTACTACAACTACCACAACCACCATGACAACCACCACAGACCACTACTACAACTACCACAACCACCACAGACCACTACTACAACTACCACAACCACCATGACAACCACCACAGACCACTACTACAACTACCACAACCACCATGACAACCACCACAGACCACCACAGACCACCACAACCACCACAGACCACCACAGACCACTACTACAACCACCACAGACCACCACAACCACCACAGACCACCACAGACCACCACAGACCACCACTACCACAACCACCACTACCATGACAACCACCACAACCACCACAACCACCACAGACCACCACAGACCACCACAGACCACTACTACAACTACCACAACCACCATGACAACCACCACAGACCACTACTACAACTACCACAACCACCATGACAACCACCACAGACCACTACAAACCTACCACAACCACCACAACCACCACAGACCACTACTACAACCACCACAACCACCACAGACCACCACAGACCACTACTACAACCACCACAGACCACTACTACAACCACCACAACCACCACAGACCACTACTACAACCACCACAACCACCACAGACCACTACTACAACTACCACAACCACCACTACCATGACAACCACCACAGACCACTACTACAACCATCACAACCACCACAGACCACTACTACAACTACCACAAACACCACTACCATGACAACCACCACAGACCACTACTACAACCACCACAACCACCACAGACCACTACTACAACTACCACAACCACCACTACCATGACAACCACCACAGACCACTACTACAACCACCACAACCACCACAGACCACTACTACAACTACCACAACCACCACTACCATGACAACCACCACAGACCACTACTACAACCACCACAACCACCACAGACCACTACTACAACTACCACAACCACCACTACCATGACAACCACCACAGACCACTACAACAACCACCACAACCACCACAGACCACTACTACAACTACCACAACCACCACTACCATGACAACCACCACAGACCACTACTACAACCACCACAACCACCACAGACCACTACTACAACTACCACAACCACCACTACCATGACAACCACCACAGACCACTACTACAACCACCACAACCACCACAGACCACTACTACAACTACCACAACCACCACTACCATGACAACCACCACAGACCACTACTACAACCACCACAACCACCACAGACCACTACTACAACTACCACAACCACCACTACCATGACAACCACCACAGACCACTACTACAACCACCACAACCACCACAGACCACTACTACAACTACCACAACCACCACTACCATGACAACCACCACAGACCACTACTACAACCACCACAACCACCACAGACCACTACTACAACTACCACAACCCTCACTACCATGACAACCACCACAGACCACTACTACAACCACCACAACCACCACAGACCACTACTACAACTACCACAACCACCACTACCATGACAACCACCACAGACCACTACTACAACTACCACAACCACCACAGACCACTACTACAACTACCACAACCACCACTACCATAACCACTACAGACCACCACAAACCTACCACAACCACCACTACCATAACCACCACAGACCACCACAAACCTACCACAACCACCACTACCATAACCACCACAGTCCACCACAAACCTACCACAACCACCACAGACCACCACAAACCTACCACAACCACCACTACCACAACCACCACAGACCACTACAAACCTACCACAACCACCACTACCACAACCACCACAGACCACTAAAAATCTACCACAACCACCACTACCACCACCACCACAGACCACCACAAACCTACCACAACCACCATGACAACCACCCCAGACCACTACAAACCTACCACAACCACCACTACCACCACAAAACCACTTCTGGTCTCCAGAGTTATTTCATGATTGATTGAACCAGATTTTAAAGACTCGAATACTTTAAAATTGACTTGCTTCATCCACAACAAACATCCATAAATCCATCTAAATTTATCCATCTCCTATCCATCTATTCATCCAACCATTTATCAATTTTTTATCGTTTTCTATGAAAGTTTTAATGTTGGTTAATTAAAAATGTCTTTTTTCATCTTTCCATATGTCAAAAAAGTTAATTTAACTATCATTTCAACTGCACAAATTTATTTTCATTCATCAATGCATGCATGCATTCATTCAGCCATTCACCCATGCATGCATCCGTGCATTATTGCATTCACCCATGCATGCATCTCATTCTTCTAGCAGTGATATTTATCTATCAGTATTTCAATTAGGACGCACATCCATCAAATCCCCAGAAGGACATCAATCATTGTGCAATATTCCGTCATGAAAACACCCTTCACTCATTCATTTATCCATCCATCCATCCATGCATCCATCCATCCATCCATCCATCCATCAATCCATCCATCCATCCATCCATCCATCCATCCATCCATCCATCCATCCATCCATCCATCCATCCATCCATCCATCCATCCATCCATCCATCCATCCATCCATCCATCCATCCATCCATCCATCCATCCATCCATCCATCCATCCATCCATCTATCCAGTACACCACAGTCTCCTTCCTTCCGGCATTCTAAGAATCAACTATGTGACGTCAGAGGAAGAGGGTGTGTACGAGTGCATGGCTATAAATAGTATCAGGAGAAAAGGAGCCCTCTCATTGGATGGAAGAGTTCACGTGACAGTGGTTCGAGAAGGTGATTGGGTGGTTTTGAAGAACGGGAAAAGATGAGAAAGGGGAGATTTGGTGGAATGATGGGATGATGGTGGGATAAATAGAAAAAGAGTAAAACGAATGGCTGAGTGATAATGAAGTACAGATGAGTGATAAAGGAGTGAAAGTAGTCAATAAAAGTAATAATAAACACTTAAAAGGGTGATAAAGAACAGGCAGAATCAATTACAAGTTGGGCAGACGCGCACTAGAACGCCAGTGGTCAACATAAAACTCGTCCTTAAACTCCATCATCCCCCTTCCATTACCTACACTTCATACAACATACAAATATAAATGTATACATACAAATATAAATGTATACATGCAAATATAAATGTATACATACAAATATAAATGTATACATACAAATATAAATGTATAAATGCAAATATAAATGTATAAATGCAAATATAAATGTATAAATGCAAATATAAATGTATACATGTAAATATACACATACATACGCATACATACACGTGGATATAAACAAAAAATACAGGAAAAAAAAGATAAACATATTAAAAAAGTTATAAACATGAACTTACACGCATGAGTGCATAAACATGCGCAAATCAATTAATACACATACACACACAAATACATACTTATACACACATTAATACATACTTATACATACATAAATACATATACACAAATAAAAACATAAAAACACACATAGAAACACATAAAAAAGGACACATAAACATACAAACACCTTGGCACGCCCGCGTAGTGGTGTTACTCCAGTGGTGGTAGTGAACTGATCACTTAAATGAGCACAGCACTTGTAGGCGTGACGTCATGCAGGCTTCTTGCTGTTGTTATGACTACGTTGAGATGCTCGTCGTGCTGGTGGCGCGGAAATAAATTTGTTTTTAATAAACATCCATAATACATAATAAAGAAAACATTTTTTTTCATCAACATACATAATAAATAATACATTTATTTTTAATAAACAAATCTTTTGATTATGAATACATTTTGTAGCTTATAAGTGTGCTTTCTATCAATTAGTTAATATATATATATATATATTTATTAATCGTAAATATCTTATTAAACTTTAATTAAACAGAGAATATTCCTCTTGTAAAAGAATGAAATATAATGATGAAATGTGAATTCAAGTATTTATGGAATCTGAATCTTTTATTTACTGTGTGAGGGGCTCTCGTTGGGATTGTTGAGCGTCTCATAAAGTTGTGAATTTGAAGATGGGGTCAAATTTAATGGTGAATAAATAAATAAATAATAATAAATAAATAACAATAAATTACAATAAATTACAATAAATAACAATAAATAACAATAAATAACAATAAATAATAATAAATAATCATAAATAATCATAAATAATCATAAATAATAATAAATAATAATAAGTAATAATAAATGAATAACAATAAATAATAATAATACATAAATAGTAATTTTAAACATAATAAATAATGAGAGAAAATATAATAATAAAAACAATAACTTTAAACATAATAAACAACGGAAAAATGAAATAAAAATATATAAAAAGGAGAAAATCATAAAAAGGGCGTAAAACTAATGAAGTAGTGAATTCTTGCCTCCGTTGTAGTAGTCGTATTGGCAATAACTGCAAGGGAACACCACAGCCGTCCTGTAGTCTATAGACGTCTGCCCAATAAAAATATTAATATTATTTATATTATTTTTATTTTTATTATTGTTAGTATTACTATTACAAAATTTGTTACAATAATAACTAGCCTTTCAGTTATAATACAATTATTATTCAAAATATAAATAAATAAATTCATGTTTTTATATTTATTTAATTTTCTCCAGATTCGCAAAGAGATACGAAAGAAGGAGATGATGAGGATGAGGGAGAGGGTGGTGAGGGTGGTGATGATGATCTTGGAGTTGATGATCATTATAATTATGACGATGAGGTTTATTACTACGATGAAGAAGAAGGTAAGAAAAGCAAAGATGACGATGATGACGAAGATGATAAAGATCCTGATGACGATGAGGAAGGTAAAAAAAATTTATTTGTATTTTAAACCACCAATCATCACCACATTCACTCCCCTCACCCTCTAAACCCTCACCTTCTAAACCCTCACACTCAAAACCCTCACCCTCTAAACCCTCACCAACCTCATTCTCACCATCTTCAACACCTCCGTCTTCACGTTGATCTACATCGTCACCCTTCCTACCACCATCCCCTTCACCATCCACATCATCACCATATCATCATCATCATCATCACCATATCATCATCATCATCATCACCATATCATCATCATCATCATCACCATATCATCATCATCATCATCACCATATCATCATCATCACCACTCTATTTCCATTTTTATAACTAGCTCCGACCTTGGTGTAAAGTTACGGGTTCTAAACATTATTTTGCATGAATTTTTATGGTGATGTGTGTGTGTGTGTTTTGTGTATGTGTGTGTGTGTGTGTGTGTGTGTGTTTTGTGTATGTGTGTGTTGTGTATATGTGTGTGTGTATTTATGTTTATGTATGTGTGTGGGTGTGTGTGTGTTTTGTGTATGTGTGTGTTGTGTATATGTGTGTGTGTATTTATGTTTATGTATGTGTGTGGGTGTGTGTGTGTGTATGTGTGTGTGTGTGTGTGTATGTTTGTGTGTGTGTGCGTGTGTGTGTGTGTTTGTGTGTGTGTGTGTGTGTGTGTGTGTGTGTGTGTGTGTGTGTGTGTGTGTGTGTGTGTGTGTGTGTGTGTGTGTGTGTGTGTGTGTGTGTGTGTGTGTGTGTGTGTGTGTGTGTGTGTGTGTGTGTGTGTGTGTGTGTGTGTGTGTGTGTGTGTGTGTGTGTGTGTGTGTGTGTGTGTGTGTGTGTGTGTGTGTGTGTGTGTGTGTGTGTGTGTGTGTGTGTGTGTGTGTGTGTGTGTGTGTGTGTGTGTGTGTGTGTGTGTGTGTGTGTGTGTGTGTGTGTGTGTGTGTGTGTGTGTGTGTGTGTGTGTGGGTACATCACGTGCAATCAACATTCAGATCAACAACAACTCACATCCTTCGAAGCTCTTCCAAGCAACAAACTAAACACTAAAAGCCATCACAACAATAATAACAACAACATAAATAATAATAACAACATAAATAATTATAAAATATTGTTGAAATGGCGCTTATCGGGTAGAAACAAAAAAACAAAACAACCACACAGACAAAAGCAAAATGAAAAAAACATACAACAACAACCACAACAAAAACAACAACAACAACAACAACAGTACCTAAAACTTCAAATCAAAAACTTATCGAATAAAGAGCGCTGGAAAACCATCAGAAACAACATCAGCGCCCTCTCCAGCTCCCTCCAGATACCGACCACTCTTCTAAACCACGGTATCGTCGTTGTATTGTAATTCTATTAATTTCATTCCTAAAAAGCGAAAATATTGATTCTTTAAATTACCTTTACTTACATTCAAATATTAAGTAACTTTAAATTTAAATAAAACAAATTAAACATATTAAATTAAATAAATAAAAACCAATTAATTAAATAAAATACAAAGCAATACAGATCAAATCAATTGACTTAAATCAAAATCCACTCGGCAGATGGAGCTCACAAATTCAAATTGTGCCTCGTTTCAAGGAAAAAGAGAAGAAAAGAAAAAAAAGAAAACAGCTGTTTGGAGAGTGAAGAAATAGGTCATCCAAAAAGTTATTTATATCCACCCAATCAGAGCGACCTAAGACTCAACGATCCACCAATCAAGAGCGATCACATGAAGGCACCACAGCCAATCATCGTCGAGGCTGTCCCTCTTTCCTGTTCGTCCATCAGGATCACGTGGCAGGTTAGAGGAGAAGGAGAGAGGGGTGGGAGGAGTGAGGGTTGGAAGGAGAGAGGGTTGGAAGGAGAGAGGGGTGGTGGAAGGGGTGATGTGATGGGGAGGATGGAGGGTGATATAATTCGTCATATACTTAATCCAATTCTTCTCTCCATCTTCCCTCCTATAGTCTTTCCCCCATCCCCTCTCCTTCTTTTTTCTCCTCCTTTTCTCTTTCTTTCTTTATCAAAAGTTTCTCAATATCTCCACCATCTCCACTTCTCCCTCCTCCCAAAGGTTCCAGACTATGAACTCTACGAAGAATATTACGAGTATGCTGGTAATGATGGCTACTATGGTGATGATAATGATGCTAGGAATGCAAGAAGAGGTGCTGATGATGATGATGATGATGATGACAAAGACGATGAAGAAGTTTTTAGTGGTGGTGGTGATGATGATTTTTTAAGAATGATGAATAGAGGGAAGAAAAAGGTTGGAAGAATGGAAAGGAGAAACCAACAAAAGAGACAACTAAGTCCACAACGCATAATTCCACACCAACAAAAACAAAAACAAAAAACCAACAAAAGACAACAACAACAACTCCAAAAAACACCCTTAACATTTTTCCCACCCGCAAACCACCACCAACCCTCCTCTCCACCACCACCCTCCCCAGCGGACATTACCAACCCAGAAAAAGGCATAAAACACTTTTACCTACACTACGCCCCCTACCAAGAGCCCAATAAGGTCCGAACGGTCCGGATCGAAGGCAGCGAAAGCCGTTCAGCCGTCGTGGCAAAGCTCTCAGCAGCGACCGCTTACTCATTCAAGATTCAGAGTTTCATCGTCGGTCTGTTGGAGAGTGACGATAGCCTCTCGGTGGTCAAGGAGACGCCAGGTTTGGGAGTGGGTGGATGGGTGGGTGGGTGGAGGAAAAAGTGGGTGGGTGGGTGGTGAGAGAGGTGAGGAGAGTGAGTGAAAGGTGGGGGAATAATGGAATGGTAGGTGAATAGAGGGAGTGGCTAAAACTAGGTAAATAGGGGTGAGGGTGATAGTTTGAATGAGTGGCTCAAAAGACTTTTTTAAGATTAAGAAAAGTTTTCATTTTAAGATGTTGTATTTTTTACTTTTTTGAAATTAAAAAACTTTTTTTTTCTACTTAGAATGCAGCGAAGAATCGAAATCTCTCGACCAATCAAACACGAGTATGAAAGTGACGTCAGATTCAAGCAACCAATACCTATTCGTCTTGGCCGGGGTTATGGTGGTGGTGGTTTTGGGATGTTTGGGGTTTGGGGTGATGATGTGTTGCAGAAGGAAGAAACATGTTCAGAAGAACTGTCGAGACAAGGGTACGTGGTGGTGAGGGAGTGGTCGTTTGAGGGTGATGGGTGGATGAATGGAATAATGAAAAAGCGAAAAAATTGATTAAATTTTTTCTATTGCTCTTATCTTTTATCTTTTTTCCCACATTTCAAACTCCACAGCTCACCATCACTCTCTCATGCAATGTTACCAGCAACAACAACAACAACAACCAATCATCACTCACAAAGGAGCCCTCATCTCCGCCCATCTATCAAATTGCCATGGCAACTGCCCTAGTATCCGAACCCTCCCAGCCAATCCTGGCGACTCTCCCCAATACTCGCAGCCAATAGAATTCTCGCAAATACTCACCAATAGGACGCTCTACTACCTCCAAGCCAATCAGAATTGTGGAAACACCGGAAATAGTTCAGATGCCCTGTTCGAGTGCTCTTCCGTTATAAGGGTTTGTTTTATTTCTTTCAGTTTTAGACTTTATTTCAATTTTAATTATTATTTCTAGTTTTCTGATTTTTAACTTTTTTCCTAATTAAACATTTTTTCAGAAACTTTTATTTAAAATAACAACCACCATTATTCCCCTCCCCCCTCTTTTTGCCAGCACCCACCTGACCTCAAACTCCCCCCAACACCTTTTTCCTGCCCAGTCAGCGTGGCCAGCTCTCTCCAGTCTCCCCATGGTTGGAAACGGATGAAGGGGGGTTAGGGTTAGGGTTAGGGTTAGGGGGAGAGGGGGTGTTGAATGGATGGGGGTTAAGTGAACGGGGAAAGGGGGGGTTAAATGGATAAAATGTGGGAATTGAAAGGAGAAAACAGAGGGAGAATTAGATGGACGAACTGGGGAGAGGAGAGGAGGAAGATGAATGGAGGAAATTGGTGGTAGTGGTTTGAAACAGTGGGTGATAAAGTAAAAACTGGAGGACTAAAACATGTAACCTTCTTGACTTCTTTATGCAGAAGATTTGAATTCGGAAGGGGCTGATGTGGTCCTGTACGATCAACTCACAGACTTGGCGACCGAAAATGTTAGTTTTGGCTCCAACAACACCAACAACGACTACAACAACAGCAACAATTGCCACTGCAGTAGCAACAGTAATGTTTTCAGTAACAACAGCATCAATAATATTAACAACAACAGCAACAACTACAACAACAGAACCCAGAAACAACCACGACAACCCTCCTACACTATTTCCCCACTCTCTGAAACAACAACCTCCAACAATAACAACAACAACAACAACATCAACAACAAAAACAACAACAACAACAACATCAACAACAACGAAATTAACAACGGCAAAAGCAACAACACTAACCATTATTTCAGGAGTAACAGAAACAGTGAGAATAACATTAACTTCAGCCCTAACTGTGGCTATAACGCTCATGATAACAGCATCAGGAGTAGTAACACGAATGAAAACAACAACAACAACAACAACAACAAAAATAACGCATATTGGGTTTTAGAAAATCACAAAATGTAATATAAATATTTTTAATATTTTTAATATTTCATATTTTATAAGTTCTAGTCATAACCAAAGAAGTTTTTTTTTACTCGTTATAAACCAAGATAGTTATATGTTATAAATAAATCAAAAATATTTATGTTTTAAGTGAGGTTTAGCGCATTTTAATTAACTGTTTTTCTGTCTCAAAACTTGCCTACAAACACTGTAAATAAATATTTTCTCTTTGATCTTTTTCACACCCTTTTTTGTTGTTTATAGTTGTACACTTGTGGACAAATAGGGTGTTGTTGCATTGGAAACTTGCAGATGGGTGTAACTAAAATCATAAACACATGCACACATACATGCACACATATATGCACACACACATGCACACATACATGCACACATACATGAACAAATACATTTACACATAAAAAAAGAAAAACCACAGAGATGTAGAAATGTATCCAAAATCATACATATTATAGTAATACCTCGAGATATAGAGTAAGACTTTTAAGAATTTTACAACTATTTTTTCTAAATCCTTAAATATAAACTTATTTTTCAAACATGTATCTTTTGGAAAGTGTGTTGGTATGTATGTAACGTATACATGTATATATATTTATCCCTGTTTATGCGTGTATGTATGTGTGTTTATATGTATGCATGTATGTATGCGTGGTTGTGAGGGTATTGTTAGACTGAGTCATGGGCTGCAAAGTACTATTTAGTTGGTAGTTGTCTTGGAGCTGTGAGATTTGAATCATAAGGTGGTTTGTAACATTAGAAAAATTCTGTTTTTCAAATAATAATTTTGGAATAAAAGAGTGTTTCGACTTAAGTTTTGCGCAAAATAACTTTTTTCTGGCAAAACGGTTTGTTGTGAAGACGTCTCAAGTTTTGTCCCTTCAGCGTGAGTTTTTTTTTGATTTAAGGGAATCAAGTCTATTAAATATTAAATTTTTAGTTTCAAAATATGCAATTTATACTTTTTAACTATCAATTATCTAACATTCAACCAGCAAACCCTCAATTGCCTAAACCTATCTTCATCCCCCATCCAACCACATGCAACCAAATCTCTTTCTTTTCCACAGTGGCATCCAACAATGTCCAAACACTCTCTCATCACCATCTTTCCTTCTCTCCTCCTCCTCCTCCTCTTCACCATCTTCTCTTGCCGTGCTGATGATGATATTTATTCATTCTCCATCGACGATGGCTTCGGGGGAAATGTGTCTCTGCAGCACTTTAAAGGGAAGGTTGGTTTGACATGGGAGAGGGGGGAGGAGGGGGGATGTTCAGAAAAGAAAATATTTAAAATCTAAAATGTTTAACATTTTTGCGCATAGTTTTTGATCGTATCCTTTGCCCTAATTCACAGACGGGTTTTCGTTCAAGATTGAGAATGATATTTTTATATTCTTTAAAAAAAGCGACCTTTGTCATTTGAATTTTTCATCTACGAACTGATACTACGAACAATCTTTCGATTATTTTATGTTACTTTTGATTTACTGAAAGCATGTTTTCTAGCCATAGCCATCAAATTCTTTTGAAGCAATGCATTTCTCAAACAACTAAAAACGCCACACTACCAACCCACCCACACCACCATTAACCCACCCACACCACCATTAACCCACCCACACCACCATTAACCCACCCACACCACCATTAACCCACCCACACCAACCAACCAACTCACCCACACCAACTCACCCATACCAACAAATCCACCACACCAACCAACCAACCAACCAACCCACACCACCCAACCCACCCACCCACCCACACCAACCAACCAACCCACCCACACCAACCCACCTACACCAACCAACCAACACCCACCCACACCACCCACCCACACCAACCCACCCACACCAACCACCCAACCAATCCATCCCAAGACCCTTCTAATCGTGAACGTAGCGAGTGAGTGTGGCTACACAGACAGCCACTACAGAGACTTGGTTTCGCTGCAGAGTAAGTACGCCTCTGACAACCTGCAAGTCCTCGCTTTCCCTTGCAACGACTTCGGAGGACAAGAACCAAATGTGGGTTGGAAAGAGAAGGGGGGGGGTGGTGGGTTGGAAAGAGGAGGGGGGGGGGGGGTGGTGGGTTGGAAAGAGAAGGGGGGTGGGTGGTGGGTTGGAAAGAGGAGGGGGGGGGGGTGGTGGGTTGGAAAGAGGAGGGGGGGGGGTGGTGGGTTGGAAAGAGGAGGGGGGGGGGTGGTGGGTTGGAAAGAGGAGGGGGGGGGTGGTGGGTTGGAAAGAGGAGGGGGGGGGTGGTGGGTTGGAAAGAGGAGGGGGGGGGTGGTGGGTTGGAAAGAGGAGGGGGGGGGTGGTGGGTTGGAAAGAGGAGGGGGGGGTGGTGGGTTGGAAAGAGGAGGGGGGGGGTGGTGGGTTGGAAAAAGGAGAGGGGGGGGTGGTGGGTTGGAAAGAGGAGGGGGGGGTGGTGGGTTGGAAAGAGGAGGGGGGGGGGGGGTGGTGGGTTGGAAAGAGGAGGGGGGGGGGTGGTGGGTTGGAAAGAGGAGGGGGGGGTGGTGGGTTGGAAAGAGGAGGGGGGGGTGGTGGGTTGGAAAGAGGAGGGGGGGGGTGGTGGGTTGGAAAGAGGAGGGGGGGGTGGTGGGTTGGAAAGAGGAGGGGGGGGTGGTGGGTTGGAAAGAGGAGGGGGGGGAGGTGGTGGGTCGGAAAGAGGAGGGGGGGGGGTGGTGGGTTGGAAAGAGGAGGGGGGGGGGGTGGTGGGTTGGAAAGAGGAGGGGGGGGGTGGTGGGTTGGAAAGAGGAGGGGGGGGGGGTGGTGGGTTGGAAAAAGGAGGGGGGGGGGGTGGTGGGTTGGAAAAAGGAGGGGGGGGGGGTGGTGGGTTGGAAAGAGGAAGGGGGGGGGGTGGTGGGTTGGGAAGAGGAAGGGGTGGGTTGGAAGGGGAAGGGGGTCAAATGCTAGGTTGAAAAAGGAAGGGTGGGTTGAAAGGAGGGGGGTAAAATTCTGGATTGGAAGGGGTGGGGGAAATGTGGGTGGATAAAGAATGGTGGCTGAAAGATATTGGATTTAAGTCTCAAAAATGTGAGTATTAGTTATCTAAATGTTGAGAATGATAATTTGTTGTAGAGGTGATGGAAAAGTTTTTATTTATTACTAAGAATAATTATTATTTAATCAATATCAATTAAATATAAAATATATTTTACTAAAAATAAGTAATAATCAATCAATTCAATATAAATATAGACTATATAACAACGCACAAGTAAAATATATTGTGTGTTTAATTCATAATTATTAATGATATTATAATTTATGAGTTCAGTTATTGCTTGTCTACAAAAACCAACAAAAACCAACTTTTCTACTTTTCTTCCTCCTCCAGGACACACCAGACATCATCACGTTCGCTCAGACCAACTACGGCCTCAACTTCCCAGTCTATGGCAAGGTCAGCATCGCCACCACCTCACCTGACGTCACACCCCTCTTCACCTTCCTCCAAGGTCGCGTGCTTTTGTTGGTCTGAGGCATGGGCTTCTTAATATAGATTCAATTAATTAGGCTGCATATTAAGAAGTCCATGGTCTAATGCCTGTCATTTTTTAAATTGATTTTTTTATATAAAATATTTTTTCGTACTGTGCTTATAATATAGGACAACATATAAGTTATATATTGTTTTTTAATAAATTGATTAAATAATTATGTGAATTTTAAAAGATTCTGGTTCTAAAATACACTTCAATTTTCAAAAATCCCTTTAACCCCCCCAACGACCGACCATTCCCCCTTCAACCAAACCTTCAGAAGAGTCAAGCCATCAAATACAGTGGAACTTTCACAAATTTATAGTCAGCGCCGAGGGGGTGGTGGTGGGTGGGTGGGGACCGCGGGTAGAGGTGTTCGAATTGGAAGAGAAGATCAAACAGCAACTCTACCCACCCACTCAGAAGGGGGGACAGAGTAGGGGTAGTAGAAGCGAGTTCTAACTCTGGTGCCAATTCAATTTATATTTTGATGCTTTAATGCCATATTAATTCAATTCGTATTTTGATGGTTTAATGCCATATTAATTCAAATTATATTTTTAAATAGACGATACTTTTTATTGGAAATGAATCAGTATTTTGATAGTTATGAGGTTGAGTCCACACTAATAGAAACGAACGATTTTTCTATTGAATAAATTTAAATGACCTAGTTTTTCATTCTTGATTTTTTGGATTTTATTGAACAATTGAAACAAATTGAAAAACAAGTAAAAAAATGATGGAAAATGGGAAAGTGATAAAAGTTACTTTAAATATCATATAAATACTATAAAATAGTTTAAAAGTGTTAATAATACTATATAAATAATACTATAGTATGATTAAGTTTAAATGGAGTATTACAGGGCTTTAAATCACCAATATGATTAGCGGCTTAAAAACAGTCAAACGGTGGGATAGAATGATTAGGAAAGATTTAAATGATTAAGGTACTTCTAGTTGTTGTTGTTGTTGGCAGTGATGTGGGTAGAAAGAAGGAATAAGGTACTTGATTTTTTAGAGTACACGAGTTTGATAAACCAAAAAACGGAATTTTTTGTCAAATGTTTTTTTTACAAAATTTAAAAGAAAAACCTAATTATGTGTTAGTATTAAACTTTTTTGAAAACAGAAAAACTCAACTAGTTGTAAGATTTTACAATTATTGTAAAACAGAAATAAATGTAGAATGTATTCCATAATTCTCACAGACAAACGGATATACACGCACATTTAAACCAACACACACTCACACACACACAGACGCACACACACTCACACACACACAGACGCACGCACACACAAATATTTTCACCCATAACCATTTCCCACCCCCCCATCTTCCACCATCACGGCCACCCTATGACTCTTCCTGGGGCTAGAATAAGCGCCCACGAACGAGCCATCCTCGTTGAACTCATAATTCAATAAACTATTACCAGCACCATCGTCATCATCATCACCACTGCTCAGTGAATCGGGAGCGATAATAGAATCGAATGTTACTTCCTTGTTACACGTGTTACACGTGTTGTAGCTAACGTAGGTGCCTGTGTTGCCAGGGTCTGACTCCCTGTTTTAGATTAGTTAATTTAGAGATAGTAACAATTAAATTTTAAAATCTAAAAAATTATGTAATAAAATAATGTTAAATTATTTAAAAATAATTGTAAATTATTTAAAAAATAATTTTAAATGATTAAAAAATTTTTTTTTAATTATTTAACAAATAATTTTAAATTATTTAACAAATAATTTTAAATTATTTAACAAATAATTTTAAATTATTTAACAAATAATTTTAAATTATTTAACAAATAATTTTAAATTATTTAACAAATAATTTTAAATTATTTAACAAATAATTTTAAATTATTTAACAAATAATTTTAAATTATTTAACAAATAATTTTAAATTATTTAACAAATAATTGTAAATTATTTAAAAAATATCATTAATTAATAAAAATTAAATTTAAACATAAAATAAGAATTCATATTTCCAAAGAAAACGAATTCTTGTATGTAGCTAACCGACGCCAATAACTCTGGAAGGCGCTGTCAGCTAACTCCTTCAGAGGATCATGGCCACTGCAGCGTTCCTGCTTGTCTACTGTCGTTAGTGGTGGTAGTGGTGGTGATTGTGTGGTTGTCTTTTTAGGGTTGTGGTTGATGGGGTGATTATGGTGGTGGTGTGGTTATGGTGGTGGTGTGGCTATGGTGGTGGTGTGGTTATGGTGGTTGTGTTTTTAGGGTTGTGGTTAATGGGGTGGTTATAGTGGTGGTGTGGTTATGTTGGTGGTGTGGCTATGGTGGTGGTGTGGTTATGGTGGTGGTTGTTTAGTGGATGGAAAGTGGTCTTGGTAAATACATATAATTAAATAAAACTAAATTTTATTCAAATAGGCTTGAATTTAAGCAAAATCAACAACAAGAAAAACAGCAACAAATACAACAACACAAGCAACCACAACAACAAAAACCACAACAACAACCATCGTAATAGTCTCCTTCGTGCGTCTTCCTTCTCTTGCAGCGACACATGCAGCAGCAGCAACAACACACACTCAACGCCACACACAGCAACGGCATCGACAACAACGCCAGCATCCACCAATACTTGCTGAAACTCGCCGTGCGAACTGGGAAGGTGGTGGTTGCTTGTTGGTTGTTTGGTTGTTGGTTGGTTGGTTTGTGGTTGATTGGTTGGTTGGTTGGTGGTTAATGGAGGTTGATGGTGGTAGTTGGTGATGCTTGGTTGGTCATGGTGTTGAAATAATAAATCATTAAACTCCCCACCCTTCAATCCATCCCATTCCACAAACCCACCCTCCCCCACTCCCACCCTCATCCCATCTCATTCCACAAACCCTTCCCCCCACGCCCCCTCCACATCCAACTCACCCAAGGGACGACTAACAGCCACCTCGACCACCCTTTCCTCCTTCGAATATCCATTGTCGACGACACATTTGTAGCTACCGGCCAGTTCAGACCACAGGAATGAGTCGTTGGCGTTCCGTCTCAGCACCAGTCTGCCGCTACTGCTGTCTACCAAAATGCCTTTTTGTAGTGGTAATGGTGCTTGTGGCTGTGGTGCTTGTGGTAGTGGTGATGATGGTGATGGTTGTAGTAGTAGTTGCGATTCGGTGGACACATCCCAGGATTTCGGCGGGTGTGGCGAGTGAATCCCATCCTCTCCGATCAAGTCAAATCCATCCAATCCATCCCCGCTTCGATTTCCACCTGCCATCCCATCCACCCCATCATCCACCCCGTATCCAAAAGCAGCCAGAATAGCATCCAAAGGCCACGGATAGACCTCTCTTTTTTCGTTCTTCCTCGCTCGTCTGAACCACTGAGCGGGCTCGGGCGTCGATGGATCGGTCTCTCCCGTACAATGGTAGACCAACTCTCGAACGACGTCATCACGCTCTAGCGTCACGAGCGCTGGTGAGCCGGTGAGTTTGATGCTTGAACGCTCTGTGGTGGGAAGGGGAGGTGGGGTGAGGTGAAGATGGTGTGTGTGTGTGTGTGTGTGTGTGTGTGTGTGTGTGTGTGTGTGTGTGTGTGTGTGTGTGTGTGTGTGTGTGTGTGTGTGTGTGTGTGTGTGTGTGTGTGTGTGTGTGTGTGTGTGTTGGTTGGTTGGTTGGTTGGTTGGTTGGTTGGTTGGTTGGTTGGTTGGTTGGTTGGTTGGTTGGTTGGTGGGAAGAGGAGGTGGGTGAGATTAAGATGGTGGTGTGTGTGTGTGTGTTGGTTGGTGGAAAGAGTATGTGGGGGGAAAGGAGGTGGGGGGAGAGGAGGTGGAGTGGAGTCGTGTGTTGGCTGGAATGAAAAATACATTAAATGGTGAAGCAAAGCAAGTGTATTAGACCCTCTATCATCATCATCCCTACCAGTATCATCATCGTCACCCCCATCATCATCATCATCATCACCCCATCATCATCATCATCAGCACCAACTCAGGACGTTGACGTATCCACCAACGAAGACATATCCATTCCGATTGGAGACGTTACAATGCAGCACGAAAGTTCCCTCATCCCGTGACACACTGGCGATCGTTAGGGACCTGTTATCGTTGCTAAGCAACCATCCCATTGGAATTGTGGGTGAGTCATTGGTCATCCATTGGATCGAGGCCTTGGGTTCAGCGTAAGGGTCACAACGCACCGTGACCTCCTCGCCCTCTGTGACGTTGAGGTCATGGGGGTAGGTGGAGGGGGCTCTGAATTGGGGACTGGCTGTTGGAAGGGTGTAAAGGGGAGGGATTATTTAGTGAGAGGGGTTTGGAATGGTGGAGATTATTTAAATTAATTAGATAATCTAAGAGATTAAGATTTAATTAACTAGATAATCTAAGAGATTAAGATTAAATTAATTAGATAATCTGAGAGATCAAAACTAAAAAAATTATTTAAATTAATTAGCATTTAATTAAAAATTCAATTAAATTCAAATACAACTCCAAGAATACCCACCTTCCACCTCGACATAGAAAAAGAAGGAAGTCTCTCCAGCCACATTGCCCGCGCTGCATCCGTAAACACCAGCATCTCCCTTTGCCACCGGCTGTATGTGTAGTGATGTGCCTTTGTGCGTGTACGTATGTCTGTCTGTCGGCAGGTGTCCGCCTTGTTTGATCCACGTGTATTCCGGGAGAGGGCTGGAAGGGTTGGGATGGAGAGAGGAGATGGGTTGAGATCATTTTTGGTGAATGGTGGTGGTGGTGGTGATTATGATGACGATGGTTAAGATGATGGTGATGATGATAACAGCAATAATGATGATAATTATGATGATGATAACAATAATGACGATGATGATGATGATGATGATGATGACAACAACAACAACAACGATGATGGTGATGATGATGATGATATCAACTATGATGATGACGATGATGACAACAACAACAACAACGATGATGGTTATGATGATGATGATGGCGGCACCAACAGGGCGGCAAAGAAGCAGGTGAGGGTGAGGGGGCTTCCCTCAAGGGCAGTGATGTGAGTGGCGGAGTGGTAGAGCAGGAAGGGCTTGAAGGGGACCAACTCTGCAGGGTAGAGGGGGAACTATATTACCATAAAGAAACCTACCCCCTCCCCCACTACTCAAACCCCCTCCACTACCCACTTTCAACTACCACCCACTTCTACTACCCACTCTCAACTCAACCCCCCACCCTACCTACCATCCCCCCTACCTACCATCCCCACTTCCTACCCCCCCCCCCTTTCCTATCACCCCCCCCCACCCTTCCTACCACCCCCCCCCCCTACCTCCTGGCTCGACAATGATGCGAGAGTAGGAGGAGCCTTGCGTGCTGACTTGGGCGGGGTTGAAGCAGTCGCACTGGTAGATCAGACCGTCTAGAGAGTCCTGCCTCAGTATGTGAGCGAAGTAGAGGTCGCCTGTGGGAGGTGGGGGGGTAGGTGTGTAGGTGGGGGGTTGGTGGAGAAGGAGGTTTGATAAGACGGAGTTAATGGAGAAGGAGGTTTGATAAGACGGGGTTGGTGGAGAAGGAGGTTTGATAAGACGGGGTTGGTGGAGAAGGAGGCTTGGTGTGATTTTAAATACTTCTTCGTGGCATTTATTCTTTCCTACGTTACATTACTTTCGAAGCACTTCACAACCACCACCACCCCCTCCCCACTACCACCCACAACCACTCACAACCACAACCTTCCCCCTACTCAAACACCCCCCCCCTGCTTCCCCCCCTGTCCCCCCTTCTCCAAACGAACCTTCTTCACTGACATGCACCCTCCTATCATTCTCAAGGTCAGCCCTTTTCACCATGTCACCAGTCCACCTGACGGGCCTCCAGGTGTAGCCGCTCTTGGGCACGCTGACAGCCTTGCTGCTGTTCAGGACGAAGGGACGACCTTCTTTCACCTCGTTGTGGGAGTGGGTGGGTGAGGTTGTTGTGGGTGAGGTTGTTGTGGTGGTTGAGGTTGTTGTGGTGAGTGAGGTTGTTGTGGGTGAGGTTGTTGTGGTGGGTAAAGTTGTTGTGGTGGGTGAGGTTGTTGTGGTAGATGAGGTTGTTGTGGTGGGTGAGGTTGTTGTGGTGGGTGAGGTTGTGGTGGTAGGTGAGGTTGTTGTGGTGGGTGAGGTTGTTTTGGTGGGTGAGGTTGTTGTGGTGGGTGAGGTTGTTGTGGTAGGTGAGGTTGTTTTGGTGGGTGAGGTTGTTGTGGTGGGTGAGGATGTTGTGGTGGGTGAGGTTTTTGTGGTGGGTGAAGTTGTTGTGGTGGGTGAGGTTGTGGTGAGTGGGTGGGGTTTTTGAAGTGGGTGAGATTGTGTTGTGGGTGAGGTTGTTGTGGGTGAGGTTGTTGTTGTGGGTGAGGTTGTTATGGGTGAGGTTGTTGTGGTGGGTGAGGTTGTTGTGGTGGGTGAGGTTGTTGTGGTGAGTGGGTGTTGTTGTGGTGGGTGAGGTTGTGGTGAGTGGGTGGGGTTTTTGTAGTGGGTGGGTGTTGTTGTGGTGGGTGGGGTTGTGGTAATAGTTGGTGGTTGAATGGGTTGGGATGATGGTGATGAATGGGACTGGTGGGCCGAGTTATGGAAGTGGTTATGGTGGTTGTGGGCTAAGTTATGGTGGTGATGATAGTGGTTGTGGAATGTGTTATGTTGTGATGGATGATGGTGGTGGGATAGGTTGGATAAGTGTGGTTTTTGAAGAGTGGTGTAACTAATAGTGATGGTTTATAATCATAATCACAATCATTAAAATCATCATCATCATCACATTCATAAAAATCCTAGTGATTTAAATCCCCTAAGAGTTGTCATCCACCCCTCCACCCGCAAAAGACCCCCTCCCCACTCAAGCGCACAGTGTAGTTCTTGATGGCGTCGGCAGTATTTATATTATGTACTATCATGAGCAGCCTTGTACTGTTCGATACTGCCACTCCCCCACCGTTCCTCGCCTTACATGAGTACACGCCTTTGGGGAGGGGGCAAGGGAGGTTTGGGGAGGTGGGGGGGGGGGGGGGAATGGAGGTTTGGGGAGGTGGGGGAGGGGGGGAAGAGAGGTTTGGGGAGGTGGGGGGGGGGGAGGAAGGGAGGTTTGGGGAGGTGGGGGTTGGAGGTATGGGAAGGTGGGGGTTGGAGGTATGGGAAGGTGGGGGTTGGAGGTTTGGGAAGGTGGGGGTTGGAGGTTTGGGAAAGTGGGGGTTGGAGGTTTGGGAAGATGGGGGTTGGAGGTATGGGAAGGTGGGGGTTGGAGGTTTGGGAAGGTGGGGGTTGGAGGTTTGGGAAGGTGAGGGGCAAGAGAGGTTTGGGAAGGTGGGGGGGGGGGAAGGGAGGTTTGGGGAAGTGGGGGAAAGGGAGGTTTGGGGAGGTGGGGGTTGGAGGTTTGGGTATTAGAAGGGAGAGAAAACTTGAGAAAGGCTTGGGGGAAGTTTGGAAGTGAAGGGAAAACGAGGAGTTTGGTGGAGGAGATTTGGAGGGAAGGATTTGGATGAGTGTAGGATGGAAGTTCGGATGAAAGTGTGGTTGTGAAGATTTTGGGAAATGTTTAATGGTAAAAAAAGGTTTTTAAAAGATTTCAGCAAGAATTAAAAAGAAATGTTTTGAATATTTACATGATTTTGAAGACATTTTGGGAGTTTCAAGTGAATTAAGAGTTTTTATGGAAGATATGAGTTTTGGGAATCAAGAATCAGGTAAAATAGGGCGATTTGTGAGGCAGGCACCATAGTCAGAGCGTCGAAACTTCGTGATGTTGAGTGTGTTTCCAATCGTTTGGACCCGCATCTGGTCACCAGTGCCTTCAATTTCTGAGCCGTCTTTCATCCATGATATTCTATGTGGTTGAAGCGATGGGGTGGTTGAAATGATGGGGTGGTTGGAGTGATGGGGTGGTTGAAGTGATGGGGTGGTTGGAGTGATGGGGTGGTTGAAGTGATGGGGTGGTTGAAGTGATGGAGTGGTTGAAGTGATGGGGTGGTTGAAGTGATGGAATGGTTGGAGTGATGGGGTGGTTGGAGTGATGGGGTGGTTGGAGTGATGGGGTGGTTGAAGTGATGGGGTGGTTGAAGTGATGGAGTGGTTGAAGTGATGGGGTGGTTGAAGTGATGGGGTGGTTGAAGTGATGGAGTGGTTGAAGTGATGGAGTGGTTGAAGTGATGGGGTGGTTGAAGTGATGGAGTGGTTGAAGTGATGGGGTGGTTGAAGTGATAGGGTGGTTGAAGTAATGGGGTGGTTGAAGTGATGGGGTGGTTGAAGTGATGGGGTGGTTGAAGTGATGGGGTGGTTGAAGTGATGGAGTGGTTGAAGTGATGGGGTGGTTGAAGTGATGGGGTGGTTGAAGTGATGGGGTGGTTGAAGTGATGGAGTGGTTGAAGTGATGGGGTGGTTGAAGTGATGGGGTGGTTGAAGTGATGGGGTGGTTGAAGTGATGGGGTGGTTGAAGTGATGGGGTGGTTGAAGTGATGGGGTGGTTGGAGTGATGGGGTGGTTGAAGTGATGGGGTGGTTGGAGTGATGGGGTGGTTGAAGTGATGGAGTGTTTGAAGTGATGGGGTGGTTGAAGTGATGGGGTGGGTGAAGTGGTGGGGTGGTTGAAGTGATGGAGTGGTTGAAGTGATGGAGTGCTTTGTGAGAATAGTTAGACGCGCTTTAACTCTTTATGTGCTTCATTATAATCTCCTTGTCAACACAAAAATACTGGTTTGATAAATGTTAGATATTTCAAATTACAAAATTTAAATGCATATGTTTTTATATATACAAAAATTTAAATTCGTATTATTGTATATATAAACATTTAAATTCGTATTATTGTATATATAAACATTTAAATTCGTATTATTGTATATATAAACATTTAAATTCGTATTATTGTATATATAAACATTTAAATTCGTATTATTGTATATATAAACATTTAAATTCGTATTATTGTATATATAAACATTTAAATTCGTATTATTGTATATATAAACATTTAAATTCGTATTATTGTATATATAAACATTTAAATTCGTATTATTGTATATATAAACATTTAAATTCGTATTATTGTATATATAAACATTTAAATTCGTATTATTGTATATATAAACATTTAAATTCGTATTATTGTATATATAAACATTTAAATTCGTATTATTGTATATATAAACATTTAAATTCGTATTATTGTATATATAAACATTTAAATTCGTATTATTGTATATATAAACATTTAAATTCGTATTATTGTATATATAAACATTTAAATTCGTATTATTGTATATATAAACATTTAAATTCGTATTATTGTATATATACAAATTTAATTGCATATATCTTTATATAGACAAAAATAATGAGGCTTTGATAGGTTCTTTTTGTTGGCACTCACGAAGCCAAGAACAATACATCCAGTTATTAAAAACATCATTTAAACTCAAGAAAGTTTTTCATTTCAATTACTTAAATGTAACCTTTTTAATTGGAGCAATTATACTAATGAATCATTAGTAATTAATAAACAGGATAATATTGTATTTATTTATACTAACTATTCATTACAAAATCATAATTTTAATTTTCTCCTGTATTTTTTTACATGCTTTGCTGTCGTTAGTAAAGAAAATTTATTTAAATTTTTTTTTTTAATTTACTAATACTCTTCAAAAAAACGTATAACGACTCTAACACCACCCCTGTTATTCGGCCGTTTGAAGGTCAATACAATACAATACAATGAAATACAATAAAATACAACACAATGAAATACAATAAAATACAATAAAATACAATAAAATGGAATAAAATACAACACAATGAAATACAATACAATACAATGAAATACAATACAATACAATGTAGAAGACATCAAGTTTCGATCTAAATCACTACTCATAGAGAACGCCTTAAAGAAGGCAACTATTTGTTTTGATTGTAAGGCGCTTGGGAGAAATGAGAATTTTTGGTTTGTTGTGGTGTGTTGTTGTTGTGGTGTGTTGGGGGGGGGGGTTTGTTGTCGTTGTGGTTTGTTGGGGTGTGTTGCTGTTGTGGTGTGTTGGGGTTTGTTGTCGTTGTGGTTTGTTGGGGTTTGTTGTCGTTGTTTGTTGGAGGGTGTGTTGTTGTTGTGGTTTGTTGGGGTTTGTTGTTGTTGTTTGTTGGAGGGTGTGTTGTTGTTGTGGTGTGTTGGGGTTTGTTGTCGTTGTGGTTTGTTGGGGTGTGTTGTTGTCGTTATTTGAAGGATGTATGTTCTGTTTTTGAGTGTTTTGAAGGGTGTACGTGGTGCTTTGCGTAGAAACGTTTCATGAATTGCGAGCCTGAGTGACTGATAAGTGGCTTTTTTGCTGAATATTATTTTAATTGTACAAACGAAATATAAGGAGTACATATTCTTTTTAATTGTAAAAACGAAATTTTAGGGATATATATTATTTTTAATTGTACAAACGAAATATTAGGGATATATATTATTTTTAATTGTAAAAACGAAATATTAGGAGTGTGTTTATCTAACCCACTAATCACCAAGCTTAATTTCTCCATTGAATTCTCAGCTTCAGATCACCATGTTTGTTTGTGTGGGGTAAAATGATTTGTGTGTGTGTGTGTGTGTGTGTGTGTGTGTGTGTGTGTGTGTGTGTGTGTGTGTGTATGTATGTGTGTGTGTGTGTGTGTGTGTGTGTGTGTGTGTGTGTGTGTGTGTGTGTGTGTGTGTGTGTGTGTGTGTGTGTGTGTATGTGTGTGAGTGTGTTCGTGTGTGGTGTGTTCGTGTGTGAGCCTGTATATATATATGTATGTGCTTGTTAGGAAGATGATATACCAGTGGTGATTTACCGATAATGGAAAAGAGGAGAAAGGTCTAAGTGGTCATGATGATGATGCGGATAATAATGATAATCGCGGATGATAATGATAAATAAAATAAAGATGACTTTGATGATGATAATGATGATAATGAATCTGATTGATGATCATGAGCCTGGTGATGATGACGTAGAGGATGATTATGAGCCTGATGATGATTTTTATGATGAAGATGATGATGATAGTGATGACGTAATGATTATGACGATGATGGCGATGATGATGATTTACGGATGAGTGAATGGATGCACTGGCAGTAAATCTCAGGCGCAGATTTATATCTTTTAATTAAACTGCATTTCGTATTCCCTTAATAGTCCATTATAATTGCTTCAAAATTTCAATAAAAATGAGACAGAAAATACCGAATTATAATCATCATCATCATAATCATCATCATCATCATAATCATTATCGTCAACATAATTATCTTATCAGCTCTATCATGGTCATCTTAATCAACACTGTCAGTATCTCTACCATCATTCTCATCATTATCAAAATAATAATAGAATCTTCTTCATTATCAGCATCATCATCATCAGCAGCATCATCATCACAATGAATGAAAATCTTCCCTTCAATTACCTACCATCATAGACACTTCGTTCCACCTCCATCAAAATAAAGGAATTAAATATTTATTCTATCAAATAGCCTATAAATATGAAAATATGTTAATTATAAAAATTTCATAATTTTATTTTCTGTATATTCATCTTAGCTACACTAATTTGAAGGTCTTTATATTGAATGAAGTGATGACTAAACGGATATTTATTACTTTTTGATGCCTTCAAAAGAAGAACCTTTGATGCCAAATTCATGATTTGACAGATTCTTATGATGATGATGATGATGATGATGATGATGATGATGATGATGATGATGATATACAAGGGTGATGATGATCATGATGGTCATAGGTGCTGCTGATGATGGTGCTGATGATGGTGCTGATGACGATGACGATGCGCTTTTTAATGTATGCATGACCGCTGTCCTAACGTTAATGTGTTCGTTTAACGCTTGGCGGAGTGTTAATTGAAAACAAATCTAGCCTAGTGGCCATTTAAGTCTTGCATAAAGTCGCATAAAATAACATGAAGTTATCCCAGGAGAACTTGCATTAGTAATCCGGGTCAATTCTTAGTGGATTAAAAAGCGATAAATAAAACTTTTGCAGGGATTTGTCGATTCAAACCATTTTGCATTGAAACTTCCCGCACGCCATATCAATGGCGGATCATTGTGAAAACACGTCTTTATCCCCTAAATCTCCCATTAAATAAAATGATGGCAACTTTTTTCTTTTCAATTATCTTCATCACTCTCAACTTTACATCTTGAAGTTGAGTTACATTTCGAAATAACAGCATATTTATCACTTCCATCAAACACACTACTCTCTCTTACCCACCAATCAAACCATTCTTTCATAAGAACATCCCTTCATTCCTTTCTCATCCACCCCTCTCCCCTCCAACCCCTCCAATCCACATAAATACATCCCTTATTTCCTTATCATCCATCCACCCATCCTCAACCCCCTCCCCCTTTACATGGTCTTTTCGAATCCCTCGGCAGGGCACTTGAGCACCACGTCTTTAACCATTGGTGTAAAATAGAGGGTTTGAGGGGGTTCGCTGACGATGCTGGGTGGCAGCCTCACTGAATAGAAGGGATGCAAATTTCATTAAAATAAATATTTCGGTGAATTTTTTATTTATAATTAAAATAATAAGTACTATTTTATAGTTTATTAATTGCTTATTTATTCGCCAAAAAACTTGTTTAAGCCAAAGGTTTGGTTAATTTATTGTATTTAATGGACGAATAGGTGATATTCATTGTGGTATAATGCGTTTAGCAGATTTCCATGAAACGAATCCGTTAAATGGTCTCTTAGTGCGTGCGCGTGTGTGTGTGTTCTAAAAAAGACTCGAACATTTGTTAGCTTATAATCGCCATAACAGAGTTATTAACAGGAAAAAACAGACGCTAAATCGATGGGTTCGTAATACGTGCATCTTTGGAGCTTTTTCAAATTGGTTTTTTGATTTTTTTGCTTTTTAGAATCGTTTTTTTACAAAAATTATAACTTTTTGTTTTTTAAAAATTTACTCACCGTAACAGTCAATTTTGTTGATCAAGAAACAGATGTTAATTGTGATTAGTAAAATTTTCAACATGATTTTTTTACTTTTTTTATTTTATTAATTTTTCATAAATAATAAGTTTAAACAAATTATAAATACTTTATTTTTTATAACAGGTTTCTAGTTAATGATTAACTGTTAATCAGTATATAAGTATTTCATTCAAGACAGACGAATTTAAAAGTAGACAAAGATCAAGTAAAGCTTTTAATTTTCTTTCTAATTTTTTTTTCAAACAAAATGTGAATTTTTTAAATTCTCTAAATAGTTATCCAATATCTATGAATCTTCCAAGATAAAAAGTCGCTTAATCAACAAAGCATTACACCAACTTGTCAATTATTCCACTTTTGCTGCTTTTATTTACTTAATCTGAATCACTTGCATCTCATATGCATCCATACAAATACAGAAAAACACACATACATCCATTCATATATACAAACATACTAAAGATCTTAGTGACACACATAAAACGTGCAAAAAATTATATATAGCAATATTCCAAAATACATAGTAGTAGTAGTAGTAGTAGTAGTAGTAGCAGTAGTAGTAGTAATAGTAGTAGTAGTAATTTTGAAATATTTAGAGTCTAATGTTGGTAAAATAATTTGGCGAGCGGGTTTGGTTTGGATGTTAAGTCCTCTCGCCGAATAACTTGACTATTTTACCAGCATTGGACTCTAAATACTTCAAAATTCGCTAGTTTCTATTATAAAAGACTAATTAAAGTTCTAAATTCTGGGTGACTAACTGCAAGATATGAAGCGAGGGATGGCACTAACGGCACGGAAAACTGAAGTTGCCTGCGTGTCTGGAAGATTCATTAGGGGAGTGCAGTTGAAATCTAAGTTCAAATTGCATAATCAAAGAATCTAGGCAACGCAATAAAAATCCATAAATTTTCAAATCATTTGAACTATTAAAAAATTCTAAGCTATAAAAAGTACAAATAATTAATTAAGCGGTAGAAAAGATGAGTGGAGATGTAACGTGCACTGAATGTTTATTGGGATCTGCATGATAAGATCTGCTTGCTTAGTACGCACTCGCATTGATCAGCCCCGGGACATTTGAATTAATCACCCTCTCCGCCATTCCTATCATCACCACCCTCGCCATCCTCCTTCTCTTCATCATCATCATCGCCATCCTCGCCATCCTCCTTCTCTTCATCATCATCATTGTCATCACCATCATAACGAACACTTTAAAAATATAATATTTCAAAATACTTTTTTAGGATATTGTTGTTGATTTGTTTTTGAAATATATTAAATATTAAGAATATCATCATCATTATCCTGGTTAATATCAAAATATAATACTATTGAATATAAAAAACTATTTTTTTAGAGCTATTTAAAATTGTCAAAAAATTATTCTCAGAAAAGCCATTTTATTTTCGTGATCAAGAGGCTTTTGTGGACTAGATCTCTCGGGTTTTCCCATTACTTTAAAATACTATTCATAGTCATTTATAAATGCATTGTCTCTATTTTCCCCTACTTTTGAATATATTATATTCTATTAGTTCTAAAAACCTTGAAAACCTGCTCTATAAAATTCTGTTAATCCATTGCAAAGCAAAGCTAAAACTAAAAATTTTCTTCAAAAGGTTTAGCTAAAAGTTTCGTCAAAATCAACCCTCCAAGAGTAGTTTTTTCGGCTTTTCAAACGTCATTTTGTTTTCAATCTCCCTCACTTACACTCTGTCTTTTTCTCTATGAACAGAACTCTTTTTAGTTAGAAGCAGGGACGGCGATCTGCTGCAAATCTTGAGGGGGTCCTACGGCAATCCTGGTGAGCTTCTGGGGTAACTACCATTAAGGTGGATCCCTTCACTACCAAAAAATGGAAGGTCCGGACCTAGTTAGAAGCTTTTGTGCTGATAGTCTATTGCCAGGTACCTAAAAGCAGGTTTCAGACTTTAATGCGACTCAACATTGAAAACTGCTCATTAAAATTTTTTTTTAATAATTCAAATTTTAAAGTTTTCGATTCAATCAATAACTCCATTTAAAATTATTATTTTTTCACCATTCAAATAAAGCGCTATCTCCAAATATTTGATTAAAGAGATTAGTTAACCGAGGCCTGGTACACTAGGAAAAGTTCCACTTTTCAACTTTCATTCTCAATCGCCTGAACCACCACAACCATGCCATCTTTCATAGCCCTTGGGTTTTCCCTGCCATCTTTGAAAATTTACGTTCTCGTAAGTTTTGCTCTGAGCCTCCTAACACTCTCCTACATCCATTTCACCATCGTCCCCAACCAACAACACACCAACATCTTCCGTTTTGAACAACCCCGCGATTTGGCGGCCACTTGTCGTCTGGTGATCAGCACCATCCTCAGAGAGCCATGGGCGCTCCTGGTGAGGCGACACTTTGCCAACTGTTTCGTTAATCGCCGAAAAATAATTATGAAATAATTTGAAAATAGTTGTAAAAAAGTAATTAATAGTTTTAAATTGAAATTAAAATATTAAGTTCAAAATAATTTTGTTTCCCAATTCAAATGTAAAGTATTCTGCTTCTTCTCCATCACAGGTAGCATTGAACCTGATGAACTGCATCCTTGTGATTGCTGGCAGGCTTCTGGTGTGGCTCGTCTTCAACCAGCTCAGACCACTCGAAATACAAGTCAAAAATACTAATACAAATTTGGAATTCAAAATTAAATGTGATATTTATTAAATTAAATGTGATATTTATTAAATTAAATGTGATATTAAAAAAATTAAATGGGATATTTATAAAATTAAATGTGATGTTTTTAAAATTAAGTTTTGTAATATTAAATGAATTTTGTTCAAATTAATATTTTTTAGAATTTATTTTACAATCCTTAAAACTCAAAAAATCATCAACAGTTGGCAAAGGACAAACTAATGAACTTCTTGTTCTATAAGTTCATCTTCGTGTTCGGCATCATGAACGTACAGGAGGTTGCGAACGTAGTGGGATGGTTCGGATGGTTCTCAGTTCTTGCGTTCATGCATACGTTTGCAAACGTTTCAAACCATCGGATCAGATTGGTGAGAGGTGGGATAAATTGGGATATTAAAGTGCTTGGGTTTTATTGTTGAACAAATGTAAAGATTCTTTAGAAAATGTGGTATCTTGATTATAATACAATTGCTCACATTAAAAATTGTAATCCACTTGAATACATCCTTTATAAGCACCTTCAATCCAAACCAACAATTATCCCATTCATCCACCACATCACATTCATCCAATCCCATCTCATCTCATTTTATCCCAATCAATTTCATCCCTCCATCTCCATCCATCCCTTCCTCCATCCTCCAGTACTCTTCTTCACCAGCAACCTCGAGGAAAGACCTCATAAAACTCTCCCTCCTCCTCACCATCCTCTTCTCCACCTCCATCTCTCTTTTCTTCTTCACCATCCTCTCTTCCATCTCTTCCACCAACACATTTCTCTTCACTCTAGCCGAGGTATGCTGCCTCTACCATCCATTATCCAACTCTAATCTAACTGTTTTTTCATTTATTTCATTCATTATCCCATCCCACACTTATCATCTTGTTTTAATCGGAATTTCAATTTCACCTATCCTTCCTATCCTATCCATCTTCTTTATTCAATCCTATTAATTCATCCATTTATTCACCTATTAATCCATCCATCCACCCATCCATCCATCAATCCATCCACCCACCTACAGAGTCTCATCCTCCTCACTAAGACCTCTTATGTTTTCACCAAGTAAGTTCTCAACCATCATCCACAAATTCATCCTCTTTGCATGGATGGGTGGATGATTGAATGGATAAATGAACAGCTCAGGGGATATATAAATGGATATCTTAGTGGATAGGTTAACAATTTAATGGATCGGTAGGTCAATAAAGTGGATAGATAGATGGACCGATTGATGGATGGATGGATGGATGGATAGATGATTGAATGGATAGATTGATGGATGTATGAATGGATGGATAGATAGATGGATGGATGGATGGATAGATAATTGAATGGATAGATAGATAGATGGATGAATGGATGGATGGATGGATGGATGGATGTATGAATGGATGGATAGATGGATGGATGAATGGATAGATAGATGGATGGATGGATGGATGGATGGATGGATGAATGGATGGATATATGGATGGATGGAAAGACAAATGAAGGAATGATGGATGGCGCAGACTGGTGTGGTACTTGGGCGAGAAGTGGGGGGGATGGAGGATGGGGGACGCCTACTACACGAACCTGGTCTTCGAACTCAGTGTTCTCTCAATCGACCTCCTGCACCATCTGCACATGCTCGTGCGTTGAAGGGGGGAGAGGAGGGGGGGAGGAGAAAAAGGAGGGTAAGGGAGGGGAGAGGAGAGGGGAGAAGGAAAGGAAAAGGGAGAAAAGAATGAATTTTGTTTTTATTTGTCTATTCCAATTTAACTCTTGCAACAATTTCAATCACCCCCAATCCAACCCCCAACCCCAATATCATTCCAATCCAACCCACCCATTTACCCAAACATAATCACCCTTTTCCCTTTCTCTCCCACTCATCTCCCCGCCAAACCACTCCATCCACCCGCACCCACTATTTCCACACTCACCACCCCTTTCCCTCCAATCTATCCCCTCCCCCCACGACAGCTGTACGGCAACATCTTCTTCAGCATGGCGTCGTTGGTGGTGACGATGCAGTTGAAGCAGCTCTTCCAAGCGCTCAGGTCCCGTCTGCACCGTCACATCAGCTTCCAGAGGGTCGTCCAGAATATGCAGGCCAGGTACGCTTGGGGGGGGGGGTTTTGGGGGGGGGGGTGTGTTTTGGGGAGGGGGGTGTGTTTTAAAAGGGTGTGTGTTTTGGGTGGGGTGTGTCTTGGGGGGTGTGTTTTGAAAGGGTGTGTGTTTTGGGGGGGGGGTGTGTTTCGGGGGGTGTGTGTTTTTGGGGGGGGGGAGGATTTGGACTATTTTTGGGATTTCGAGGAGGGGGAAGGGGCAGTTATATTGGGGGTATTCGGGTGGAGGAGGAGGTCTCTTGTCGGGGTTTAGTGGAGTTTTGAGGGTGGTTTTCAAGTAAGTTTGGAGCATTTAACTTACACTCCCTTCCAACTCCCCTCCCAACCTCCTCCCAACCCCCCTCCCAACCCCCCTCTCAACCCCCTCCCTCATTTGCAGGTTCCCCATGGTGGAGTGCCCTGACGAGACTTGCGCCATCTGCTGGGAGCCCCTGGAACAGGCCAGGAAGCTGCCCTGCTCCCACCTCTTCCACAAGTTCGATGGCCAAAAAGGAGATTTTAATTTTTGTATAAAAGTCTTTGAAAAAGATTCGCAGCTTAAGTGTCTCAGAAGCTCGTTCGCGCTATACGCTATTATTATTGTTGTTAATTTTATTGTTATTAATATTATTATTGTTATTATTATTATTATTATTATTATTATTATTATTATTGTTTTTATTATTATTATTATTATTATTAGTAGTAGTATTATTGTTTATATTAATTAATCGAGTTTGCCATCCTTACTAGCAATTGTCTGAGATCCTGGCTGGAACAAGACATTTCCTGTCCCACATGTCGCAACAACCTTCGTCCCTCCACCACTGCCTCTTCAAGCTCCTCTCCCACCTCCTCCTCCTCCTCCTCCACCTCAACCACTCCTCTCCCTCCACCTCCTCCAACCCCTCCTCCCACGCCCCCTACGCGTCGTTTCAACATTTACAACCAGTTTCATTTCGATGGTGGGTCTTGATTACGTAAACCAACGTGCATTCATGAATATTTATGAATTTTAAGTGATGATGATGATGGCAATGATAATGATGTCGATGATGATGATGATGATGATGATCTCCAGGTGCCCGTCTCTTTGACTGGCTGCCTACCTTCTCTTTCGAGGTGATCCACAGGAGACCCACCCAAGAGTCGCCTGCCCTCGACAACATGGTCTTCATGATGATGATGACGACGTTGATGATGATGATGATGACGTTGATGATGAGGATGATGACGTTGATGATGAGGATGATGACGTTGATGATGAGGATGATGACGTTGATGATGAGGATGATGACGTTGAGGATGATAAAACTACTAATGATAATACTAATAATAATAAAGGAATTGGCTATAATCGAAAGATTTTTAAATACTTCTTTACTTCCACACTCCCACTATCATTGCCACCACAACAATCCATTTCATCTTCCTTTTTTTCTACCCCCTTCATCTAACCCCTTTTCCCCAGCACAACTCAACCCACCCATCACCACTTTTCGTTCCACCCACCGTCTCGACCCCCCTCCCTCACCCCACCCCCACCCACCAACCAACCAACCAACCACGACCCAGGTGTGGCAGGTCAGGGAGGTTTTCCCGCAGCACCCGGTCGAGGCGATCAGGGCCGACCTGCGGGCCACCAGCTCCATCCACGCCACCATCGAGAATATCGCTGAGGGCAGGCTGGTGCGTGCTATTGTTTTTCCTTTTTTTTATAGTTTTTTTCTTCTTTAAAATTATATTTTAGTTCGTTTTTATTTAGTTCAAGTAGTTTAAAAAAACATTTTTAAAATAACGATTTACAATTAAATGTAGTTTAAGTAGTTTTTTTATTTTTTTTATTTTTCAGTCTTTTAATTTTTTTTCACAGGTCGCTGATAACATAGCTTCTTATGCGGGAACGACAACATTATCAACAACAACAAGAGCCCCCACTACAACTACTATCACAACTTCAGTTGCTACTACTACTACTTCTACTACTACTACTACGCCCTTCATAGCCACCGCAACAACAGCCACAACTGCTGTGTCAACAACAACAACAACAACAAGCACAACGAAAACAACAACACCCACCTCGGAACAAAGCTTTTCACTCAATCCGGAAGAGAGGGAAAAGATTCTGAAGATGAGGAGAGATGGCATGATTCATTTGGCTAGGAGGTTGATTTTTAATGTTTTTTCATTATTTTTTAATGTTTTGTTATTTCTTTATAATTTTTTGTTAATTGTTTTTGTCGTATATTTTTTTCACAGTTTGTTTTGTTTCTATCGCCAATTTTAAAAGTATTTTGGAGTATTCTAATGATGTGACCTTTGAATACTCATCCAGGAGATACCTCCAGAAGCAAGGTGGAAGTGAAGGTATATGACGGTGGTGGTGATGATGATCACTGTGATTATGAAGATGCTGGTGGTGATGATGACGATTCCTGTGGTGGTGGTGATCATTACTGTGAATATGAAGATGGTGGTGGTGATGATGATTGAGATTGTGGTGGTGATGATGATGAAGATAGTGGTGGTGATGACGATGTTCTACAAATTTTGGAACAGGTAAAAAGATCGAAGAAGGCAGTTCAGTGGACTGAAGACATTTTGAAAGGAAGCTCTTTGAATTTTTGAAATGGTGATTAAAAAATTGTTTTTTTAATTCATTTATTTAGAAGATTTTCGTGCTGAATTCGAGAATTCATAGAAGAATGTATTGATTATTGATGTTTTGAAAACGCTGTAGTTGATACAAGGCCTAAATTCTCTAATTAATGTGCATCGTTTTCTTGTGTTTAAGAGAGTGAACTTTTGCTTCAAATAGTTTCCTAATAATCAACTTAAATCTAACAAAAATAGCAGACTTAAAATGAATATAATAAAATCAAAAAGTTTACTAATCGTTCTAGAAAAAGCTTGATAAATCAACTTTAATTTTATCGAAGTGAATATTAGAAAATATAAAAAATAAAAATCACTAAGTAAATATATATTATATATATGGATCATAAAAATACTTTATTATTATTCACACATATGATATCTTGTTCTTTTAAATAATTCTGAATGAAATTAGTTTCGCATTCCACTTTTGCTGAACGGGCGGTCGTTTTCCGCTATTTAAGGTCACCTCACTGCTAGCAGGTCCTGTATTCGAGTCAAAAACTCCAAATCGTATGCGTTTACAAATTCTTAAAATTACTTCATATCTTTAGTGTTTGCTATCGAATTTTGAAGTTTTAGGCAATTGAACAGTTAAACTTTGGGCTTTAACTGTTAAAAGGTAGCTTTGTATGGCGGGTGAAGTGGCGTTTAAAGATGGCTCGAAAGAGCCGCTACCCTGGTACAAGCAGTTGTGGGCCATCAAGGACACCCTCATCGTCATCCTGACGCCCCTCCTCCTCCTGCCCCTGCCCATCCTGTGGCCTGTCAAGGTAGCTTCTTCCTTTCCCCGCATTTATACTCTCGGGATGGACGGAGAGGATTTTCATTTGAATTGTTCATTGAATAAATTCACTTTTATATATTTTTAAAAATCGTAACTTATATTTAATTTTCTAGCAGCTGTAAAACACTTGCATACGCAGGATTAATTAATCATTAATCAATAAAACTGATAGAGAAAAGTAGCAGAATAGTGGATTTGTACAAATTTTAAAATTTGTTCAATTATTTTTTCTTCATCTTTATTTAACTTTTTGTACTTCTTCAATCCTACTCCCTCCCCCACAGCAAGGAAGATGCGCCTACGTGATCTTGATAATGATTGTGTACTGGATGACGGAGGTGATTCCGATGGCGGTCACTGCCCTCATCCCCATCGTCCTCTTCCCGTGGCTTGGTGTGATGAGCTCAAAAGACCTCTGTGTCAATTATCTGAAGGTTAATTGCCAATTAAATTATTAGTTAGGTTTTCGTTAATTATTATTTGGGTTCTCATTAACAATATAATCAGTGGGAGACTATTTATTAGGACTTCTTGATGCCTATTCTTTCAACAGGAGGGTTATTTTAAATCTTTTTATTCATTTTTGATCATTGTCTATTTTTTATATTTGGCATATAAAATATTGTTTATGTTATACCTAGAAAGGTACTCTGTATTGTTTAGCTTAAACATAAAAATGTACAATATTTTGTTTTTATTATCAATATAAAAGTAGACATGTAAAAAATACAATCCTTTGTATTTTTTGGTTAGTTATCTATATAAAAAATAAAATTATTTGTATAATATAAATATTAATTTGTACTTATTGTTTATATTACTGCATATCTTCATATCTGATCGAATACTTTTCAATCTTTGTCACTTTGCTTTCCCTCTCATACCTATCTCATCAACATCACTCTTCCATTAAACTCATCATCATTATCACCACTATTTAATGATTATCACCACTATTTTATGATTATCACTATTATTTTATGATTATTACCATTATTTTATGATTATTATTATTTTATGATTACAATTATTTTATTTTACTTATTTATTACAATGATTTTATTTGACTTATTTATTACAATTATTTTATTTTACTTATTTATTACCATTATTTTATTATATTTTTTTAATTATATTTTGTTTCATTGTAATTATTTTATGAGTATTATTATTATTACTACTATTATTTTACTATTAATATTAATAAATAATCTTTTATTTTTTATTTTTTTTGAGCCTCTTCAGATTCAGGCAGATTCCTAGGCCACTAATGATTAGTAGTATCCACTTAAATATTTATTAATAATCTGCCAATTCATATTGGCCTAGTTCTATCAATTAGCCCAAGAAGTGATGATGATGATGATAATTATGGTAGTGATGATGATGATGATAATAATTCTGGTGATGATGATGATGAGGAGTGTATTTATGGTGGTGATAATGATGAATAAGATGCTAATTACTTTGTACTTTGATTTGAATGTATGGAAGGTTGTAGTCATGGTAGTAGTCATTATTTTTGTTTTTGAGAAGCTATTTATATTACCTTTGATCATTATACCTATTTATTTTCTTTTAGTTTTTTCCAATTTATTATTTTTCATCTTTTTATTCTAATCTCCTTCTTTAAGTTCTGCATAGTAAAAACCCCCTTAAGTGCCTTTGCTTAACAGACTTATGCACACACACGCACACACACACACACCTAAACACACACACACATCTAAACACACACACACACAACACACACCTAAACACACAGACACACAAAGGCAATTCCAAAGCTATTTTGGGATCTCTAATATTTCAAACTTACATTTGTTGCATGACCAGGCATGCAGTGCTACATTACAACCTCGCTCTTCAAATTATGCCACGATTTCAACTCACAAAAACTTTTTTTTAGTTATATATTATAAAGAATATAACACTCCGGGAATTCATTTTTGACATATATGAGGTTACAAATCGAGGAAAAATCTGGAAACTAGTCTTGGTTTTGAGGCGATTACCTTACCATGCCATAACAATATCTCCCTGCAATCAGAGCAATTTCTTAGGAATGCATACTTTGCAAAGTCTGGGAAAGAAAAAAGATTCCAAAAAGTTGTTTGTCTCTGATTTAATGCCTCCAGTAATTGTCTAAGTGTGCGCTTCATAAAGGCCATGGGAGCAAGGGTAACAGTGGGCTTGTAGCTGTTATCAAGGACTTTCCTCAAATGGAATATTCTATATCGACACTCGCACATCTTTGGCCTCAGAAACGATCCTCATTCAAGACTTGAAAACAAACTTTATCACTTTCGGAATCAAGTTATTTTCTTATATCAGAAGTGGGGTCTTTATATTATATTCCATGACTATTCACTCTTCTCCTCCCCCTCCTCTTCTTCTTCCTCCTCTTCCTCCTCCTCCTCCTCCTCCTCCTCCTCCTCCTCCTCCTCCTCCTCCTCCTCCTCCTCCTCCTCCTCCTCCTCCTCCTCTTCCCCCCCCTCCTCTTCCTTCTCCTCCTCCTCTTCCTCCAGGATGCGAACATGTTGTTCTTCGGAGGCTTGTTGGTGGCGGTGGCTGTGGAGAAGTGGAACTTGCACAAGAGAGTCGCTCTGAGAGTGCTCATGCTGGTCGGCTCCAAGCCCAAGTGGTGAGTGGTTGAGTAGGGCAGGTGGGTGGGTGGCGAGGTGGGTGGTCAAATGGTGGGCAGGTGGGTGGTCAAATGGTGGGCAGGTGGGTGGTCAAATGGTGGGCAGGTGTGTGGGTGGCGAGGTGGGTGGTCAAATGGTGGGCAGGTGTGTGGGTGGCGAGGTGGGTGGTCAAATGGTGGGCAGGTGGGTGGGTGGCGAGGTGGGTGGTCAAATGGTGGGCAGGTGGGTGGGTAACCAGCGGGGTTTGAGTGGTGGTTTCATGGGTGAATGGGTGGCCAGTGAAGGTTAAGTGGGTGTCAATTCTACCACAACGAACCACCCCTTCATACCCCCCCCCACCCCCATACCACACCACCCATCCAAACCACAACCCTCCCCAAACCCCCCACCACCTTCCTAGGATCATCTTCGGCTTCATGCTGGTCACGTGCTTCCTCTCGATGTGGCTCAACAACACGGCGACCACTGCGATGATGATGCCCATCTCGCATGCAGTCCTCACCGAGCTGGACAACAATCGCAAGAGGCAGCTGCAGCTCAAGAAGAATGCAGCCACGTCTGATGTGGCCATTGGTGAGGAGGGTGGGTTGGAGGGGAGGGGGGGTGTAGGCATTGGTGAGTAGGGTGGGTTGGAGGGGGGGTGTAGCCATTGGTGAGGAGGGTGGGTTGGAGGGGAGGGGGGGTGTAGGCATTGGTGAGTAGGGTGGGTTGGAGGGGGGGGGGTGTAGGCATTAGTGAGTAGGGTGGGTTGGAGGAGGGGGGGGGGGTAAGGTGGGGCTTTGGGAGAGAAATAGTTGGTTAATTTTTTATTTAATCATTCTACTTTTATTATTTTCTCACACAGAGTTGAAAGAGCTTGACGGGTGTGTATTTCCAAGATTCTTAACCATCCTCCAACCCATTCATCCTATTCTCAACTCACCCCCCTATCCTCCACTCACCTCTTCCACCCTTCCATCTCCCACCAACCCACCCATCTACTTCATCCACCAATCCACCACCCATCTACCCCATCCACCGAAACAGGGCAGAAGAAGTGCCCCTCAAACAAGACGCTGGCGACATGACGACGACCGACGACGCTGCTGGCGCTTCGAGCGGCCAGACCACTGAGGAGGTGCAGTCCCAGAAGATGTTCTCCGCCTTCAGAACCGCCCTGAAACTCTGCGTGCCCTTCGCGTCGAACATCGGAGGCATCGGAACGCTGATCGGATGCGGGCCTAACATCGTCCTGAAGGGGCAGCTTGAAGTGTTAGTCGGTCGGTCGGGGGGAGGGGGGTGTTAAATGGTCGAGGGAGTGGATTTTGTTAAGGAGGGGTGTCTTAAATGGAGAAAGGAAGGGGGTTTAGGGGGTGTTTTTATTGAAAAAATTTTGTGTTTCAACACCCCACAATCTACCCAATCACCAAAACCACCACCCTGCAACCTGGCACCCAGCCTCTACTCTCGCTCGACCATCAACTTCACCTCGTGGCTGGTGATCGGCTTCCCGATGATGGTGATCGACCTGCTGCTCGCGTGGCTCTTCATCCTGCTCATCTTCTTCGGCGTGCGCGAGACGTTTGGGCTACGGAAGCAGAACGACGCCGATCGAGACGAGACCGCCAACCAGGTGATCAGCGCCGAGTACAAGAAGTTGGGCAAGATCACGTTTGCCGAGGTGCGTTTGGGATGGGTTGTGGGAGGGTGGGGGGTATGAGTAGGGTGGCGGGTTTTAGTAGGATGGGGGAGGGGGGGGGGGGGTTGTTAGTCGGGTGGGTGATTAGGTAAAAGGGGGGAGGGTGAGGTGACAGAGGGTTGTTTGGGGGATTTTGGGTAGGGCTGGTTTGATAGTGGAAGAGGGAGTTGCGTGGTGAGGGGATCGAGACTGAATGATCCACCCCCATCCCCACCCATCCCCCATCCCCACCCTTCCTCCCCCCACCCCCCCCACCAGATTGTCGTCCTCACCAACTTTCTCATCTTGGCTTTCCTATGGGTTTCCAGGGAACCGGAGTTTGTAGCAGGTAGAAATGTCATTATCATCATTATCATTAGTATCATCATAGCAATCATCATCATCATTGCCATCATCATCATCATCACCACCACCAGGCTGGGGCAAGGCGCTGAACCATACATCAGTGATAAATGAGAAGAGGTTGAATGACCGCGGGGAGACGATCCTCGTGCCGAAGACTGTGAACGCTTCGTGAGTGGGTGGGGTGGAGGAGGGGGTGGAGGAGGGTGGGGGTGGGTGGGGGTTCATGGTGGGTGAGTGGAGGAGGGGGGGAGGGGTTTATGGAGGTTGGGGTGGAGGAGGAGGTGGAGGTGGGTGGGGGTTTAAGGTGGTTGAGTGGAAGAGGAGGAGGGGGTGGAGGTGGGTGGGGGTTTATGGTGGGTGAGTGGAGGAGGGGGGGAGGTGTTTATGGTGGGTGAGTGGAGGAGGGGGGGAGGGGCTTATGGAGGTTGGGGTGGAGGAGGAGGTGGAGGTGGGTGGGGGTTTAAGGTGTTTGAGTGGAGGAGGGGGGGAGGGGCTTATGGAGGTTAGGGTGGAGGAGAGGGATGTTGTTTACACCACACCAAATCACACTGAAGCTACCACACCCTACCAACCACATCACCCCCAAACCCATCTACCACACCCAACCAACCGCATCACTCCCAAACCCACCACTCCACCCACCACAGGTACGTGACAGACGCCTCAGTGGCCATCACCATCTGCGTCCTCCTCTTCATCCTGCCCTCTCAGTGGCCCAACTACCTCTGCTTCAGGAGGGGTTCTGGTGAGTCATCATTATCATCATCTTCATCATCCTCATCATCTTCATCATTATCATCATCCTCATCATTATCATCATTCTCATCATCTTCATCATCCTCATCATCTTCATCATTCTCATCATTATCATCATCCTCATCATTATCATCATTCTCATCTTTCTCATCATCTTCATCATCCTCATCATCTTCATCTTCATCATCCTCATCATTATCATCATTCTCATCTTTCTCATCATCATCATCATCATTATCTCCATCATCATCATTCTCAGCCTCAAGCAACCATAATTTTGTTTTTAACCACTACTTGTACAAAGCCTTCTTCTGCATTCTCCACTCACCTCCCCCCACCCCCCACAGACACCAGGGCTCCAGGGCTGGCACCCCCCATTCTGGACTGGCCCACCGCCAACAAGCAGATGCCCTGGAGTGTCATCCTCCTGCTGGGGGGAGGTTTCGCCCTGGCGGATGCTTGCAAGGTGCCCTTTCTGCCATTTAAATGTTCCCTTTCTGTCCTTTAAATAACTTTGTTAACTTTTTTGAATGGGTATTTTCTTAATTTTGTTTTGGTTTCAGATCTTGTTGCATCATTCCACCCGCCATTGCCACCCTTACCGCCCTGCCCTTCCCTGTCTTTTAGTTTTCTGCACAATTTTCTTGCTTCCGCCCACCACCACTACCAATACCCCCCCCCCCCATTTTTGAACACATCATCATTCACCACCACGCTATATCCATACAACATTTCAAACTTTCTCCCTACCACTCCAACTCACCCCACCTCCACCCCCTCCCCCACCCCAACCCACCCCACCCCACCCCTCCCGCTCCAGGCTTCGAAGCTCTCAGAGTCAGTGGGGGAGGCGCTGATCTCGCTGAAGGACCTGCACCCCATGCTGATCAGCATGATCATGACCTTGGTGGCCCTCATCGTCACCCAGTTCACCTCCAACATGGCGACCACCACCATCATGATCCCCATCCTAGCCCAGGTGTGGTTTGGGGGGGGGGTGAAATTGGGAGGGGGAGGTGAGTGCGTTGATCGTGAGAATGGTGAGAGGGAGTGTGGAGAATGATAGGAGGTGGGTTGTTTGTTTTTATGCCTGCATTATATTATATTACTCCTATATCTACACAAGAATATAAACACACAAACACACACACACGCACACAGGTAGCGGCTAAGACATGCGTCAACCCGATCTACCTCATGCTTCCCGTCACCATAGCAGCGTCGTTTGCGTTTGTGCTTCCGGTTGGCACTCCGCCAAATGCCATTGCACACTCCTATGGTGACATCACCATTCCGCAAATGGTGCGTTCTGATTGGTTGATTTTTGGGGGGGGGGGGGGGGAAGGAGGGAAGCGGGGAGGGGTGGGTTTGGTTGAGAAGGGTGGGGGGATTAGCATGACGAGCATTATTATAGTGGCGTATAGCCCGAACGGGCTTCCAGGCCACTTAGGCTGCATATTTTCATTAGCGCCTTTGGGTTACTAGGGCATTGGTTGCGCTTGAACCTAGGACCTTTCATTATTGGTCAAGCCCAGAGTCGTTATTGACTCAGCTACCCGTTCACCCATTAGTCTGAGATTATTTCATTAGTTGGGGGTGGAGGGATTGGTTGTGGATTTTTGATCTTTTTATTATCCCTTGTTTAATTTATTCGTAGTTAATTATTTTAGAGTTTTAATGTATGATTTGTTTATTTTTTCCAAAGCTTGCAAACATATTCACGTTAAGTTTAAGAATTCAAAAGTTTAAAACCAAGTGCTTGATCGCCAGATGAAGACGGGGGCGGTGATGATGCTGATCACATTCGGCGTTCTGATACTCGGCATCAACACGTGGTCTTACTCCTTCTTCGAGCTGGGTGAGTGGCCGGAGTGGGCACCTGCGTGTGACGTCGCCAAGAATGTCTCCCTCACTACCTCCTTCACCACCTCCTTCACCACCTCCCCCTCCACTCGCCCTTAAGTTGGGCTTGGGCTTGCGCTTGTGGTGGGTGGTTTGTAGGTGCAGTAGGGGGGTATAGGTAGTTTAATCAGGATGAAGAATGGAAAGGGGTTATGGTTAACTTAGCTTGGTGCTTTGTCTTGGTGTGTGCATTAGTAGATGGATTTATGCGTTGTTTGTTGGGTTTCGGGATCAGATGGATAAAGTATTGGATTGATGGATGGATGGATGGATGGATGGATGGATGGGTGGATGGGTGGGATGTACATTTACATTGCTTAGAGTGTTGTGAGGATGAATGTAAAGACTTCATCCATGTTGTAACCTATCCACCTTCATGTTTATACGCCGAAAACACTAAATAGCTCTAGATTTGTCTGGTGCCGTTTATTTTCTCAGAATGCAATTCTGTTTCTTCGCTCTTAGGACAATGTTGTGTTTTTCATTCTTTTCATTGTCAGTACTCATTTTATGTTTTTTAGATTAATTAAGATTCATTATGATTATTCTTTTTTGTCCCATTAATTAAGGTGAATATTGTCTGAAGTAGTAATCATTGTGAGGGCTATTTTAGGCAGGAAATGCAAGTAGGTGGTGTGATTTGATGTTTTAGTCCTGCGATACTAGTACATTTATTTACCTGATCTGTAGTAGGAATTGCTAAACTCATTATCAGTGTGCTCTTGGAAATTAATAAATCGTTTGGCTTTAGTCTTTATTAAAACTACCTGTTCATGAATAAATTATATATTTTTATGTTACATTTTTATATAAAATTTTTAGTGGATTATACACCGTTTCTACCTTTTCCCATGTAATACTTTCTAAGTGATTTAACATCTAAATAGTTCTGATCTTTTTTAATTCATAGAAATGAAAAATGGAAATTAGCGTTTTCCGACTATTCCATTTATAGATCTACGTTGGTCAGTTTCAACCAATCTTTAAAAATCTGAGAATTTGTACAACTTAATCATTAAGTTGTACAAATTCTCATTAAGTCTTAATGGAAAGAGATCTCAGGCTTACTCAACCGCATATGGGTAAGAACTGACATTTAGAAAAAAAAATTGTCATAAAATTTTTTTATATCCAATTTAAATTGATTTGAGTGATTAAACTCAAAATTAAGACACAAGAATGTGAAATAAACTCATCACCACAGAGTTGGTGTACTCAGTTCATCCTGTGCAGACGACAAATGCAGTGCAAACAACTCCACAACCCTTTCTACCATCATATTACTACCCAAGTCAACAACCACAACAACAACAACAAATATACTACCTCCAACCTTCCTACTACTGCAACTACACACCAAGTCCTAACCAGGCCACCTTGATAACACCCAGTCCAACTCTTCAACTACAAAATGATACTAAAACCTACAACAACATTTATCCGAGCAACAACAACCTTTCCAACAACATCTACAACAACAACACTATCTACAACGACCCTGGAAGAGTTTACAACGGAGTTTTTTTGAAAGCAAGCAACTTCTACATACAAACACTTGCCCTTCAACAACCCTCCTTCCAGCCCCAGCTCGCCATAACCCCAGTCAACAACCCCCCTCAAACCACCAAAGTATCGCGACTCACCACCTATGTTAACATCAACAAGCAGAAAGGAAAGAGGGGAGAAGGGGGGGTCGAGAAAGAGGGGGCGGGTGGGGAGACCAATGAGTTTGAAGCCTTAGTGGGGGTGGCTAGTGATCTGGTGAAGACCCAGGATGAACCAAAACAGCCTCAAAAACCACCATCTATTCCTCAAAAACCACTATCCATCCCAATCAAATCTTCTCCTATCCCCAAACCCCACCAGAATCTATCCCAACCACCTACTTCATATACTTCCTTAAAACCTTCTCCACTCACTAGGGTTAACATTCACGCAGAAGAGATTCACAAAACTAATCCAAGTTTTATCCCAAATCATAAATCAAATCCCAAACTGAGTCTTCCTAAATCTCCTAACTGGAACTGTAAAAAATCGAATTACTCTTTCACTTATAATTCACCCATCCATAATCACCCAACACACAACCATCCCAACTTTAATCATCTCAACCACAATCCATCCTTAAACAACCTCGCAACTTTCAACCAATCCACACACAATCATTCCAACTACAATCATGACACTTTCAATTCCCTCTCCCTCAACAACCACTCCATCCCTAATCGTCCATCCCATAACCACCCTATCCCTCATCATCAATCCTTCAACCTTCCATCATTTCATAACACTTTAAATCGACCATTTTTCAACCCACCACCCCGTTTAAACCCCCCTTTCCAAAGCCACCCGAACCATCTTCACCCACACCCGAACGCATACCACCCCATTCACCCCAATCAATTCAACAACAACTACTCCAACTTCCCACCATTCCCCCACCACAACCACCACTACGATTCAAGCATTCCACCACCATCATTCCCACCACCACCAACGCCATCTTTTCCACACCCCCCACCACCACCTTTCCAACACCACCACCCTCCACCCCCACCCACCTTCACACACCCGAACGAATTGGACAAAAGAAGACCAAAAACAATGGCTTCGCGTAGGAAGCAACAGAGGCGACAACAGCAGGCCAACGAAGCGGCCGCTAAAGAGTTGGAGGAGATATCTAGAGAGAGGGAGGTGGTTAGGCGTATGGTGGGGTACCCCGATGATGAACAGGGTGGTGGTGCTCGTGGTGGGGGTGGTAGTTGTGGGGGTGGTGGGAGTGGTAGTGGTGGTGTGGGTGGTAGTAGTGGTGCTAGTGATGGGGGTGGTGAGGGTGACGGAAAAGATTTAGGTGATGATTTAGACGGAAAAGACAGGGTGGAAGTGGGAGGAAATCAGGGCGACGGCTTTGGTGATCAAAATGGCGTCAAGCTTGGGGAAAAGTCTGATGAAATGAAGGTAGGTGGTGGTGATGATGATGATGATAAAGAGATGATAAAAAATGATGGTATCTTGAGCAAAAGAGAACTAAAAGATGAGAAAAATAGGAAGAATGATGATGATGATGATGATGATGATGATGATGATAATGATAAGATAAGCACTTTCAAACATTGCTATGAGGATGATGCTGCTGATGCTGATGATAATGATGATGATGAAATAACTAATAAACCTTCCAAGCAAGAGTCTGAAACAGTCAATAGTAAAGGTGATAAAAACGATGGGGATGAGAAGAGGAAGCATGGTGATGATGATGATGATGTTGAGGATGATAAGGATGTGAATGGTAGTAATGATGTCAACAATAGCACAATGAATATTCGTAATCAAACCGAAGAAAAACAAAACGAAAGCCCGCTAAAGTTCATCGACACTGATGAACTGCCACAAGCCACAACAACAACCACAGCAACTACAAATGCAACAACATTAGATGCAACAACAACAGATCAACTAACAGCTGATTCTGAAGGCACCCCCCTCAGCCAACCCTTCCCCCTCACCCCCCCATTTGACCTCAACCCTTCTTCCTCTTCCACCACTGACCCTCTCATGAGTCAACTCCACAGCACCAAATTCCGAGAGTTCGTTTATGTGCTTTTGTAGACTTTTGCTTTCTTTTTCTCCTCGTTTTATTTTTTTTACAAACATCATTATCATCGACATCATCTTCATCACCATCACCATCATCATTACCACCACCATCATCATCATCATCACCATCAGGTACTGTAGACAGATTCTGGACAAGGACATTGACCAACTGGTCCTTAAACTACTCCACTGCCTGCAGCAACCACAGCCTTCCGTAAGCGCTTCTCATTCCGAATATTATTAATTATAATTATTATTATTAATATTTTTAAAGTAATAATATTATCGAAATAGCTTGTTAGTTATTTCGTTTAGGATTTGTGAATAAATAATTTGTTAACTATTTGCTTAAGGATATTTAAATGAATAATTTTATTATTATTATTTTATTTAGGATGTTGTAATGACTAATTCTTTAATCATTTTATTTAGGATGTTGTAATGACTAATTCTTTAATCATTTCATTTAGGATATTGTAATGACTAATTCTTTAATCATTTCATTTAGGATATTTTAATGACTAATTCTTTAATCATGTTATTTAGGATGCTAAAATAAAACGAAATGTTTGCTAGGCGACGCAGGGCAAGCGGGTGGTGCTGGGGCTGAGGGAGGTTGCCAAGCACCTGAAGACCAACAAACTGCAGTGTGTCATCATCTCACCCAATCTGCAACAAGCGCACAATAAAGGTTTCATTCATTCATTCCTTAATGTATCTTCCATCCATCTTTCCATCAATCTATTCGTCCATCTATCCACCCATCTGTCTATTCGTCCATCCATCCACCCATCTGTCTATTCGTCCATCCATCCACCCATCTGTCCATCCATCCATCCATCTTCCCACCAATCAATCCACCCACCCAATCCACCCAATCATAGGTGGCTGTCTTGACGACGTCCTTCGCAACGTGATCGAGGTGTGCGAGAGACAGGGCGTTTGGTTCGTCTTCGCGCTGGGCAGGAGGGCGCTGGGAAGGGCGTGTGGCAAGCTGGTGCCCGTCTCGGTGGTCGGCGTCTTCAGTCTCGACGGGGTGCAGGTCGGTGGTTTGCTGCTTGTTTGTTTGTTTGTTTTTGGTATTGGGGTTTTGAATTTTATATGTGTATTTTTTTCAATTTTTAAAAATAAATATTTATTTATTAGTAATTTTTTTTTACAAAAAAATTTCAAAATATTTTTTAATTATTAATTATTTGTAAACAATTTATTTATTTATTATTTTTTTAATTTAATTTTTTATTTTCAATATGGATTTCAAAGTTTGCTCACTTATTCCAACTCTACTTTTATAAGCTTCATACTTACTTAATTTCACTAATTAATCAATTAATAATAAATAATAATAAATATTATTATCTAATTAATCGTCAGGAGTTGTTCAGGGAGATACAGAGACTGACGGAGAAGGCAAGGCAGGCATACGAGAGGGTGGCATGCAGAGGGACTAGGTTGTTGCCAGACGCTGCCACCACACAAACCACCGAAACCACAGAAGCCACCAATGGCGATACTCAAAATACAAAATTAAATACCAAAAATACGAAAGATGGTAATACTAAAGATACCGAAGTTGATACAAAGGGTGATGATGATGATATTGGTGGTGGTGATGATGATGGGAAGAGGGGGAAGGAGGGTGTGAGTGGTTTAGGTGTAGGTGGAGTGGGAGATGGGGGTGGGGGAGGCACAGTGGCTGTTGCTAAGGTGAATGAACTGAAGAAAGTGGAAGAAATTCCTTTTGCTGGTTTGTGTGTTCCCATACCATTCCATCAACTACCCCATCCCATCAACTACCCTATCCCATCCATCCACCCCCATTCCATCCAACCAGCCCCATCCCATACAACTACCCCACCCCATCAACCACCCCATCCCATTCAATCACTCTATCCCATCAACCACCCCACCCCATCCAACCACCCCCATCCCATCCAACCACCCCCATCCCATTCAACCACCTCCATCCCATCCAACCATCCCCATCCCATTCAACCACGTTCATCCCATCAACCACCCCATCCCATTCAACCACGTTCATCCCATACAACTACCCCCATCCCGTTCAACCACCTTCTTCCCATTCAACTACCCCCATTCCATTCAACCACCTTCTTCACATTCAACTACCCCCATCCCATTCAACCACCTTCTTCACATTCAACTACCCCCATCCCGTTCAACCACCTTCTTCCCATTCAACTACCCCCATCCCATTCAACCACCTTCTTCACATTCAACTACCCCCATCCCATTCAACCACCTTCTTCCCATTCAACTACCTCCATTCCATTCAACCACCTTCTTCACATTCAACTACCCCCATCCCATTCAACCACCTTCTTCCCATTCAACTACCTCCATCCCATCTCCCCTTCCACCTAACCACCACCCTCGTTATAACCATCCACCCCATCTAACATCCACCCCTACCTACCTCCACCCCTACCTACCTCCACCCCTACCCACTTCCACCCCTACCTACCTCCACCCCTCCCCCAGGAAACTTCGAGAAGCTCTTCCCGCACCTGGGCCACTCCAGGACGCCCTCAGCCTGCTCTGCCATCTCCTTCGTCTCCTCCGTCCTCTCGGAACCACTCTCGGAGTGCTGCGACGTGGGTGAAGATGTGGGTGAAGAGGAGGGAGGTGAGGGTGGTGAGGGTGGTGAGGAGGGAGGTGAGGGTGAAGAGGAGGGAGGTGAGGGAGGTGGGGAGGGAGGTGAGGTTGATGGGGAAGGTGAGGGTGATGAGGAGGGTGAGGATGGTGGTGGGGGTGTGGAAGATGGTGGTGGGGTTGAAGATAGTGGTGGTGGTCGTGGTGATGATGATGGTGATGTTGATGGGGACTTTGAGAAAGAAAGAGAAGGGTCACGTGCCGTTGATTGTGAAGATGGACTGCATGGGAGTTGTAATAAGGTGGGTGGCGATGATGATGATGATGATGGAGGGGATGGTGGTGAGGATGATGGTGATAGTGTAGTGGAAAAGACTGATGGAAATGAGGATGAGAGGGATGATGATGATTTTGAAGAAGAAAAAGAAGAGAAATTGGAAGCTGTTGCGGAGAGAGAAAAAGAGGATGATGATGATAACGATGATGGTGCAGGCGGTAATGATGATAGTAGTCTAAAAATCAGCCAATCAGAAGAGAGTAAATTGGAAATAATAGATGGCGCTTTGGCGATCTCGGAGACAGATGAGAGCCGCAAGAAGAAGTGGGCTGGAAAGTTCCAAAAACTCTTGTTGATCTCTGAGGAGACGGGGGAAGGGGGTGGTGGGGCAGGGGTAGGTGGGGGTGGTGGGGCAGGTGAAGGTGGGTGTGTTGGTGCAGGGGTAGGTGGGGGTGGTGGAGCAATGGTGGGAGGGGGTGTTGGGGAAGTGGGGGATAAAGAAGATGGGGTGAAGGATGGACGAAAAGTGGATGAGGCTAGAGAAAGAAATGATGGGGATGATGATGATGTCGGTACGATTGAAGAAGCAGGTGGTGATGATGATAATGGTGCCATTGGTGGTGATGATAATGATGACGTAGATGGTGATGATAATGATGGCCCGAAGGAGAGGGTGGAAACGTGGGTTCTGAAATCAAGACAGGCCTTAAAAACTCTGGGAAAACTCAGTTGACCATAGTTGTGTTGTAGTCTTTGTTGTTGTTGTTGTGTTGTTGTTGCCATTAGTTGTGTTGTTATCGTCGCCATTATCAATGTTGCCGTTTTAGTTTTTATTTGTGCTGCAGTATTTTGTTAAAGTGTTGCAATGCGATCACTTTGCTGTCAATGTGCTATGAAGCTTTGTCACCTATGCATTTGACAGCTTTTTGGATCATTATTTTATTTTTTTAAATTTTAATTTAAATGGTAGGTAATAGTTATATTTATTAATATTTATATATATTTATTTTATTATAATCTATTATTATAATAAATAATAATATTATATATTATTATTATTATTATATATTTATTATATAATATTTAGTATTGTTGCTATGATCCCCAGGCTTTTTATGTCTTGCATTTGATGCATGATTCGCCAGCGTGAGCACAAATGACAATTCAAGTAATGACGCCTCCGCACCACTTCATGACCTTCAAAATTTTATTTTACGTAATTTGTAAAAATGAATAATTAATTACTTTTTGGCTTTGTTGTTATCATTTGCAGGCGTTTAAACACTGAGACTCTTTTTATTTGTTATTTATTTATTATTTCATAATTTATTTTAAATATTTTTGTATTTAAAATATATTTTTATTTCGTTTGTGTGTCATTTATGTAATAATAATAATAATTTATTTATATTATTATTCTTTTTACATTATTTAATTTTATAATTTATTTATTCCCTCAATTTCGTTTTTCTGAGAATATTAAAGAGCAGGTGTCAGATTCCACGATGCATAAAATGGCAAACGAAGAAATTAAAGAATGACAAAACTGGTAAAAACTATACAACTAAATCTACATGTGTATTATATATACATATTATGTATAATCTGTTATTCATTAAATAATACTTTATACATAATAAGTTGTAAATAGAATGTATCAGCTCACCCAAAAGCCAAACTAGAACCCTCCACCCCTCCAATTTTTATTTCTTCTACCGTTCTCACCATCCCACATCCATCCATCCCGGCATCCATTTTCATCTCCTCTATCCTTCCCACCCCCTTTTTTACCTTTAACCATCCTAATTCTTTTTAACCTCCACCTCCTCTTCCCCCTTCTCATCCTCCATCCAACTATCATCCTCCTCTCCCGTCTTCCCCATCCTCCTCTCCCTTCTTCCCCATCCTCCTCTCCCTCCTCCTTCCCCATCCTCCATCCATCCATCACTGGTCAGCAGCAGCAGCGGCGGCAGCCACCTGGTCGTGGTCGGTGAGTTTTTCGGTTGACGACTCTGGCAAGTGAGCCACGCCTCTCGCGTCCACCACCACGTCCACCTTTTGTCTTTTGTGTGTGGTTGTGGTGGTAATGGTCGGGGTGGTAGTGTTTGTAGTGGTAGTGGCTGTTGTGGTGGTGGTTGGTGTGGTAGTTGTGGTGGTGGTTGGTGTGATAGTGGTAGTTGTGGTGGTGGCAAAATTAACAGAATTATTTGGACGAAGTGGTGGCAGTGGAAAAAGCAGCTGTGAAGTGTTTTGTAGTGGTTGGTGTGTTGCGGTGGAGCAGCTTGGAGATGGCTAAGCAAGCTTCATTGAAAAGCAACAACACCACAATAACCATCATCATCATTATTACCACCACAATCATCATCATCACCACCTCTTCTTGAAGCAGTAGATGAGGCAAAAGAGGAGGAGGAGGAAGAGGATGAGAAAGATGGCGATTGCTATAAAGACCCAAGTGGCTGTGAGGAGAAGGCGAGGTTTGAAAATGGCGCTTGAGAGTCATCTTAAAAATTCTTTAAATAATCTATTTTCACGATATTTTATTTATTTCATTTAATAGTAGTTTTAGTGAGAATTATTTCTTAATTTAAAATTATTTAGGGTGATAATTATTTCGATTTTTGTAAATACAACTTTGATTTCCGGATTATTCGCCAGGAATGTTTCCATTGGACCACCGTTACCAGACCACCCTACCAGACCACCGCTAACAGACCACCCTACCAGACCACCCTACCAGACCACCCTACCAGACCACCCTATCAGACCACCCTATCAGACCACCATACCAGACCACCGCTACCAGACCACCGCTACCAGACCACCCTACCAGACCACCCTACTAGACCACCCTACCAGACCACCATTTTCAAGCCACCCTACCAGACCACCCTACCAGACCACCCTACCAGACCACCACTATCAGACCACCCTACCAGACCACCCTACCAGACCACCATATCAGACCACCCTACCAGACCACCCTACCAGACCACCCTACCAGACCACCCAACCAGACCACCGCTACCAGACCACCATACCAGACCACCCTACCAGACCACCATATCCAAGCCACCGTCTCACTTATTTTAACTTTGTTACTCTGCAAAGCACTGATTCCTTCACTGCTCATGGTGTTTTGATCTATAGGCTGCACCCTTGGTGACCTTAACTGGGTGGTAATTATTATGATTAAACTATTACTAAAACCTCTTTTATGAACAAAATAATATTGTTTATTGGTTTATTTTTTACGGTGAAAGCTCGTTTTACACACCATGGGCGTCCCGTCAGGCCAGCGCGAATAGTCATACCCTGTGGGGAGAGTGGGGGGCAGACTAGGGGTCAAACTGATGGTGGAATAAAAAGAGAAAAGTTTTTTGTAAAGTGAGCACTTTTTTATATTCATATCTTAAAGCAATAAAACAAACAACCCACTAAATCATCCAATACACGTCATCTTGCAACCCCAACAGAGAACGCCCTTTCTACAACAACAACTAACATCCACACAAACAACAACAACAACAACAACATCCAAACACTCCACAACTCCAACAACAGCATCCAAACACTCCACAACTCCAACAACAGCATCCAAACACTCCACAACAACAACAACAACATCAAAACCCTCCACAACAACAACAAAAGCAACTCTCACCAATCTGGCACAGAAAGTACACAGGACTGTACGAACAGTTTCTTGTACTCCACTTGTACTCCGTCTTTGCATCCATCACTATACACTGGTCCTGGATGGTGGTAATGATGATGATGGTGGTGGTGGTAGTGGTGGTAGTGGTGGTGGTGGTGGTGGTGATGATGGTGGTAATGGTGGTGGTGGTGGTAGTGGTGGTGGAAGTGGTGGTGGTGAAAGTGTCTTTGGTGAAAGCGTCTTTGGTGGTGGTGGTGGTGGGGGTGAAGATTAAAATGGCAATAGTTTTAGTGAAAAAGAGGGTGCATAGAAGGGGGTATTTTAATTCATGATAATTAATTATAATAATTGTAATGTAATTTAAGGGTTTTTGATACTACCAATAGACTATTGGTAATAGCTAATAAAAAAAGGACAAAATATCTTGAACAGTATTTTATCTGAATAAAAATAAAAAAGTAACCTCAGAACCGGTAGGCTCTCTTGGTTCATCAGGAGCCCAGTTGAAAAAGGAAAAAGAATTGGCCCCCATCCACTGCCAGCCCCCCCTGTGACCTCCCACCCACACCCTGGTGCTTCTGGAAAGAGGGGGGGATGAGAGGGAAAAGTTGTTAAGATGGGGAAAGTCTATGCCATCATATACATATATATAAATATTAAGGGGTGAAAGAGAAAGCAGGAAAAAAACCAATGAAATCATTCAACTTCCCACTCCTGCTACCAACAACAAGTTTCTAACACAGATGAATTTGTGAGCCAACTCTCAAGATTGTTTTGTATGGTGGGTGTTGTCATGGAAACCAGGTCAGCTGATGATCTAGCGCAAGCCTCATTGGCTGACTGCCACGATGACGTGTCACTGCTCAACCAATAGCAGGAGGCCTCTATGCTTGTGTGGGAGGGTTGGCAAGGGCTGCTGGTTTGACCTGTGTAAAGGGGGAGAAGGGGTAACAGTGAATTAAAAAAATATAGTATAAAGAAAGTTTTTCTTATAAAAAAAATAAATACAGAATAATTGATACATTTAAATAATAAAGATTAGCAAAATATTTAATTTATTTAAATTAAAATTATTATGAAGTTAGAAGACTCCAAAGACACCCAATCCACACTCACGTTCCTTACAGATATACCTCAGCTTCTCCGCACACTCCACTTCAACCAGCCCCACCCCCTCTAGAAGGCCAATGCACCCCTGGGTTTTCCCATTCTTTGGTTCCCCCTCGCCCCAAACGCCCGGCATCCCCCCCACCCTAAAAACCCTGAAGAAATTTCCACCATTCTTTTCAACTTCGCAAGATACAGCCTCAACCCCATCACCCAAATTATCCCCGCAGTAACACATGTCTTTCTGGAAGAGGGGATGGATCGAGGTGTCGTGGTGATTTGATTTATGAAAATTCATAATTGAGAGTAATTATAATTTAAATTTAATTAATTAATTAGAATAAATGCTCACCGTTATTGCACAATAACCTCTGTTCGCTTGGAAGCACGCATCTAAACACCTGTTAATTAGATTGAAATTAATTAAATCTTAATTAAAAAGTATTAATGAAAAATTAAAGATTAAATTAATTCATTGAAGTGAACTTAATTGGCTGATTAGCTAGCAAGCCGCATATAAAGACAGACTTTTCTGGGGTGTCTGCCGGTAAGTCTGTCTGAGGTGTTTTGAAGCTATCCAGCTTCCTGTAGCAGCCTTGAGATGTGAGGTCAGTGTGGTCTGTGTGGTTTTATGTGTGCTTGTATGTGTGGCTGTACACACCCACACACACACACACACACACACACACACACACACACACACACACAAACCATGCAGCCATTTCCACAACACCCGATTCCTCCTTCCACCAAGCCACGCTATCCCCATCTGCATCTTCTCCATTGCGGCCACCAGCTTCATGTGGCGACTGTTGCTAGGCGACGACGCCAAGTGGCCAGCCACAAAGTTGTCTATTGAGTATTTGGAACAGGCGGCTTCGGCTTCAGACCACGATTTGCCGTCGAATCGAAAGTTGATGCAGTGGTTGTCGACGTAAACGCCCTCACACTCCCATGTGAGGGTGCCTGTGTGTTATTGAGAGGGGGGTGGCTGTGTGGTAGTTGAGAGGGGGGTGGCTGTGTGGTAATTGAGAGGGGGGTGGCTGTGTGGTAGTTGAGAGGGGGGTGGTTGCAGTGGGTTGGTTGGGTGGTGGTTGGGTAGGGAAGTTGGTCGATTGGGTGGTTGGGTGGATGGTTGATGGATGGGATGATGGTTGGGTGGATGGTTGATGGATGGGATGATGGTTGGGTGTAGACAGGTTGGTTTTAATGGTTATTAGCTCAGAGATGTTGTGATATGAGTTGTTGGAAGTTCATGAAAACAGTGAATTATCATTTATTCAAACAGTAATTTATCGTTAATTAACTCAGTAAATTATAATCAAGCAGCACTTTATTCATCAAATTAAAACTCACTTTTGATATTCATAAGCAACAAAACTAATAATCTCAATAAAAAAATTTCCAAAGCCATTTCCACTACAGCTTCCACTCAAAGAAAACCGCGAAAAAAAATGTCAAACACAACTTCTATACAAACACATATTTTGTCACATATATAAACAAGTTGTTAGTATTTTAAAACGTCGAAATATGATGTGGTTTTTAGATTAAATGATGCACACGATGACATACAATGACACACAATGACATACACACACTTCACTGTTTGCCAGTTGTCTTGACAACCTACCACATTCAGCCATGCATGTCAATTGTCATCAAAAACACGATTGATTTCTTGGTTAATTGGTGCTTTAATTGGGTGGTTTAAACTAATTTAATTAATTACTATTAATTCAATGTGATTAAGTTGTCTTTAAACAAATTAAAGTTTTAAATTTTTAAATTTAGTTTTATAGCTTTATTGAAATGGCGTTTGAAATTCTTGGAATAGCCATTTCAATAAGCTTGCAGGAATGGAATTGTCTTCTGTGTGTGTGTGTGTGTGTGTTTGTGTGTGTGTGTGTGTGTGTGTGTGTGTGTTTGTGTGTGTGTGTGTGTGTGTGTGTGTGTGTGTGTGTGTGTGTGTGTGTGTGTGTGTGTGTGTGTGTGTGTGTGTGTGTGTGTGTGTGTGTGTGTGTGTGTGTGTGTGTGTGTGTGTGTGTGTGTGTGTGTGTGTGTGTGTGTGTGTGTGTGTGTGTGTGTGTGTG